>OU906968.1:5547206-6147206 GCA_918317495.1 Synanthedon vespiformis | reverse complement strand
AAATAACTTTTTCTTAGATTTCATCAGAGAAAAAGGGGTCCGGAAGAAGTCGCAGTATAATCTTACTAATATTATAAATGTGAATGTGAGTGTGTTTGTTATGCTTTAATGCAATAAAACTTTTTAACAAAAAAAAAACCGCCGAAGAAACTTAAAAGCATAAAATAATCTTATTATTTTACCTAAGTAATTTTGAGTCGGCACCAAACAAGCAAAAATTACGTAAAGAGTGATGCGCGGCAGCGACTCAAAATTACTTAGGTAAAATAATAAGATTATTTTATGCTTTTCAGTTTTTACGGCGGTTTTATTTTTTGTTAAAAAGTTTTATTTTATATTTTTTGTGGCTATAATCTAATATTTACTACATGTTTAATTTTTAATTTTCCCACCTCCATTTTCCCACCCTTAGGGTAGTTTGTTTTTCCAAATTTATACGAGACTAACTTCGAGTTCTTCCTTTTAGAATGATACCCTATTCATTCTAAAAGGAATTATCAAAATCGGACTACTCTGTAAACAGTTATGCGTGGTTATACGCTACAATCGGTGTGTGAACAATCAATCATCCCCTGTTTTCCTACCCTTAGGGTTGGATTTTTTTTTTCAAATTAAAATGGGATCCCATTGGGAGTGCACCCTTTCAAATAAAAAAAGAATTATCAAAATCGGACCACCCTGTCAAAAGTTATGCGTGATCATACATAAAAAAAAAATATATATACGCGTCGAATTGAGTACCTCCTCCGTTTTTGTTTTTTCGTTTTCGTCGGTTGAAAACTACTGAACCGATCACCATGAAATTTTGCATACACGTTGTCTGCTACACCAGAAAGGACATAGGGTACCTTTCATCCAAGGAAAACTTATTGTTCCCGAGGAATTATCTAAAATATAAAAGTGTAAACATAGCACACCATACATCAGTATAGTCTCAAGATTGTCAAGCATTTTGTAATTGGAAGCAATTTGAAGCTAAGTCTAAACTTCATATCCGCTCTCAGGATACAAACGGGAAACTTGTCCCGCAATTAGGTTAAGATTTGTTATGTAACCCAACTTAGGGATAGTTCCAAGTTGTGCAAGCTTGAAAATTGGCACAGGCCTGGACTAGTCGCTTAAGGTTTATGTTAACATGGTAAGATTTGTTGTTAACTAGCTGTTGGCCGTGACTTCGTCCGCCGCGTTGAAAAATATATAAGCAATATAACTCGGGACTACTGGTTCAAATTGAAAAATTCTTTTTATTTTGGATTTATAAAATTAATACATTCGTGTCTGTGAAACCATAGAAATACACATACAAAATTTCAACCCAATCGGTCAAGCCGTTTAGTAGTTGACATACCGACAGCAGCGCCACCTAGCGGGTCCAATTGTATTTTTAAATCATCAAGGAAACCATCGAAATAGCCATACAAAATTTCAACCCAATCGGTTCAGCCGTTTTTAAGTTATGTGAAAAAGATAAGTACGGAAGGATAATTCTTACTACCCGATTTCCCGTAGGAATGAAGCATTTTCCCGCGGTAAAAAGTAGCCTATGTTCATCACGGATAATGTCGGCTTCTAATGGTAAAAGAATTTTTCAAATCGGTCCACTAGTTTCGGAGCCTATTCTATACAAACAAACAAACAAACAATCAAATCTTTCCTCTTTATAATATTAGTATAGAAGATAATAATTCATTTATCGAGAAAGGCTATATAAGAACGCGGACTAAGTCGCGGTAAAAAGTTGGTCAGTAAATAAAAGCCTGAGAATAATTTATATCTAGATATTATATTATACCTAAAAAACACAGAAGGCTCCCAGACTTTTAGGGGAATGTGTCAGTCGTTAGCGTAACAATAAAACTGAACCGCACTTTTTCTCATTCAAATTTTCATTTCTCCGGGTGCGAATTCTTCTAATATGTTTCCTCCATTAAGCTCAAAAGTCTCCGACCTCCTATTTAAGGTGAAGTACTTCTTAAGAGGGAGTGAATTTCACAATTTAAAAGGATATATATTTCCCACGGCGAGAGATATGCTGAGGCATTATCGGAAGCCACAATTTATTCTCGAACTGGTTGGCTTAAGGGGAAGCTCTTGTGAATTATTGTTTTAATATTTTATGCCGTTCCCTAATACCTGTGTTTATTTGTGTTTACTTTGTTATTTCGTTTGGATTTAATGCCTTTGGGCAACAGGTCGAAATTAAGTGTCCAGAGGCGATTTAAGGTGTACTCTTTTATTGTACACTAGCTCTTGCTTGCTATACGCGATTAAAATAGCTCTTGCTTATAAAATATTATAAAATTACGCGACTTCGTCGGCATAATTTTATGATATATAGCCTATGTTACTCCCTGATAACATAGCTTTCTATATGTGAAAGAATTTTTCAAATTGACCCAGTAGTTTCGGAGCTTATTCAATGCAAACAAACAATCAAATCTTTCCTCTTTATAATATTAGTATAGATAATTTAATATATATTAAATAGTATAGATAATTTAACTATCGAATTTCTTAGTTACTAACACTAAGAAACACATTCGTGACTCAGGTACAAAGGTCAAATGTTAACATATATATATATATAAACATTTTCCCCAAGCGGGATTCGAACCCGCGACCGTTTGGTTAACAGCTGGGGTCACTAGCCATTAGACCAAACGTGTCGTCAAGAAGAAATTTAAGTGTAATAAAATTAAATCAAATAAAAATTAATGAAGAGTATACATACAGAAGACGTCATTGAAACTAATAATTTCTTTTTCAAACAAATTTCAATAACAAATGGGTATATAATAAAACCGTGTCCAATCAATCAACAGAAGCAATTAGCGATCGTTTGTCTGTCTGTACAGTGCGCTTTCGTTTGTTTTTTTCGTAATTAATTGCTGTAATTTGTTAGAAGGTGGGACATAGCTTAGGCATTGTACAGTTGGGATCAGAAATTATTTTATAATTAAAAGTTTTACGATAGGTATTTGACTGCAGCCAATCCAGAGGTATATTAAAGATCAGTGATTCATTCAGATTCATTCGGTGGTATAGGTCGTGCAGCGAATAAAGACTTCTCGGCAAATGTGCGCAGAACTCTATTTTTAGGTCTTTGAGGGGGCAGAGGAAAGTGAGGGGCGGGTACGCATTGGTGTGCCGACACGTTATTGGTAGACTCAGTCGCTCTTCCCCTCCCGCACTTCGTTCGCGCGTCTCGAGTCTCTTAGATACTGTTGCGTACAGATTGTTTTATCGTATTAATAAATACGTCATGGTGAATAAATGCCTAAAAAAACGTTGTCCCTCGACATCGCACGATGATTTTATGGAAGGAATATCAACTAATTTTGTGCGCAATTGTACACATGCGCCGATTCCCCCACAAGTGTCGCCTTCAAACCTTAATATAATAATTCACCTATATGATATTGAAAGGGTATCAGTCAGTTGAACGAACGCGTTCGCGGAGAGAGGTCGTTGTCGTATGTCCGCACATATTTCCTATAGGAATTTTAGTTGTGATAATTATATCGGTCGGACGATAAAAGTATTTGGACTAAACATAAAGTGGTTTAATTAATGTAGGTACCCGAAGTAGACGTATAATTTAATATCGTCTCGAGTACAGTTCTCGAGGGAACATCTAAAAATATAAATCTATTACTATAATTATGTCGCCGACTGTACCCGTTTACATCGGTAATTCTTTTAAGAGTTAGCCCTTAAATCTGTAGACCCAATCGATTCCTTTCACCTTATAAACTATAATTAAACTCTTTGAAACTCCAACAGTACCGTTTTACCAAATCACAGGGTTGAGTGTTCAAATGAAATGTTTTTGTCAACAAGTGAATATGTTTCTAGTTTGTACAATAATTGTATCAACCTAGATAGGTCAAGACCTAGAAGGGAACTATTCAAATGCGTTCTGCATTTGAGGTTGATAAATGATTTTCAATTACAAGATTATTTTACTGTCCAAAAAAAAAACCGACTTCAAACAGGAAACTAATAAGATACAACAAAGGCACTAGCCGCCACTACGATTTTTGAAGGTTCCCTTCGATTTCTCTGGGATGCCACCATCAGATCCTGGTTTCCTTATCATGGTACCACCCTTGGGATATCTCCTTTTCAAAAAAATCCAAAAAAAGAATAATAAAAAATATATATACGGTCGAATTGCGAACCTCCTTTTTTTGGAAGTCTGTTAAAAAATAAATAAACTATAAAACATCTGTAGATACGCGTCTTAACGAAACTCCTGTTTAGCTATAGCTCTTCGATATCTTTGGCTTAAGTTAAGCAATTTTTGAGTACACAAACAATATAAGACGACGTACAATTGTTGGAGAGAGCAATTAAAAGTTTACACTCCAAATAATACTTTGATCTATCTTTGAAAATACCTAATGAGATCAGTCGTTGCTTTCTTTCCTTGGTAACAGAATTTTTAAATCGATTCAGCAATATAGAAGTAAAAATAAAAATACTGTCTAGAATGACACAGAATCTTGAAAAAGAAATGCTTGCTCTAACTAACCTATTACATACTTGTAACTGTAATATTATACTTTATTTTTAATTTTAAAAAATTATCAATTGCATAAATTATTTTTATTATCTTATTTTATCTTGAGAGTTAATTATTTTAAATTAAAAAAAAAAACAAAAAAAAAATTGAGGAGGTACTCGGTTACGGTAACAGTGTCGCGAGTTCAATGGATTTTTCCCATCTCAAAAATGCCTAACGCGCCTAAAGAAGTTTTCACTTCAAAAATATCTGGAAAGCAAATTTTCTATACTTATAAAATATAAATATTTTTTTGTAAAATAATTATTATCAAAATCAATACTAATAAATCTGTAAGGGTAATTACAAGTATTATTGTATTTTCAGAGATACTGAAACCGATTTTTATATATTTTTTCTGTATGTATGTATTTCCTCCATAACTCCTAAACGAATTAACTGATTTTCATGAAACTTGCTAGATAAACATTTAGACGTACAGGACACAGAATAGGCTACTTTTTTCATTTTAAACGCGGACGAAGTCGCGGGCATCGGCTAGTTATTGAATAAGTTTTTAGCGTTGAAACAGTGAGTGTAGTGAACAATGACAAGTTCACGGCGGAGTTGGCTTCGCATACACAAATATTGTCACAGCTCCGGGATTTGTTTAATTTGACACGGGCGAACTCGACGCTAGTATATATACTTAGGTACCGCTTCTTGCATAGATTCAATTGAATTGGACATTGCTCTGCTCATATTAAGGTAATTCATATATTATTAAGTTACCCAAAATTGGCTTCGCATTGTTCTGTTATGTGAGGATGGAGCATTGTTTATTAACCAGAAAATATTTTGACAATGAAAAGGCATTTTCGTTTGCTTCACGAACAAAGGTCTCGATTTCACGAAAACGTGCGATCCCCTTATATCTCAGAGAGTTGTGAAGATATGATATTAAAAAAGGGCTCAAAAGACGCGTATTCACGAGAGCTGTAAGGTTCAAAAATAATTTTTCGAAAAAGTAAAAAACGAAAAAAGTTATGGCCGAATTAGTGAAAAAAATTTGAAATATTTTCCGATTTTTTTATTTTGGCGCTCGATATTTTGGAAACGAAGAATGATATCAAAAATTTGAGAAAAGCTACTCTGGACAATTTAGTCAACTACAATTTGAGTCTAAAATAAAGACGTTCGGGTTAAGGGTTTGTCCTGTAGCTTAACCTTTTTGAAAGAAGTCAACAAGTCAGAACAACATATTTTTTCGAATTCTGTAGATTCATTTCCAATGTGCTCGATAGTCGTGTGAGGCACGAAATATGTGAATTTTTATACAAAAAAACATTTGGATCAACATAAAATTATAAGGAATTGGCTTGCGCCTTTTTTCTTTTAGAACTCTATTTGCTTTTCTATATCCCTTACAAAATATAAGAAAAATTCTGGATGTCGGGTAATTAAGGCGTGAAAACGTAACTAACACACAAACTAACTACCGTATTTATAATATTAGTTACCATATAAAAGTTTTGTTAAAAAAAAAGTAAAATTTTTGAGGCGAATAACTCACCCGTCCGTCCGAGGCTTCCAACATAAAACCGTCTGATAGGGATGAAAAATTACACTTTTTCCCCGACACACACAAGTTTTAATGTTACCATCTGCGTTATTTAATCTATGCCATTCGCTGCGGGGACAAAGATAAGCTAGCCAAATAGAGAGGTAATCTCGACTCTAGTTTTACGAGTTTATTATGCTTCGGGTAAACGACCTACACAATTTATACTAAAGTCGTTCTTGCGTTTTATTTCTCTTTTCTTTCAGTCGTTTTTCTTCAATATTATAAAGGATGGAAGACAGGTTTGTGGTTATTTGATGGTAGGGCGCAACTTCGCCGCTTAATCTATACTAATCCTTATCCTTACTAATATTATAAATGCGAAAGTAACTCTGTCTGTCTGTCTCGCTTTCACGCCAAAACTACTGAACCGATCACCTTGAAATTGTGCATACACGTTGTCTGGGACACCAGAAAGGACATAGGATAACCTTTTATCCAAGAAAAAAGTAATGTTCCCGAGGGATTATCAATACCGTATATTGAAATTTGTAGGGGTCGGTCATGGAGTAATTTACTTTGTTTTCAGAAATATCGTGTATATAGGCTCTATACATGATACTGAAACCAAATTGACCATTTTTAGATTTTTTTTCTGTATGTATGTATGTTCCTCCATAACTCTTAAACGAATTAACTGATTTTCATGAAATTTGGTAGATAAAGATTTAGACGTATAGGACACAGGATAGGCTACCTTTTTCTTTTTCAACGCGGACGAAGTCGCGGGGGTCAGCTAGTTTTAAAATAAGCTTTTGTCACGTCTCACTCACAAATCGGAGAAAGAAGACAATTCAATTCTCAATTTGACTTGTAACAAGTAAACATCGCTTTTCTATTCGTCGGCAAACATTGGACATTTTTTGGGCTTAGCATTATTCATTTATTTTGGGCATTACAGACGAGCGTTTGGGCGTTTTAAACTTCAGTTCACTTTTTTGCAAATATGAAAAACAATTTTTATTGGGGTTGTAATTCTCAGAAAAATCTCAAAATTTAAAATGCTAAAACAATATCAAAGCTTTGATCTATATTTTTGACTAGCTGGTGCCTGCTACTTCGTCCGTATTTATCTACCAAGTTTCATGAAAATCAATTAATTCGTTTAAGAGTTATGGAGGAATATACATACATGTAGATTTGTTATTAGTATTGATTAGATAATATATAATCAGCTTCAAAGAGCAATGAATGTGAAAACTATCGTGCAGGTTGTCTTACCCCGACTGTACAATAAACAGAAAAAGTGACGTTCTAAGAACGCTGCGTTACGACCGTCCGTTTGTCTTGAGCCTTTTGACTTAGCTCGGCTCGGCGTTTCGGACGCTAATGTGAATTCCAACTATTTTATCACTTCCTTGGTACGTAGGCCTATGTCTTTTGTAGGTTTAGTACGAGTGTATTCAAATAACAAACGTTATTTGTCGATTGTGTTTCGGTGGGACTTTTAATGGGCTTTTTTATGCTTTCGATTCTAATTTGTGATTAGGGTTTGGTGGTCCGCGCGTCCACTATCGGTGTTACAAATGTTTTAAGTTTTGTTTTATGGTAATATGGATTTTAAGGTAGGTTGCGATTGGGTAGTAAAATTATTTATACTCGACCTAAATTAAAGTGTCACTAAATTTCATTCAGCACCAAACAAAAGTTTTAACCAATATATCAAAAGCAACACAGAATGGCTGAATATTCTTTGAATAAATGCATTTATACAGCCGTTATTCAAGCAATTTGGGCACAAAATAAATTGCTTTAAGCTGTATAGTAGCAACATAATAGCTGAATAGTAGCTGAATAAGCAAAAAGAAGCCCATAATAGCCCATAGTGTTATAATAGCCCAAAAATCATTCAATACAGCATTTGCCTATCTTGTCAGCTCTAATACCCTTATAATAAAGCTTTAAACTGAATAATTTGTGAATTTCATACTGTTATCTGGCCTATGTGTTGCCTTTTTGGGTTAGTGCAAGTAGTTCTACTATTAAGCTAATAGTTCTACTATTGAAAAAGCCGTTAGAACGAGCTCGCTATTCCCAATTTTAACATATAGGGGTTTTAACATATTTAACACATATACCCCCATGAAGGGGTGACTTTTTTTAACATCTAATTAGCCTATAACAGAGCAACAAATTAGCAACAAATTCACGTATAGTTTTCAAGTCCGGCTTATGAATGGTATGGTATGGTAATATGGTAATCATTGGCGACTTTTCAAAATCGGCAAGAGCAACAAAATCGATTTTTTCGGCAACTAATTAGCAACAAATTTTGAGCATATTTTTTAAAAATTTTGCTGAGTTTGCACTGCCAGCTTTATGGAGCTCAAAATATCTCAGTGTTGCTTTGATGTATCGACATATACATTTATATATAAGATATTAATTGTAACTCGTATATATTTCTGTTCACGTAAGTAGAGCTTATTAACATGATTATGTGAATCCGATTTGAACTAATACCTACACTTCCCGATTCCGCTTCAATTAGCGCCCGATTTAGAGGCATTCGTTCGTCTGGCCGCGGGTGCATAGCCCGGAAACTCACTCATTATCGCCACTCACCGAATGTTGGCATGATAACGGTTAATTAAACATCTAATTTACTGAAATTTATTGGTGCTATAATCAAAATTAACCATTAGTTTAGCGAGAAATTAAATACACGTGTGTTTTCGGTTATGCATTGCAAGTTGTATATGTTGGGGGCCGATCATATAATTCGACAGTTCGTGATGTGCCTAGGCACCGTTTCATGAAGTTTCTAACTGTCTAATATCAGTGAGATCGTTCGAAGTATATAATTCGACGAATCGGCTGCCTATAAATATGTGCAATTGTGCTTAAATTGATGAACACTTTTTTGATCACTTTGCAACTTCATTAAACGGCGCCATATCACGATTTGCCGGATTAGACGATCGGCCGCCGACATATTGTAAATATATATATTTTATATTTGTACTAGATTTGTCCCGTGGCTTCACTCACCTATTAATTTAAAATGATAAAATACAGGTATACACATTTAGACTCGTCTCTTTTTGGATACAATTTTAGACTTTAATACGGTATGGCAAAATTTTAAATGTTCTGTAAACGAAAAAAAAAAAAACAAATAATATATTTAAAACTTTTTTCAAATGAAAAAAGAATACTCGCATGAATAGCAGTTGAATAATACGTCATTTTTATTATCTCAAATACAATATGAAGGCTTTTGACGTATGCGGACCATTTTCCGCCTGTATAGCCTATTCACTTAAATATTTCAACAGGACTCCCGCTTTTCGTCAAATAACATGATGTAACGTTATATGTGAATTTCGCATTTCTTTTTTACTCATAAATTTTACCTAGCTGGGTTACATTAAGAACATGTAAGTTCAGTTTATGTAACATAAAAGGTCAGTTGTTTATCTCTGAGACAATGAAAAAAAAAACGTGTTTCTGTCACAGGTATTAGCTGAGATTCCTCCACCACTTCGCCACTGTGACTTCAATATTGATAAGTATTACACATTACATCAGTCAACAAAAAAAATTTTTTTTTTGGTTTCTGTTCTAATGCTAATTCTGATTCTAGACATCTAAAAATAGTTACATTTTCATTTTTAGCTTTTAAAGTTTGCTTTTGCCTGATTTATGACGATAAGTAAGATACGAGACAGCCCATACAAAGTACAAACATAAGAGAAACACTAAAAATATTCATTTTTGAACTTAATTTTTCCGTTATTTTACATATATTTCCTGTTGTTTATCAAAAATCAAAATGACAAAGGCTATTATCTAGTGTTCAACAAAAACTTTTCTAATTGTAATTGAAAATAAAAGTATGGAAATAATGCATCAGAAGCCAAAATAATAATAATAATAATTAATATTTTGGCTTCTGCAGCCGTCTTTCCCTATTGATTGTATTTCTATTTTTCACTGATTCATGTCTTTCTTATCCTTTGCTTACTATTATTAATTTACTTGTTAACAAGAGAACTTTAGCCCTACAGAGTTGTGCTTGTGCTCAAATTGAAGCTAAGTAAATGCTCTACCACTTCGTTTAGTATAATTTTCATCGTAGAATGTTTATTTTAGACGATATTTTGTTTAAAAAGGCTAACTAGAAATTTCTCTTTTTGGAAAAAATAACCCATTTGTGTATCTTGGGATCTGTTTGACACACAGAGCTCCGGTTACACTCAAATTGTAGTAAATTTTATATTATTTAAGAGTGTCTAAGGTATCTCTTCTGTAGAATGTACTTTTCAGAAGTTATAAGCGAAATACTGAAAGAAGTCTGAAAATTTCGAGGTATTTCGTGTACTGGTTTTACTGGTAACTATCCCAACAACATCCCAAAAAATCAAGACAGTGCAATTTATTGCGACATAAGATGACTTGAGTGACTGTCCTTTAATTTAATATATAGGCAAACAAACATAGAAAAGTACAAAACTATTATCTTTTAAATAATATTACATTTTACATTAATATTAGGTACACAAGAAAGAAATGTTCTGGTATTTTAATTTGTGTCAACTCATTGTAAATCGCCCACACCCAAAACTCTGTTTTGAATGTTTGCACAACTGCGCCGGCGCTGAATTTTCAAATCACGTTTTGTGGTTCCGTATATATTAATTATTTACTCATTTACATAAGTTTTTCCTAAATAAAAATGTCTCAAAACAAAAGTTTTAGTCCAATGTGTGTTGCCAGTGATTTTTTAGACTCTTTTTACAAGCATTTTAATAATAATAATATGTATAATTTTTTTATGTATGTAATGTGTATGTGTATGTCGTCGGCACATCGTGAATTGGGCATATCATGATATTCCTGGGCAGATCATATTTCTGTTAAAACTGAAAGGGTCGCCTCACTCCGCTCCGCTTCGCTCGGCTCCCCAAATTTATTTCCATGTAAACCTAACACGCTCCTCCTCGCTTTGCTTCGCTCCGCTCTTCGTAGCACCTATTTTTGACTTTATGGTGAAAGATTTTTGATTTCATACTTTACGATCTGCCCAATTCTACGATCTACCCACGACATGTATAATTTGTATCGAGATATTGTATGTTTCCCAAATATAAATAAATAAATAAATAAATAAATAAATTTTCGTATTTTAGTATAACATTAGAAGATAGCAGCAGACACTGGAATGTCTGGAATTATAGGAATTCTAGAATCTGGAATAAAAATAAGATAAACAGACAAAATATATCTTAAAAGCACACATAAAAGGCTAAGTAGAACTCAGAATATAATTATTAATTTGTGATAAAACCATAAGCTGTATCCTAAAACTTCAAGTAAACTCCAACGAAATTAAATATTAAACTTTATGCTTAGTGCGATAGGGTCCTTTTTAATTTGTCGTACAACGCCGACTATGCATTTTCCAAAATCGTTACTTTCAAACAATTTTGTTATTTATTTCTTATTGTTAAGATGCATTTTTAAATGCATTCTCGTAATTTCAAGTTCACAAAGTGCAGTTAAGTGATTGTTGGCTTAAGGTGTGTGTATATCTAAGAAAGAACGTTGCCGACCTAGTATTTTTGTAGCACTCCTTAAAAATAATATAAATTTGTTTTAAAACATTTTAGTAAACGGATTACTTATTTAAATATTATACTACTAGCTTTGACCTTTTCTTCTGTGTATATTATATAGATTATTATAGATTAATGTTTTCTTCTAACAGCTGTGCCCGCGAATTCGTACGCGCTGTAGTTTGTTTTTTTTGTTTTAGTAAATTACACAGAAACCTCAAAAAAATGTCAGGGTAAAAAGTATCCTAAATGTTAATCCATGTAACAAACTATCTGTGTGCCGAATTCCAGTCAAATGTGTTCAGTAGTTTTTACGTGAAAGAGTAAAAAACAAACATCCATCCTCACAAACTTTTGCAAAAATCAAAACTGTGAATGTGCTTAAAAAATTTACGTACTTAGTACGTATAAAAGTCCAAAATATAAAATCGTAATAAGTTTTAAGTTTTTGAGGTTATGTAAAATCATATTAAAATATATAATATTTAAGTTCGAAAGAAAACCTAAAGTACAAATTACCTAAGTACCAAAATGAATATGAAAGCACCTATAAATTCCAAACAAAAAAAAATATCACGAGAAATAAATCGTATCGACATCGAGGTACAAATTTAGAATAGCTGTATGTATGTTTAACTAACCTAGATCTCGTAATATAAATCTAGACAAAACCGTAATAATTTCGCTCGACTTGGTGTATTAAGATAGTGTACATTAAATTAGAGGCTCCTCGTACGAGGTTCCATGGTGTAATGGTTAGCACTCTGGACTTTGAATCCAGCGATCCGAGTTCAAATCTCGGTGGAACCTGTTTTAAGAGGCTGCGTAAAAATTGGTTTTTTGTTTTTTGAACATAGTTTCCTCAACATTAATTTATTTACTTCATTAAAAAGGGGGTCATTGTTGTTTCGACAGGTACACTTAGTTCATTGTTGTTTCACAGTACATGTTTCCATTTAAGCAACAATACCTATAAATGAAGTCTGAGCTAATCATTGAAAATTTTGAACGGGGCCTATACGTAAAAAAATACTAGTGGCATTCTCCCGGCTCCGCCCGGGTTTTAAATAAAGACTATCCTATCTTTTATTTAAGTTGGATTGGTCCAAGTATCATTATTACCAAGTATCATCATCATGTATGTGTATGTTATCCTCTTAATGTAATTAACTGATTTTCATGTAACTCGGTACATAAACATTTAGACGTACAGGACACAGGATAGACTTTCTTTTTCAACGCGGCCGAAGTCGCGGGCGCCAGCTAGTAATATAATATTATGAATAAAAAATCAGTAGGTACTCTTTTAACTGACCGATTGCGTTTGTTAGTAGATTCTTTAGTAAGTTTATGTTGATTCGATTTCTGAAACATTCGGATTATTCGGTGTGTGGGCGACTTTAAGATCGATGATATCTACGCACGACACCTCCAAGTGGGCGGTGTCAAACTTTTAAGTGGATTTATCACAGACCTGTAGGTACACTTTTTAAACAGATTTATTGCCATTTTGTAAATAGTTTGACTGTTATTGTCTAGTCAACAATTTTCTTTGTTTTGTTTTCAACATCAAACTTTTTAAGTTTTATTTTAAACTAGCTGGTGCCTGCGACTTCGTCCGCGTTGATATCATGTACGTATAAATGTTTATCTACCAAGTTCAGTTAATTCGCTTAAGAGTAATGGAGAGTTTTATTTTTTGTTAAAAAGAGTTATTTTGAAGTCGGTTGTAAAGTAGATTTTTTCTTCTTTCGCAATTGGTTACGAAACTCCGGTTTCGTACGCGAACCGAAGGGGAATACCAAAGATGTTAAATTTAAATATGTAGTTGATCTGTGTGTTTGTCTATTCCTCTTTAATGGATAAACCATTTAATGGATTTTGATTAGGTTTGCACTAAAGGAAAGAGCTATAAGAATAAGGATTTTTTGTTTATATGAATTGCAAAAAAACGCATTTGTGCGAAGAAAAACTAAAAACATTGTGGTCATAGAAAAATGAGAACTTCGAAGAACTTTTGTATATAAAAATAATTTTTCTTGGATACTTTTCTGTTCATAAAAAGAAGATGTAATAACATACATAGTAAACTAACGTGTTAAACCCGTAAACTATGTTATACCCATAATTACTATTAAGCCAGATTATTGCAGGGGTCACTACGGCTCACCTAATTCGATATGGCAACCTAGCACCCCATTTCGACCTCGCCTCAATTTATAAGAAATTCAATTTTTGAAGCGAAAATTTCTTTAGGTGCGTTTGGCATTTTTGAGATGGGAAAACACCATTGAACTCGAGACCTGTGATGTAATCGACACCTCTGGTGACAATTATAAAAGAAGACAGTAATTTCAAATAAAAATAGAAAACAGTTATATTTAAAAAAATGTATAGAATAAAAAAAACGGAGGCAGTCATGAAGACTGCCGACAGAAGCGAAAAACTTAAAACTGAGCGTCAAACGCACACACATACAATCGGGTATATGTAATGTGTTGACGTGACGCGATTACGTAGACAGCTGCGCGCGCATAACTGTGAGCATTAGCATGTTGCTGACGCGCGAACCGATACATTTTTTCCCTACCCAAAGTCGTATAACGCTGCTATAGAAGTTTTCACTTCAATCTATACTAATATTATAAAGAGGAAAGATTTAATTGTTTGTTTGTATAGAATAGGCTGCGAAACTACTGGACCGATTTGAAAAATTCTTTTCCCATTAGAAGCCGACATTATCCGTGATGAACATAGAATACTTTTTAGCACGGGAAAATGCTTCATTCCCACGGGAAATCTGAAATAAAAGTAAATACTAGCGGCTTGGCCCGGGAGATAGCGCCATCTGTCCAAAATACGGTAGATGGCGTTTCATACTTTTCTACGCGGACGAAGTCACGAGCACCAGCTAGTAACGGATATTACGAAATCTGTATAAATTTCCGCTGTCGCTTGTATATTGTAGCCGCAATTTGATGGTCTCTTTTAGATTGAATGTTATTACGGTGGATTCGTTTGGCGCACCTTAACAATCTACGTTCTGACGCCCTTCACGAGTTACAGTATACACTTTAACTTTAAGAGTTAAGTATATTACATAGATAGATATATTATATAAATTTTATTTCACATATTAATGTAAGTGTTAGTTCTATTATAGAATAGATTACACAGGTCAACACGATTTTTGGGTCTGTTTTCTGCATATGAAATTTTGATTTCTTCTATGTTAAAAATAAGGGAATAAATAATTTTTTTGATCAAAGTTTGCTTTTGTAGAAACTAGAGCATTTTTTATTTTTTTTAAGACAAATGATAGATTCATACATTATTTCCATACTTTTATTTTCAATTACAATTAGAAAAGTTTCTGTTGAACACTAGAGCCTTTGTCATTTAAGATTTTTGATAAACAGAAGGAAATATATGTAAAATAACGGAAAAATTAAGTTCAAAAATGAATATTTTTAGTGTTTCTCTTATGTTTGTACTTTGTATGGGCTGTCTCGTATCTTACTTATTGTCATAAATCAGGCAAAAGCAAACTTTAAAAGCTAAAAATGAAAATGTAACTATTTTTAGATGTCTTAGAAAATTTTTTTTGTTGACTGATGTTATTAAGTTTGTGTCAATTTTTGACAGTATATTTTAAGTAAATATTCAGGCGAACTTTGAAAGATAAGTAATTTATTTATAATCTATTTTTCTATATATTTTTTTATCATTTAGCCGTCGCTGGCGCCGGTGACTTCGTCCGCGTTGAAAAAGAAAAAGTAGCCTATGTCATGTGTCCTGTACGTCTAAATATTTATCTACCAAGTGCAGTTATATCTATCTATACATTCTAGAGTCTATTTATCTACATACATACATACATACACACATACACACATACACACATACACACATACACACACACACACACACACACGCACACACACACACACACAAACATACATACATACATACATACATACATACATACATACATACATACATACATACATACATACATACATACATACATACATACATACAATACCTACGCTTACAAATTTATTATTAGTAGGTATTAATTGATTTGCAAAGTTACGCGGGCGAAGTCGCGGACAGCAACTAGTTTAATATAAAATACTTTGAGGCAGGACATAATTTCAGTAATGTCTTTAAAGTCAAAGAAAAAGGGAGAGAAGAAATATTTAGACTGAAATAGATTGAATCAATAGTGTTAGAGCACTCTGGTTAATTTGTTATTGACTCCGCTAATGGATTACTCGTCGTGTTTTACGTCCCTTCGAATATTTTCGCTTATTTAAATTACTCTATCTCGTCTCGCTTCCAATCTTGAGCCACACTTTAACTTATTAAAAAATAATTTTTAACTTTTTGTTGGTATACAATTTAAGTTTATTAAGAAGTGAAAGGTTAATACAAAAATTAGCCGATCCGGCAAACGTCGTTTTACAAAAATTTATAGCGTTTTTAGAAAGATTTGTTTGTTTGTATTGAGTAGGCTCCGAAACTAGTGGGCCGATTTGAAAAATTCTTTTACCATTAGGAGCCGACATTATCCGTGATGAACATAGGCTACTTTTTACCGCGGAAAAATGCTTCATTCCTACGGGAAATCTAAAATAAAAGTAAATACTAGCGGCTTGGCCCGGGAGATGGCGCCATCTATCCAAAATATGGTAGATGGCGTTTTACACTTTTCTACGCGGACGAAGTCGCGGGTACCAGCTTGTATTTGATATGATTATTGTGATAAAATAGTAATTATATTCGAATAAATTTTCTTATACATAAATACGTGACCGACAGGCAAACAAGAAGATTTTGAAGTACAATACACTTAACACTTAATACTTAAGTTAAAATGAAGAAATTATGCTACATTTTTCCTTTCATTCATTTCAAGCGTATGATTAGGGTTGCCACAAAACCGTATAAGGTATAGATATTAAGTTTTTGATTTTATTTCATCGAAGACTTATTGATTTTTGTAGCTAATACTAGCTGGGTGCCTGCAACTTCGTCGTCAAGCGTTATAAGCAATATAACGCTTGACCTCATGTTGATATAACACTTGGACCGGGCGTTACTTTTTTTATCTTATTTAAGACTAGCTGGTGCCCGCAACTTCGTCTGCGTTGAAAAAGAAAAAAGTAGCCTATAGTGTGTCCCGTACGTCTAAATGTTTATCTACCAAGTGTCATGAAAATAAATTCATTCATTTAAGAGTTACATACATACATAATAATTATATACAATACCTACACTTATTATTTATTTATTATTATTAGTATTGATTGATGAAAAGTACTTTTTTTCTGCATGAAAGGTACCCTATGTCCTGTCCTGTATCCTTGACAACGTGTATGCAAAATTTCATGACGATCGATTGAGTAGTTAAGGCGTGAAAAGGTAGCAGACAGACAAACAGAGTTACTTCACATTTTTTATTTCATTAGTATAGTATGGATTATTTATTTTCTCTTTATTGAACACAATTTACAAGAAAGATACAAAGCCATTGCTTGTTATTGGCGACGGTAGCCACCTACCATGAAGTGGACCGTCAATCTGTGTGTCGACTTACATAAACATACAAATTTTACTTCTAAATAATATTAGCATAGATTTCATAAACGTGGCAACCCTATTCCCGACCGGTAACCATGAGTTTTGTTATGAAATAACAAAAGTTGTGTAGGATTTCCACAAATACCTGACTTCCTTAAAAGGAATATTTACATGTTGTTGCGATATTTCACCTTCCACCCCTCAGGGGGATCTTTTTGTTGAATTGCCCTAAATAGCGCCCATTTGTCACCTTTTAAAGGGAACTCGCGAATTTCTCGTAACCGGTTATCTGCTATGTCTATTTATAATTCGGGTTGCCATGGACCTGAAGTTTCGTGTGGATGTGGAGAGAGCTAGTATATATTTAGATTACCACTTTCAACTCGATTTAGACAGCGGACGCAGCCTGTCAAACCTCCAAATTTGGAATGAACGAAGTTGCCAGTTAGAATAGTTATAATATATGGACGGAATAGTGTTCTGAGTTATTTTAGGGCATGGCAATTGCCGACCTTTTAGGAGAAAGAGGTTCTCAATTGATTTTTTTTGTTGTCAGTTTTTTGACATTGGTTTTTTGACATTGGTCTTTTCGTTCGCTTCATTATAGGCCACGATTTCACGAAAAAGTGCGATCCCCTTTTATCTCGGAGAGTTGTAAAGATATGATATTCAAAAGGGGCTCAAAAGACGCGTATTCAAGAGAGTTGTAAGGTGCAAAAAGAATTTTTCGAAAAAATCAAAAACGAAATAGTGGAAAAAAATTTGAATTTTTTCCGAATTTTTGATTTTGGCGCTCGATATTTTGGAAACGAAGAATGGTTTCAAAAATTTGAGAAATACCCCTCTGGACAATTTAGTCAGCTACAATTTTAGCCTAAAATAAAGACGATCGGGTTAAGGGTTTGCCCTGTAGCTTAACCTTTTTGAAAGAAGTCAACAAACAACGAATTCATTTCCAATGTGCTCGATAGTCGTGTGAGGCACGAAATTTGTGATTTTTTTGTTAAAAAGAGTTATTCGTGTCCTTGTTCTGTTGCACACAGGAACGTTAAAAATAATTGGAACGGATTTTGATCGGGTTTTCAGTGAGATTATTCATTACAAACAAACATACAAAAAATAAAACTTTTTCTCTTCATATAGTATTAATGTAGATGAACTAAAAAGGCCTAATGAAGTAACACAGGTCGTTTTTACCTTTATCACTCATGTCCCAAGACATTGAAAGAGTTCAAAACTAACAATATTTTAAACTTATGTCATACCGCTCGAGTACCGCGGGACTGTGGAGTCCCATAACTCATCATTAGCCATGTTTTACATAATTAAAGACAAGTTATGAACATAATTTCGAAAAATATTTGTAACTTAACAAACAAGCTATGTTGGCGGCAACTTAGCATAAACTTCAATCGTATTTTTTTTAACATAAGTTTGCCAGACAGGTTAACGGTTCATTTAATGGTAAAGTGTTATAACACAAGCAACGCCATTGGTGCTACAAGTGCGCCATAGATGCTGCAAGTGCGCCATATGTGCTGCAAGTGCGCCATATTTGCTGCATGTGCGCTATAGGAGCTGAAATGCTGAAGTGCAGAAATGGACTCTGGAATTCCTTACTCACTACATTAAGCCAATACATTAAGCCAGCTTATGGGGTTGCTTGTGTTATTGGTGACGGTAGCCACCTACCATGAAGTGGACGGTCAATCTGTCAACACAAGCAACGCCATTGGTGCTGCAAGTGCGCCATAGTTGCTGCATGTGCGCCATAGGTGCTGCAAGTGCGCCCTACGTGCTGCAATTTCGCCATAGGTGCTGCAAGTGCGCCCTACGTGCTTCAAGTGCGCCATAGGTGCTGCGAGTCCGCCATAGGTGCTGCAAGTGCGCCATAGTTGCTGCATGTGCGCCATAGGTGCTGCAAGTGCGCCCTACGTGCTGCAAGTGCGCCATAGGTGCTGCGAGTCCGCCATAGGTGCTGCAAGTGCGCCATAGTTGCTGCATGTGCGCCATAGGAGCTGAAATGCTGAAGTGCAGAATTGGGCTCTTGCATCCCTTACTCACTGACCGAAATATAACAGCACATGTGCGGTTATTAACACACGGTGGTCTTTTGTAAAGGGGTGGTTACTGCCCAAATGACTGCGAAATGCAGTGTGCACTTCCACTACTTAATAAGTAGATGTAATTTATTTATTTTAAGTAAAATGCTCATATAATAAAGTTACAGTTACAAAAACAATATTACTTACTGAAATACAAACAATATTTACACAATTCCCTGGAGCACCGCGATAGTTTCCAACAGTATCAAGAGTTACAAAATACAACCAGTAGTTATATTATGTTCACCTGTTTTTTCTTTTTATTAAAAATGTATTATTATTTTATTCTTTATCTTAAGGTCGACAGACAGGCTGACGGTCCACTTGATGGTAGGTGGCTACCGTCGCCTATAACACAAGCAACGCCACAAGTGCTACAAGTGCGCTGACGACCATAGAAGGATTAAGGATAAGGGCTAAGGGAGGAGAAAGGGAGTAATGGGCTCTGGCATCTCTTACTCACTCGCCGAAACACAACAGCACATAATGCTGTTATTTCACGGTGGTATTCTGTAAGGTGGTGGTTACTGCCGCCAGACGGGCTGCCCAAACGACTGCGAAACGCAGTGTGCCCTACCACTACTAATTATTGTTGTCCTATTACCCGTTTTCCCGTAGGAATGAAGCATTTTCCCGCAGTAAAAAGTAGCCTATGTTCATCACGTATAATGTCGGCTTCTAATGGTAAAAGAATTTTTCAAATCGGTCCAATAGTTTCGGAGCCTATACTATACAAACAAACAAACAATCAATCAAATCTTTCCTCTTTATAATATTAGTATAGATGTATTATTAAAAAAAATATTTTAAATTTCTTTAAATTTTTAAATAATAAAGAATTAAAAATCATTAAGTAGGTACGTAATTATTTTATACCGTTTTGATGTTTTTAATTTTTGATGTACCTAAGTTAAGTACCTAAGCCAATAATCAATTTTTGTTTATTTTTCTTTTTATCTATTTACTTTATTCGGTGGCCTTTGCACTAAGCACTGCTTGTATCGCCGTGGAAAAACTACAACCATAAAATTATAATCAAATTCATGACAAATAGATTTGTATGCGCGCGTGAGTACGTGACGTGCAATTGTGTTCGTGCGTGACGCGTGTATGTGTGTGTGTGCTCTTGCGTTTGTAAAGATTGCATACTGCTTTTAGGTAAGCTGTTTATGTTACAGGTTCCAATTACGGTACAATAGCTACCCTTGTCGGGCACTATTAAAGGAGATGTTATTAACGAGCAGATCAAACTAATTGGAGTACAATTTTGTGTTTTATTTTTTTAACTATATTTATAAGGTTTCTTTGAAAAAATTCAGAAACTTCATTGGTCTTGTATTATTTTACTTTATTTATATGCTTATATAATTTTGATGTGTATTTCATATTTTAAAGTATTCAAAGAAATAGAACGTACTTATAAATCTTCAGAATTTTAAACATACAATTTGATTTTTTATTTTTGATTGTACTCTGACCATTTGAAAGTCTGACCTTTGAAAATCTGACCTTTTGAAAGGAAAAGACGCATTCATGCTCTCAATTCGTGTTCGCATCCCGTGTGACAATTTTGATTTTATTCCCATTACAAATTTCCATACCACGGGATTACAAATTTAATATGCAAATCGATTCTTAAGGAGTAAACTCCAAGAAGTAACGAAAAAAGGAAAATTACATTACAAAAAAGAATTCCCGCTTAAACTATAACTTGTGAAGAACTTGTGTATTTCATTGTCATAATATTTCTTACAACCCATTGTCCTAAAGAGATTTTCTTTTTAAATTTAAGATCCAATAGCAATAAGGCAGATATAAAGCCGTCTACACACGGAGTTATAAGGGCGAGGCTTACGTAGATTATTGGTAAAAATGTTTAGGCGCTATATACGAATGTTCGACGCAAGGCGCGACTCACTTCATTGAGATTATATTGTGTACGGTTAGAAAAAAAGGTAAAAAAAATTATGTTAAAATCGTTTCACTCTTTTGGATTTAATTATTACAGTTTTAAATCAATTTCTTAATCGAATTAATTTTATTAGAGTAAAATTGAATTTAATTAAACCGTTTGGTTAATAAAATATTAATCGAACTTAAGTTGTTATAAAAGCGGTTTTAGTATTTTTATTTATTATTTATTTAAAATTAATTTTCATAAAAAATAACTACTCATTTTTGGATTTGAACAAAAGATCCTGCCTGACACATTATTCTTATCATCAATATATCAATATCAAATCTGTAAGTGTAGGTATTGTATGTGTGTATGTATGTTCCTCCATAACTCTTAAACGAATTAACCGATTTTCATGAAACTTTGTAGACAAACATTTAGACGTACAGGACACAGGATAGGCTACTTTTTTATTTTTCAACGCGGACGAAGTCGCGGGCGCCAGCTAGTATATCAACAAATTCGTTGTTCGCTTGTGTCTGAACTTGTTTTAGAAAACCCAACCTATTTTGATACAGTTTGTACTAATGGAAAGAATATTTTGTGTATTACAGAGGGATTTTGTGTATACAATTTTCAGAAAAAAAATGCTACCATGCGAAGCCAGAGGCGGGTCGCTAGTGATGAAAATCTGAATCGTTTGATATCCCAACTGAAAAAGCTTTATTTATAACCTTTATTTCATTCAGTCTTTTTGCTGACGCTACGCAAGGGCGAGGCAATCAGGATTGGGATATAAAGGGATCCCCTACTCTCGTAAACTGTCCTGTAGCGAGATTGTATAGGATTTGTACTAGGGGTGAATCTTTTTTTATAAATACGAGAAGTACGCGTTGATAAAAAGGGCTGCGGTAATGGGAGCGACGACAGGTCAATCGGTCAGTGACTATATTATTTTTAATATAGTCACTATATTATATTAATCGGACTTTTTTATATTATCGATGTTTATAAAAAAATAGTATCCCAAATTCCTTTTAAGTACATAGTAAAAAAATATTGTCCAAGGATAGAGACAAGGACATAATTATAGGGTACCCTTTCATATAGAAAATGCTTTAATCTTGATGGACCATCTACAAAAAAAAAAAACGGCTGACAAAGTTGTCTAGTAACTCAAGTATATTAGAATCAATAAAGATTGAATAAAATGTTACAATGCCTATAAAATTTAACTCTTTTTAACAAAAAAAAAAAAACGACTTCAAACCGTTTTCTCATGAATGCCATTGTCAGAACTGGACCAAATTGAAAAGGGACCACACGAGAAGCACATGCTTTCAAAAAAAAACCCAGTCGAAAGTTCTCAGATAACAAACATTAAAAAAAAATACAAAATGAGAACCTCCTCATTTTTTGGAAGAAAAAAACGGCTGACAAAGTTGTCTAGTAATAGTAGAATATTAGAATCAATAAAGATTGAATAAAATGTTTCAATGCTTATAAAAAAAGCTCGGACCAAAAGCTACCAAAAGCTAGTATAACTATAACGGCGAAGCAGGATCGCGAGCAGGACTAGCGAGCACATTGGAAATGAATCTACGGAATTTGAAATTATGTTGTTCTGACTTGTTGACTTCTTTCAAAATGGTTAAGCTACAGGGCAAACCCTTAACCCGATCGTCTTTATTTTAGGCTCAAACTGTAGCTGACTAAATTGTCGAGAGGAGCTTTTCTCGAATTTTTGATATCATTCTTTGTTTCCAAAATATCGGGCGCCAAAATCAAAAATTCGGAAAATCACTATTTCGGCCATAACTTTTTTCATTTTTGACTTTTTCGAAAAATTCTTTTTGCACCTTACAGTTCTCGTGAATACGCGTCTTTGGAGCTCTTTTTGAATATCATATCTTTACAACTCTCCGAGATATAAGGGGATAGCATTTTTTCGTGAAATCGGGGCCTATACTGAAGCGAACGAAAAGACATTTCCAATGTCAAAAAAGCTCTATATAAAAGAAATAAGATGATAATACAAAAGCTCTCATAGTTTCTTGACTGCTAAAAACGTGCAAGCATGCCACGTATATAAATGTATTGATCTAATGGCCCATATATTGTAATATATTGCACTGAAACCCTCACTTAGTTAAGTGGGTATAGGCCGATACGACCCTATATAATATAACATTGGGAACGTTATTATTATGGTTATGACCCATGGGTACCGAGTTTATATAGAGCTTTTCCTAATCACATATTAGTTATTTAGTTATTGAAATTACTTCTCTAATATTTAAGACGTCTAATTTTTCAATTGTTCTGTGATTGTTGAATTAATCTTGTAGATCTCAGATCTATAAAGACACTCAACTTGTCCGTCTGTCTTTTTGAAATCTTATAAACTAATTTAAGTAAACTTTCTAGCTGAAAGTAAGAATGGAATAAATTTTCACTAAAATGTTAGTATTATTATCCTATATTTATTATTATATTTACATTTGTTATTTTTCTTAATAATTATAATATATATTTTTAATTTTGAAATCTATTTTCTAATAAATATATTATATAATGATGTAATGGTAAAGAATTTAATCTATTTAAAGAGGAAAGATTTGATTGATTATTTGTTTGTTTGTATAGAATAGGCTCCGAAACTAGTGGACCGATTTGAAAAATTCTTTTACCATTAGAAGCCGACATTATCCGTGATGAACATACCTACTTTTTACGGAGTGAAAATACTTCATTCCTACGGGAAAATGGGTAATAGGACAACGGATAATAAGAAATTATCCTTCCATATTTATCTTTTTCACATAACTTCTAAACGGCTGAGCCGATTGGGTTGAAATTTTATTTGGCTATTTTGATGATTTCCTGGATGATTTAAAAATACAATTGGGCCCGGTAGGTGGCGCTGCTGTCGGTATGTCAACTACTAAACGCCTCGACCGATTGGGTTGAAATTTTGTATGTGAATTTCCATGGTTTCACAGACACGAATGTATTATATTTTATAAAAAGTTATGTGGACGAAGTCGCGTGCAACAGCTAGTGGTTAATAAAATTAGATTTTTAGTAGTGAAGTTAGGTCTTTACTAGCTCGAACGGTTTTTTAACGCTTACAATGTATTCTCACCCAAAATGTTGAGTTATATTAATGTGATTAGGGAGTTAATGCTGGTTGTTCTTTTCTATAACAATATTTACGAAATCTGGGAACGGGGCATAATAAATTAAGTTTAGAAAAACATCGTCACTTAGGCAACCTTTTTAGACATTTCATTAAACAAACTCCAAAGAACAATACCTACCGAACAAACCGAATAACAAACAATTACAGTGCAACCAAATTAATTTCCAGCTAGCACTCGTCGACGTCGCCGCAGCTGGTTTTGACGTGCGATTCATTATGTTATAGAAAACACTCTGGGTGGACGCGTGGGGTTCAATTTATAAGCGGTAGCGGTGGAGGAAGCGATAAAATCTTTTTATATTTTACTAGCTGGTGCTCGCGACTTCGTCCGCGGTGAAAAGTATAAAACGCCATCTATCGTATTTTAGATAGATGGCGCTATCTCCCGGGCCAAGTCGCTAGTATTTACCGTAGGAATGAAGCATTTTCCCGCGGTAAAAAGTATCCTATGTTCATCACGGATAATGTCGGCTCCTAATGGTAAGAGAATTTTTGAAATCGGTCCAGTAGTTTTGGAGCCTATTCTATACAAGATGATCTGTTGAGCACAATAACTTAAGCACAATAACTTTGCCAAGTTTTAAAACTTAGTTAACACCCTTAGCAAAGTGCTTTTTACCGACATGCTAATTGCCTTTTCAATTATAAACCATCATCAATTCTAATAATAAATCTGTAAGTGTATTGTATGTATCTATATTCCTCCATAACTCTTAAACGAATTAACTGATTTTCATGAAACTTGGTAGATAAACATTTAAACGTACAGGACACAGGATAGCCTACTTTTTTTCTTTTTAATGAGGACGAAGTCGCGGGCGCCAGCTAGTATTTAATAAAGTACGAGCATATAAAAAAATGACTTCTAGTAACGATATAGTGATATAGGTCGTGCAGCGAATAAAGACTTCTCGGCAAATGTGCGCAGAATCCTATTTTTAGGTCTTTGAGGGGGCAGAGGAACGTGAGGGGCTGAGTCTACCAATAACGTGTGCCGACACGTTATTGGTAGACTCAGTCGCTCTTCCCCTCCCGCACTTCGTTTGCGCATCTCGAGTCTCGCCTTAAAAACCTTAATATAATAATTCTCCTATACAGTGATGTTACTAAATCTGTTGTCGCCTTTTTGAATTTCATTAATAATTTCATAAACAAATCGCTTTTACAAATTGCGCCTTCTATTCGTATTTTTTAATTTTTTGTTTCTGACGCGAATCTAGCCCGCTGCCGATCGTCTGTGGCCATTTTACACCCGTATTTCGTTTCATGAAAAAATTTCAAACAAAGTTCACACCTGGGATTGAGAGTTTGTCTTTAAAATGTAAATTTTAAATAGCCTTCTCATAGCGAGCACACAATAATCTATACATGATTCTATAGCGTTCGTAGTTTTTGAGATATTGCTATTGTCACAAGATTTTACTCGTAATTTTAATATAAAATGAAAATGTATATATCTTCTATATACTTAAATAAAAATGAATCACTAAATGTGTTGCTAAGAGCAATACTCAAAAACGGTTGGACCGATTTGGCTGATTTCTTTTTTGTTGTGTTTGATGAAGTCTGAGGAAAGTTCTTATGGAGAGAATAAACGTAAAAAAAATACAAGAAAAAATTAAAAACAACCATTTTCTTTTCCCATACAAACCACTCTGTCCCCAGCTGTCAAAAATGTCAGCATTTTGACGTCAATCAAAACGTAGATTTTAATTATGTCTTCACTCATGGATAGAGAGATTATCAGGAAGGTTTGTACGTATAAACAAAATACACCCCGGGCAAAGCCGAGTACATGGGTTAATAAACCAGTTGTTATTGGCTTGAATATGATATGCCGCCTCATGCACTGCCACGTCTGGCGTGTAAAATAATAATGGACATTTAAATTAATAATAATAATAATAATAAATATGTCAATTTTAAAATAATTATGATCAATTAATGTTAATAAAATATTCCTTGATTTTATAAAAACATTGGTCCAGTAGCTATTTGGTCAGTCTTCTCCTAAACAAAGTCTTCCACTAGTAGATTTAAAAATATTTTCTAATTACTATCAGATTGTTTATTATTACTGAATTTCCTAATAATAGAGCTATTTGATAGCTTTTAGCTGAAGTACAACATGATGTTTTTTTTTTTTAAATTGTGAATTTCGACTCAATAACTCGATTTCTTACAAAGTTTTGGTAAAATGTAATAGTAGATCAGATTACGGTTTTCTTAAAAGTATTTTTTGACTCGTGCTATAAATCACGTTTTTATGTTGGAGAAATGATTAATCGCGACGTCTTATTAATTGAGCTGCACGTAGGCGTATTTCTTTATTTTTTTCCATTATAATTGTTGTGAAAATTACCGCGTCAAATTTATACACTTAAGAAAAAATTAGTTTTTGTTAGCAATAAGAATTTAAATTGTAATTAGTAGGTATTTAGTTACATTGAGTAGAACTTCTTGCATCTACCCTAAATACGTCCTTACAGAAGACACTTTGATATTGTGTTTCAGGTGAATGGTTAATAGTCCAGTATCCCTCATCTGGATTTTTTTCTGATTACTAACAGGCTGAAACTCCTTGAGTAGTTTCTGTTTGTCGAGACGTCCACCTTTTTCCTGTGCGAAAATTCTCAAAGGAGTTAGCACCCGTGAAAAACTTCCAAGCGTAGGACTGGGAAAACTTAATTAATTTGTAGGACTATACGGTTATTTTACTATACAAATGTTTACTAAGCTGCAGACAAAAAATCAGCTGGTCAGTAATCCCATATGCCTCCTAAAAAACCACTCCCAATATATCACATAAATAGGTGATAAAAATTATTAATTATTAATTCCCGTGTGGTCCCATTTCAATTTGGTCCAGTTCATCCATGAGAAAATGGTTTGAAGTCGGTTTTTTTTTTGTTAAAAAAGGTTATAGTATAGTTATATTTTACTGCAAACTCTCTGATGGGAGTAATATTTTGAATCATAAATACACGAGCATTTCACTTCTTTCATGAAACTTCTTAAACCATCATAAAAACTTCCAAAACAAAGCTTAATTTTTTAATCTCATACAAAAATAATCCCTCTAACTTACATCTTAAGGTCGTAAGCAGCTTAACATGGGTACAGTGCTTAAGGCTTTTTTAAAAACAAGATGATTATCGATAACGATTTTGACATCTACTCTGCTCATTATAAGATTCGTTTTGCTGCGACAGGAAAAAGCGTTTGGCCTTTTAATAAAGGGTGTTATTTCTATGTGTTTTCCATTCGTTAGAATTAATTTTCTTCTGAACAGTATTTAGGCGAAGTACTAATGTTTCTTAAGCAAAAGGTGTTCAACAAAAATAAACGCACAGAACCCCAGCTTAATTAAATCTTTCGCCTTTATAAGGATTTCAAAATTGTTGCGGCTATCCGTGGGTAGTAGGATAATATAATTTGATATTAAATTTCTCAAAATTATGTAAGCTCGTATTACAAATTTACTTAAAACTAGCTGGTGTTCGAGTTGAAAAGTATAAAACGCTATCTACCGTGGAATATCACCAAGCAGTTGTCATGTTAATCGTTTCACCCATCGAAATAATATATCTCTGCGAGGTTTCACCTGATTTGGATAGATGGCGCTATTTCTCGGGCCAATACGCTAGTATTTACTTTTATTTTAGATTTCCTGTAGGAATGAAGCATTTTCCCGCAGTAAAAAGTAGCCTATGTTCATCACAGATAATGTCGGCTTCTAATGGTAAAAGAATTTTTCAAATCGGTCCAGTAGTTTCGGAGCTTATTCTATACAAACAAAGTAACAAATCTTTCCTCTTTATAATATTAGTATAGATTAGTATAGACTAGCTGAACCGGCAGGGTTATTATTTAAATGCGTCTGCTGAGCGACAGGCGAAAAATGCAAAAAAATTGTGCAATATCACACTAAATCGTATCACGTAGCTCATAACACTAGTGTGATTTGCGTAAAAATTAACGATTTAGTGTGATATTGCACAAATTTTTCGCATTTTTTCGCCTGTCGCTCAGCAGACGCATTTAGATAATAAGCCTGCCGGTTCATCTAGTTGTTATATAAAAAGACAAATTAATCCCGTATAGACTTGGTGTGCCTAATTGAATTATGCAAGCAACTTTTTAGGGAGACAGTTATTAGGGCCCAGATGTGCCCAACCTTGGGCCGCATACTAATTTATTACTGGGCAAAGTTAATCCTGTGCTTAGAAATAACAGAGACAAGGGGCGAAACGAAATGGGTTTGTACTTCAACTGTCATGAACTTGAAGACATTTTAGAACTTTAGCAGAAAGGGACTACATTATATTTTCAACTAACTGGCGGCCGCGACTTCGCCCGCCTTAAAAGTAAAGGTATGTGTAGCGCCTGAATAAATGTGTAAAGCAATACAACGCCTGGGCCCCTAGCCATGAGCACACCAATTCCAACGCTCCCTTACGAAGTTAGAGAACGATAGAAAATAAAGCCCGATGATTGGTCAAAATTTTATGTGGGCGTTACAACAACCAATCACCGGGCTCTATTTTCTGTTGTTTCGTCAATCTACAACGCTCCCGTTTGCACTGGGTGCTTTTGGCTAAGGACCCTGACTTTTTTGCTTAACAGCAAAGAAGTCAGGGCCCTTTTTTCAGATTAAAATTTTCAGAAGTTGTATCTTTATTTTTAATAGATAGGCTGGTGCCCGCGACTTCGCCCGCGTTGAAAATTTAATACTAAAACCATCCTCTTGAATCACTCTATCTATTAAAAAAACCGGCATCAAAGATGACTGGAAGCGACTTTGTTTTTTATCTATATGTACTAATATTATAACGAGGAAAGATTTGTTTGTTTGTTTGTTTGTATAGAATAGGCTCCGAAACTACTGGACCGATTTCAAAAATTCTTTTACCATTAGAGGCCGACATTATCCGTGATGAACATAGGCTACTTTTTACCTTGGGAAAATGCTTCATTCCTACGGAAAATATAAAATAAAAGTAAATACTAGCGGCTTGGCCCGGGAGATAATGCCATCTATCCAAAATACGGTAGATGGTGTTTTATACTTTTCTACGCGGACGAAGTCGCGAGCATCAGCTAGTATTTTTATAAAGCAAGGTTTAAGCTTATGTTTAATATTTTTTGTATTCATTGTATTCTTAACATCTTGTTTATTAGCATAATCCTATTTATGTAAAACTACAATAACTTGTTTTTTCCATTACATACAATAATTTTCCATTCTTTTATGAGGACGAATGCTTCTGTCATGCAAATTGAATATCTCAGGAAAAAGTCGCTTTTCATCTCAGTGAAACACCATTATGTCGGTGTTAATGGATTGTAATTGCCTATTTAAGAGGATCGTCTGAAAATTAATGGAAATGAAGGGTCAAGGGACTCTTTATTTCCAAAATGTTGCCAAAATGTGGTTTAGTGGCGATAAAAGATATGCCACATATTGCTACGCTGTTGATCTGAAACGATTTGAAAGGAAGAAGTAAGTAAGTAATTATTAGTCTTTAGAAAGATATAAATATTTAAAATAGGTCCCACACAAGGCTACCTACATCTGTGTTTGAAAACCATCTCACAATCTCCTTACATCAAAACTAGTTGTTGCACGCGACTTCGCCCGCGTAACTTTATAAAATACTAGCTGGCGCCCGCGACTTCGCCCACGTGAAAAAAGTGGCCTATCATGTGTCCCGTACGTCTAAATGTTTATCTACCAAGTTGTATGTATGTATGTATGAAAATCATACATACATACATACATACATAAAATACCTACACTTACAGATTTATTATTAGTATTGATGATTGATGATGATGATGATGATGATGATGATGATGATGATAGCCTATGTTACTCGCTGGCAGTGTAACTTTCTTATAGGTGAAAGAATTTTTAAATTTGGACAAAAAATTACGAAGAAGAGTAAATTGGTTTGATTATCTGTTTAGATTCACTAAAGTCGACGGTGGTTAATCATCTATACTAATGTTATAAATGCGAAAGTAACTCTGTCTGTCTGTCTCGCTTTCACGCCAAAACTACTGAACCGATCACCATGAAATTTTGCATACACGTTGTCTGGGACACCAGAAAGGACATAGGATACCTTTCATCCAAGAAAAAAGTAATGTTCCCGAGGGATTATCTAAAACATAAAATTGTAACTAACGCCTGGCCAACGTGTCATAGCAACAAGTTGTCAAGCGTTGTAATTGCTTTTAAATTTTTTAATTTATCATCGCGTACGAAGTCGCGGGCACCAGCTAGTATAGATATAATTATAAGATTAGAATTTAATAGGAGTAAAATAAACAATGCTAAAATAAATGGGTAGAAATTAAATTTAAAATATTAAATCTAAACTTTACAAAATAAGAAATTATAAGTAAACGTTTTGAAGGATTTTTTGTAAACGTTGGGTACTGAAATAGTGATTATCTACAAATCGCCTTAAATGTTTATGAATGGACACCGATTTACCATAAATATTCACCGGATTTACCATAAACCGTTGCCAATAACAAAAAGAACGCCACAGTGGTGCTGAAAGTGCCTATACTTAGTAAGATCAAAGAAGCGATAGGAAATGGCCTTCACAAACTGAAACACAATAACACACTATTTGTTATTTCACTGCAGTCTTGTAAGAGTGGTTACTGTTGTCACCCCTTCGGCCGCCTACGAAACCAACGCTACGTAACCGGTTACGTGACAAGAATTGTTTTTCTTGCTTCGAAACCAGTTCCGTACAACACGTACGTCCACCACCACGTACACGTACGTCGCCACGTGTTGTCCAGTGAGTGCGAAACTTAATCTAAGTAATGTCTTTGGGACGAATTGTTGCCAACGCTATGAAGCTATACAATACGTACTAGCTGGTGCCCGCGACTTCGTCCGCGTTGAAAAGAAAAATATGTGAATACTAATTGGTGCCCGCGATTTCGTCCGCGTACAATACGGTGTAATTTTGTTATAATATTTTTAAATGACTCCTATCGTCAGCGAAAGCAATATAAACGCTTGATATATTGTTGCTATAATGCTTTCGCCAGGCGTTACGTTTTTTACTTTATTATTCTTGATCCCTCGGGAACAGTACTTACTATTTTTCTGGATGAAAAATACCCTATGTCCTTTCCCAGGCTCTACACTACCTGTATACCAAATTTCATTTAAATAGGTTCAGTAGTTTTGGCGTGAAAGCGAGACAGAGAGACAGAGTTACTTTCGCATTTAGTAAGGATGTACATAATGCCGGACATCCGCTTTCACGCTAAAACTACTGAACCGATCACCATGAAATTTTGCATACACGTTGTCTGGGACACCAGAAAGGACATAGGGTAAATTTCATCGTTCAACGCGGAAGAAGTCGCGGGCACCAGCTAGTATGTAAATATAGGTATACAAATCGCTGTGACGACGAAATATCTTTTTTTTTTTTTTTTATTTATATGTCTTATATAGCCTATGTCTTATTCTGATGTATAAGCTATATTATTGTAAAGTTTCATTGAAATCCATTCAGTAGTTTTTGCGTGAAAGCGTAATAAACAAACAAACTCACATTCACATCTATAGTAAGGATATATATTATACGCTAGCAGCCAGTGAAAGCTACCAGACACTAAAGTCGGCCCTGCGTTTCGGAGATTAATCGGAACAGACAGACAGACATATTTTTTTTTATAAGTAGGTACCCTATATACATTTAGTAAGAAGCGATTATTTTGACGTTACACACATACAATTAGATTTCTATTCATTTATTGGGCTAGATTATTATAAATATTGTTGCCAAGCGCCCAAAGGCTGAGTGATTATTTTTTGTTTTCATAAAAACAATAAAAAAAATATTAGCATTCACGAAGCGTGTCTAATTACTAAATTAATTCATTTATTCCTCCCGATAATTAGTATTCGGTCCCCGAATGGAACATCTGGGGACCCTTATTAATGTCAAAGCGTGCCGTCCATTTCGCGCGAGGGATTGGACGCCGGGTTCCACGGACAACGCGTCGGGGGCCATTGAGAGTGGCGCGGAATTATTGAAAAAAGATAATATATTATTTATTGCTCAATCTTTATAATATACTATCTGAACCGGCAGGCTTATTATCCAAATGCCTCTGCTGAGCGACAGGCGAAAAATTTGTGCAATATCACACTAAATTGTTAATTTTTATGCAAATCACATATAGTGTTATGAGCCTGGGCCACGCTTCGCTGTGGCTCAGTCAGCTATGTTCCAAAAGCAGTCAGCTAATTTTGAGGAAAAAATGTATTATATATACTTAATATTATAAAGAGGAAAGATTTGTTTGTTTGTTTGTATAGAATAGGCTCCGAAACTACTGGACCGATTTGAAAAATTCTTTTACCATTAGAAGCCGACATTATCTGTGATGAACATAGTCTACTTTTTACCGCGGGAAAATGCTCATTCCTACAGGAAATCTAAAATAAAAGTAAATACTAGCGGCTTGGCCCGGGATACACTTGACAGCGCCATCTATCCAGAATCGGTGAAACGACTAACATGACAACTGCTTAGTGATATTTTTAGCGATCCATTCAACGGTAGCGTGTCTATTGTATGTTATTTTGTTTTGCTGTAAGGTTTATTTTCAAAATAAAATATAATAAAATAAAAATATCAATATGCGTTAGTTTATTTAAACCCATAAGAAAATTTTAATGCAATGCTCCTTTTACTCGCTGTAAATGGAGCCAAACCTTGAAAAAGATTCGTGTAACGCAATTTGTCTGTAAACATTTGTAATTTCGCGATAATAAGCCGTGAAGTCGAATTATACGTAATGGATTAAGTTTACCTTTCCACCTCGTTACGGAACCGGATATCTTTGTATTAAATAACAAGGATAAAGTGGAAAGGTATTAAATAATACTGTTTTTACGGAACAGAATCAACTACAAACATATTGAAACTGAAAAAAAATGGGGTGTTTTAAGTGAATACATGTATGTGAGAAGTAAATGACTTCGTCCGATTTCTCATCTTCACATGTACCAAATCATAACCGGTATTACATTTACCGTAATAGTCATTCAATTTTGAAAGACAAGAGACATGCATACAGACTCACAAAAACACTGAAGACTGTATATTTTTTTGACAATAAGCTGTAATAATATTAAAATTACTGGCAAACAGTTTGCGAAGCCTGTACGTGATTCTAAAGCTAGTGATGTACGGCCCTAATTGTTCGGCACTGTTTTGTCCCAGTTTGATATATAACCTCACTATTATCTGTTGTTTGCCTCCAATGATAATAGCGCTCCAAGCGTTCTATACAACACTTGTACGCTGAGGTCTATTGCCATCATACCTATACATACAGGGTGTACTTTTCTATCAACATCTGGAGGGAAAAAGTACTCTAAAATAGTGCAGTAGGCAAATTTTACTGAATGGTAACATTCCTTTATTTTTAAACAGAAGAAAAACTGCGTTTAAATATTTTTTAATGAAAAGCTTGCCACACGTTGCAAGTTGAAACTGACGAAAAGCTAAAAATTTTTTTTTCCATAAAAACATTCTAGCTATAATGTACATTTTAGGCTGTCTTTAGCTACCATACCTATAGGTACATACATAGATACATATAAAGGTTTTCAAGCTATAGCCAGTTTTTAAACTTTTGGAAGTTAGTTTGAAAACTAGCTATATCTTGAAAACCGTTAAGCTAATCAAAATAACATATAGAACATATTTTGTTAAGAATTTAATGAGGATAATTTTTGCCTTTGACGCTTTTGTTGTATATATTAAAGTTTTCGCAAAATACTTAAAAAACCGTTAACGGGGACAACCTTTGCGATGTGGGGGGATGAAGCGGCAAGTGGAAAGGGGGGGAGAGTTGTGGATCTTGATCAGCAGACTCAAAGAACCCACATAAGTTTTAAAACTTTATTAATTTTTTTGCTTCCCCCATACATTGCTTACACAGAATTACTGAATAACGTGTACAGCGCCACCTTAAGCAAAAGAGATCGTCCTCCTATTCCCTATTGATTTACAATTACTATCTCAAAGGGGGTAATTAATGCTATCAGTTCCGGTTGCCGGTGCGTTTCCGTTTCTGTCATTAAGTCTCCTTTGACGACTCAACCGATACCGTTTCGAGACAATGCTATTTTCTGGACTCATAACCGCAAATTTAATGTTGACAATTGACCGACTTTCTGGAATCCGTAGAGTATTCGTCATCTGGGCCATAGATGACAAAATTTGGTTTAGTCTGGGTAATTTTAAAATAGATTTTATATTGTTCTAACGAAATATTGTCAAGACAATTGATAAAGAAGTAATAACTAATGTCGACCAAAAATTACAGAGGGTTACCTTTCATCTAGCAAAATTACATTCCTAAAAAAAATACATAAAGAATCCATTCTTTAGTATCCCTGACAACGTGTATGCAAAATTTCATAATGATTTAAGTAGTTAAGGCGTGAAAAGGCAACATACAGGCAGACAAAGGGAGTTACTTTCACATTTATAATATTAGTATTGAGTATGGATAATGCATATTTCTATTGCTCAAATATTTTGTCAATGAACCCATTAAATTTCAGATTGTGATGTCATTTAAAACCATAAAAGCTTAATCACCATGTGACAACATGCAATCAAATTTAACTAGTGATTAGCTAAGCCTTAATAGAAGCCTCAAATTGAAATGTTCACTTAGGATTACATTGACATACACTTAGCAAGAATCTTGTAATGCATAACAATAATATTATGTAGGTAAAAGGCGATGTGTGTATGTATATCACCGTATATGTCTCCTATAGACTCCGAAATTGTTGAACCGGTTTTGATGAAACTTTCAACCAATCTTCAGATTAGTGTAGCGGGTGTTGGGCCTGAAGTTGGGCCAAATTACACATAGTTACGAAGTTTTATCAAAATAGATTCAGTTGTTTAGGAGTTTTTATATATAACTAATATTATAAAGAGGAAAGATTTTATTTGTTTGTTTGTATAGAATAGGCTCCGAAACTAGTGGACCGATTTGAAAAATTCTTTTACCATTAGAAGCCTACATTATCCGTGATGAACATAGGCTAATTTTTACCGCGGGAAAATGCTTCATTCCTACGGAAAATCTAAATACGGTATCCATCTATCCAAAATACGGTAGATGGCGTTTTATACTTTTCTACGCGGACGAAGTCGCGAGCACCAGCTAGTTATATATAAAAACAACGTGACATGAAATGTTTATATATATTGTGATTTAAGAAACATTCAAAAATACTTGTAAGAAAAGTAATGAAAGTCCAACGATTTGGAAATCGTTTCTACCGGGTTACCTAACCACCTTAATTCCGAATTCCATAATACGTTCGTGATTAGCTTTTAAAAGCATATAGGAGTATCCAATTTCTCAGAACATTAATGTTTTTAGTTGCTCATTGTGGAATCAATGCATATTCCACTGTGCGGTGAGAAATTAAACTCCTTTTTTACCAATAGTCCTGAACAAAAACTGTTAGTAGTCGTCGCAGACCGAGTAACAAGTGCTACGAACGCAGCGCACGTCCACCGGCCGCCATTTTGGTCGGCCATTTTTCTTTTTCTCCGCCACCTGTCAACTGGTTGACCCTTGCATTAGTCACTCGGATGTTTTCGGCGAACCTCGTGACAGATCGGCAGCGTACTTCATTTATTATTGTTCCTTTTTCACGATGTATTTTAACGTCGTGAACTTTTCTGATCACATTTTCATATAAGACTAGCTGTACGCGGCTTCGTCCGCGAAACTTTATAAAATATAGCCTATGTTACTCGCTGATAATATAGCTTTCCAACAGTGAAAATATTTTTCAAATCGGTCCAGTTGTTTCGTACAAACAAACCAAATTTCAACCCAATCGGTCAAGCCATTTAGTAGTTTACATACCGACAGCAGCGCCACCTACCGGGTCCAATTGTATTTTTAAATCATTCAGGAAACCATCGAAATACCCATATAAAATTTCAACCCAATCGGTTCAGCCGTTTAGAAGTTATATGTGAAAAAGATAAGTACGGAAGGATAATTCTTACTACCCGTTGTCCTATTATCCGTTTTCCCGTAGGAAAGAAGCATTTTCCCGCGGTAAAAAGTAACCTATGTTCATCAGAGATAATGTCGGTTTCTAATGGTAAAAGAATTTTTCAAATCGGTCCAGTAGTTTCGGAGCCTATTCAATACAAACAAACAAATCTTTCCTCTTTATAATATTAGTATAGGATTTATTTTCAAAGATGACAAAAAGAATAGTATCCTCAGGATCGTAAGTAATCATCTGGGCATTCTTTTTTGAAAACCTGCTGAATTATATTATAGTAATAAATAAAAGTGATTCTGTGATAAAAGTAAATAAACAAAATATAAAATAAATAAAGGGATTTAATTACGCAGTGCGCCGGTTTAAGTAGTTGTCATCTCGCACTATTTTATTTCGTACGAAATGTGCGAAATTCCACCTTAATGTCTACACATTGTACATAGCAGTTTTTTTTGTGAAAAAATAGAACTTTTGCTTCTGGTCAGAAGACCAAAATTGTTGTTTAGAATAACAACAATTTTACTATGTGAAAAATCGTCTATACCTTAAACCAAGTAAACCGCCTTTAAATTTGTTGCTTTTCGCAATGTAAACCACACGGTACACTAAATAGGGACATGAGATGGAATCTTTAATGTAGGTCCCTAACCAAATATAAAGACCTCTCTGACCTCAAACGAACTTCGAATTACAAATTAACACGGCCGCCTCTAACACCGACGCGTTATTACAATAAAAATTAAGCAATGAAGTTCATCATTGTGTAATAAGGCGTCAAGCGTTTTTATATTTTTTATTTTTCAACGAGTACAAAGTCGCGGGAACCAGCTAGTGGTTTATAAATGCAAAAGCAATTCTGTATGTGTGTTGGATGATTATATTTTCCCTTGTTAACTTTATAACTAGACTAACCTGTGCCCAAACAAACAACTATTTATACTGTGCCATTCTTACGCGACGCTGTCTGGTAAAAATGAAATAAAAACAAATATAAGTCACAACATCATAACATAGAATATAGGTAAGTAAACATAGCCAACGGTAGACGCTATATAAGCAAGGGGAACATGGTCCAAGTCATGCTGCAAAGCGAAGAGTGCTGGAACCGTATTGCAGCTTACATCACCTCGGTGATGAAAGTGAAGGAGAGGCATGAGCGTGGGATCGAGGCTGAATGCTCTGCTGTCGTCCAAAGAAATAACACATAGTCCTAGCCGACTGCAAAAGGAGCGGTATTGGAGGAGAGGTTTTTAGCCCGTGAGAGTCGGGCACGCGTTCATAATGGATTTTCTCCTCCTCATGGAAAAAAAAGACGCTAGATTCAGGCTGCTTTTAATGGACCCTACTTGGAAATTATTGGGAAGCCTATGTCCAGCTGTGGATGTCTTACGGCTAATATGACGAGAATGATATAAAGTATGAAAATACTATAGTTATTATTCTTTTCAATCACATTTTTGTAGTAGTAATAGAAAGTTCTATATTACTACTACGTGGCATGAACAGAACGGTGTGATAGAAGGCCAACTTAAGGGTCCATTCTGCATTAATTGGGCGCGATTTAAAATTAATTTTGCGGAAATTCAATTTTCTTTCAGGAGGATATCAAATTATTTGACACGTATAATTTAATTATGAAAATATTAGTCTTGAAGCCTACATTAATTTTGTACCACTTTTAATTATGAAAGACGTCCTTGCATTAAAATATTTTAGGAAATTAAGATAGATACTTAAATATCCAAAGAAATTTTTTTTGAACTGATAGCTTATTTATCTATGTATATCTTCTTCATTACATATATATATTCTCTATGTTTATAAAAATTGCATGTCACGTTGTTTGACGCCAATAAACTCCTAAACTAGTGAACTGATTTTGATAAAACTTCGTAACAACGTGTTTAGATCCAACTAAAAAGATAGGATAGTATTCTTACTGAAATCGGGCGAAGCGGGGAGAGTGTAGCTAGTATTTAATAAAAATTTCGTGTCAACATGTTTGACGCCAAGAAAAAAAAAATCATTAATACGTATTGTTTTTCTTTTCAGATTCAATGGGCAGAAAGGAATTTTAAATGTAAGTTTTCTACGCTTAATCTATACTTCTATACTAATATTATAAAGAGGAAAGATTTGTTTGTTTGTATTGAATAGGCTCCGAAACTACTGGACCGATTTGAAAAATTCTTTTACCATTAGAAGCCGACATTATCTGTGATGAACATAGTCTACTTTTTACCGCGGGAAAATGCTTCATTTCTACGAGAAAACGGATAATAGGACAACGGGTAGTAAGAATTATCCTTCCGTACTTATCTTTTTCACATATAACTTCTAAACGGCTAAACCGATTGGGTTGAAATTTTATATGGCTACTTCGATGGTTTCCTGGATGATTTAAAAATACAATTGGACCCGGTAGGTGGCGCTGCTGTCGGTATGTAAACTACTAAATAGCTTGACCGATTGGGTTGAAATTTTGTATGTACACATACAAAATTTCAACCGTCAAGGTGCAACAGCTAGTAGTATTAGTATAAATAAATACATATGTGATTTCATTTTATATTAAGGTGATCATTTTATAAGACACTAACTACAGCAAGTAATTGCCCCAAACTTTACTGCCTTGGGAAGAAAAAGAAAATACTTGAGCAAATTTTGAACTGCTTCCTTCATAATATATATGTTATTATAACATGTGCCGGATCCCTTGAGATATTTGACAGGTTGTGCTAATAAATTCATAATAATAATGTTATAACATCCGACGAAACAGGTGTATGGGCGGCGTTTGCATATGGAACAGGGTACCCTCGGGTTGTGTGACAAGTTCATCAAAAATTCACGACCGGCTAATGAAACCTGTGACTAGGGTAATATTCACAAGTACGGAGGAAGTTTGCACAATCTTAGACGCAAAGCCGAAGCCTCTACAGCCCCCTATTTGAACTAACCTTGATTATTTTTAATCAGGATCCCTGTTTCTCTGATTACAATTGACTACTTATTATTATTATTATTATACGCTTAGTGGCTATTTCTGTCTGCTAGAGAACCAGTATCACTTCGTCCATTTCTGAAATATTGTGATCGCCACGTCAACTAAAGCTCTCTACCTATACCTACCACGTTGAGAAACTGTAGTACTTTTTTGATAGAGGCATTCTTTACATCTTCACAAGCCATTGTGTGGCTTCCTAGGATGTGACTGCGCTTGTGCATTAAGGGGCCACACTCGCACAGGATATGCATTGGTGTTTCTTCTGCCTCATGACAGAAGCGACACTCTCCTGTATTAATGAGACCCATTACTTTAATGTGCTTATTGAGGCGGCAATGCCCCGTTAGTGCCCTAGTTATAATGAACCTTGATTATTTTTAATCAGGATCCCTGTTACTCTGATTACAATTGACCACTTAGATCGATGTTCTAGATTTGGATTTCTGGATTTTAACTTCTACTTTTAGAGTTGAATTATGATAAACTTAAGATAACCGAAACATTCGCTAAGTATAAAATTAACGAATGTCTTCCTCCACGTCATATATCTTGGTCGAAAAATAATATTATTAATGAGATCTTTTCTATACTAATATTATAAAGAGGAAAGACTTGTTTGTTTGTTTGTATAGAATAGGCTCCGAAACTACTGGACCAATTTGAAAAAATCTTTTACCATTAGAAGCCTACATTATCCGTGATGAACATAGGCTACTTTTTACCGCGGGAAAATGCTTCATTCCTACGGGAAATCTAAAATAAAAGTAAATACTAGCTACTAGCTATTTGGCCCAGGAGATAGCGCCATCTACGCCATCCAAAATACGGTAGATGGCGATTAAAGATTTTAGAACGTTCGAGTAAGAAACGCACAGTTTATTTTAATAAAAAAATCTATTTCAAACAAAGTACAGGCATATTATAGGTATTATTATGTTAACAAAGTAATATTATAAATGCGAATGTGACTGTTTATTCCGCTCAACAGATCATCATGAAATATTGCAAATACTTTGTCAGAGATTCAGAAGAGGTGGTTCCGTGGTGTTCGCCCACAGTGGTGTTAGCACCTGTGGTGTTTGCCCACGATTTGAATAAAGGTCATAGGGTAAAAAGTACTGTTCCCGAAGAGTTATCTTCGATCGACGTCTACTTCTGATATTATCACTAAAGATTGAATAAATGTTAAGAACACCTAAGTAAAATCGCGTGCATAAACTAGTCTATACTAATATTATAAAGAGGAAAAATTTGATTGTTTGTTTGTTTGTTTGTATAGAATTGGCTCCGAAACTACTGGACCGATTTGAAATTTTTTTTTACCATTAGAAGCCGACATTATCTGTGATGAACATAGTCTACTTTTTACCGCGGGAAAATGCTTCATTCCTACAGTAAAACGGGTAAAAGGACAACGGGTAGTAAGAATTATCCTTCCGTACTTAACTTTTTTTTTCACATAACTTCTAAACGGCTGAACCTATTGGGTTGAAATTTTATATGAGTATTTCGATGATTTCCTGGATGATTTAAAAATACAATTGGACCCGGTAGGTGGCGCTGTTGTCGTTATGTCAACTACTAAACGGTTTCACAGACACGAATGTATTATATTTTGTAAAGTTAGTTTATACAGCTAGTTACATATAATTTTGTCTTGGGCTTGGATAAAGTTTAAATAATAATCATAACTAATCTGATTTATTGAAATTTTGTTAAATTTATCAATTAATATGGACACCCACAATCTACATTATAATAGGAGTAGATATGGGGGATGACTTCGATATGATTCAGTGTGTAAGTACACTAATTATCCTAAAACAATGTATCGCTTTTTTTATCTTTTAAATGAAAAAAATATATAAGGAGTGCGGACGAAAATAAGCGAATTTAAAAAAGGAATTTGCTGCGAGTTTATAAATAAAAATAAAACCTGCTTACAGCTAATCCTTCATCTATCTCACAATCTATCAAATATCCGTTTCATTTCTTTGCAAAGGGAAATGGGAGAGGTTCCCTTGGGGTGTGCAATGTAGTCTATTATTAAATTGCTTTAAGGCGAGGTATTTGCAGTTTAATTTTATTAAATTAGGAATTAAATTTAAAAAATAAAACCGCCGAAAAAACTGAAAAGCATAAAATAATCTTATTATTTTACCTAAGTAATTTTGAGTCGCCGCCGCGCATCACTCTTTACGTAATTTTTGCTTGTTTGGCGCCGACTCAAAATTACTTAGGTAAAATAAAAAGATTAATTTTATGCTTCTCAGTTTTTTCGGCGGATTTATTTTCTGTTAAAAAGTTTTATTTTATATTTTTTTGTGGCTATAATCTAATATTTACTACATGTTTAATTTTTAATTTTCCCATCCCCATTTTCCCATCCTTAGGGTAGGAATTTTTTTTCCAAATTTATACGAGACTAACTTCGAGGTATACCCTATCCATTAAAAGAAGAATTATCAAAATCGGACTACTCTGTAAAAAGTTATGCGTGGTTATACGCTACAATCGGTGAGTGAACAATCAATCATCCCCTGTTTTCCTACCCTTAGGGTTGGAATTTTTTTCCAAATTAAAATGGGGGTCCCTGTCAAAAGTTATGCGTGATTATACATAAAAAATAAAAACAAAAAAACAAATATACGCGTCGAATTCAGTACCTCCTCCGTTTTTGTTTTTCGTTTTCGTCGGTTGAAAATGTGTTGTAGTTAAAATATTGGTGTTTATCGAGAAATTTTGTGAAAAAGACTTCCTTTTTCGACCGACGAAAAAACGGAGGAGGTACTGAATTCGACGCGTATATTTTTTTGTTTTTTTTTTTATGTATGATCATCATGCATAATCATATATTATGTTAAGATTGATAGATAGGCTTATGTGATGGTCCATTTGTTGGTAGGTGCAAAACACACTGTGTTTTCTAGATTAAATAAGGTTTTAGAAATACGAGTATTCTACTCAACGTGAAAAAACTGACCAGTCTGTCAAACGCAAGTATCATCACAAACTTACACATTTTTTTTAAAATAAATCGTAAATTTCGTAGCCCACATGAGGATGCTTAAATGCGTTAGTTTAGTGGCCCACCATGAACCCTCTAATGACCGTAGCGCTTGGAACTCCTTAACACGCTTTGTCAAGACCCTGGAACCGGGTCACAAGGTTTTTTTTGTCGTACCTCTAACTTTTTTGAAGTTCCACCTTATTTTTTTATGACAAATACGCAGTAGTATGGAAGTAGTACCTATATTAATTCATACATTACTACCTGGTGCCCGCAACTTCGTCCGCGTTGAACGATGAAAGGTACTGTGTCCTTTCTGGTGTCCCAGACAACGTGTATGCGAAATTTTAACAAACTCACATTGACATTTATAATAATTATACTAAAAATAATAATTTATTAGACTCATTGGCGACAGTACGCTTTTAAAAACAAGATGCAGAGCTTGGCACATAGACGCAAAATCGTCTGTCTATGTCTCTTTTATGTAGGTACTTCGCAGTGTGCTCAGGAGCTCCCCTTTCTTCCATCGGACATTAAGACTCCTCATCTTTATATATATATAAATATTTTATGATTATCTATATTTATATATATAGGATATCTACGTATATACCTTTATACCTATAGCACTCTAGTCGTCATTTCGGAGGCACAGCCACAAAGAGAACACAAATCAATAGGCAAGTTCCATTACTCTCACTTCTCTCTTAGTTTTTATTTTAAAAAACGATAACGTCCATGCGTTATGTCACATTCGATTATAACCATTTGTAAAGGAAAGTATTGAACTAAATAGATAAAAATGTGTACAGGTATACAAGCAAACCACAGAGTTAATAACACTCCAGATACGGCATGATATTATGACGTATCTACATGTATAAGGCGGTTCCTAGTTCCTAGACGATCATGCGGCATGACATGCGACATGCAAAAAAGCACGTAGTTTGCATGTCATTCACATCAAACAATACAATTGAACGGTCATGCATGCATGACAACACATAATGCATGTCATGCCGTATGATCGTTTAAAGACCGCTTTACATAAAATGTCACATGACGTGTAAAGCTGTGTTAAAAAGCTATTGCTAATAATTAATAAGTAATATTTGCAGTCTTAATTCAAATTTAATGTACCTATAACTTTAATATAAGTAATTTCATAAAATATATAGTTTTTATAGTATAAATGTTATTTATTTTATAACCTACTATTTGCTGCCGGCGACTTCGCCCGCGTAACTGTGTAAATTATCTTCTCGAGGAAGAGAACCACTCTATTCATTGTTCTACTGTTGCTAATACTTTCCAATTTCCAAATCCAAATGGAAAGTATATTTTCCAAAATATACTTGTACTTTACAATTACTTCATATATCTATGGTCGATAAGTTATTTTGTTGTAATGCATGTAGTTATCGTACGACGAAATACTTTGTCGCTACCCTATACACGTCGGGATTACATTGACATGATTCATCGATGTTTCACAATAAATGAGCAGGATTTATAATAAAAAAAGAAATGTCATTAGAAAGCCACGCTTTCAATGAAACTGTTCGGATTGAGAACAGTCACAAAAAACTGTAGCTATATCAAAATGTGACACTATCAATTCTTTTTGTTTATTTTACAAAATGATATCATGTTCAAATGACAGCCCAGTGGGTTGAATGTTGGGCTGCAAAACGTTATTAGCAGGTTGGAATCTTTCATCATCTCAGCCGCAGGATATCCACTGCTGGACTTATTGGCTTATTGGCTTCCCCACGATCTATATACTAATAATATTATAAAACTGAACAGTTTGTTTATTTCGTTAACGTCAGGAATTACTGGTTCGAATTGAATTTTATTCGAATTGAAAAAGGTATATTTTTTATTATTATTATTATATTAAGGTCGACAGACAGGCTGACGGTCCACTTGATGGTAGGTGGCTACCGTCGCCTATAACACTAGAAAAGCCATAAGTGCTACAAGTGCGCTGCTGACCATAGAAGGATTAAGGGTAAGCGATAAGGGAGGGATGAAGTAATGGGCTCTGGCATCCCTTACTCACTCATCGAAACACAACAGCACATAATGCTGTTATTTCACGGTGGTCTTCTGTAAGGGAGTGGTGACCGCCGCCAGAAGGTCTGCCCAAATGACTGCGAAACGCAGTGTGCCCTACCGAGTGCTTAGATCAAACCACTACTAAACATTTTGAACGCGGACGAAGTCGCGGGCATTAGCTAGTCTTCCAATAAGACCGGTCAGATGAAGCCTGAATCGCGACTCTTATCAGTACCTCTACCATGAGTTATAATGACCGCACTCGCTAGCGAGAGCGTAAAATTATTATATGAAAAACTGTCAAGTCAATGACAAATTGTAAATTTTCTATATAAATATTTTAACGCTAGCGAGTGCGGTCATTGTCAACTCATGGTAAATTCATGGTCGTCTGTCCTGCCACCTTAGTTGAACCTAGTTAGTACATAAATCGTCTGCCCCTCTATTGTTATTTAAAAACTCAAGGCACTTTCTCAAAATAAATTGTACAGGGAAATATAACCGGCCAATGTTTATATTAAAAAGGGGTCGCCCTAGATTTGGTGTGGGCCAACATAAAAATTTTAATACTTATGGAGTAGCCTCTCCAAATAAGTTATGTTTGTTTACACATATTTGATGGGGTTTTCGGGCTCCTGAATATTTTAAGCGTTTTAAATTCGTCTCAAAACAGTATTGATTATATTGAAAACTGGTATAACTGGTGCCCGCGACTTCGTACGTGTTGAAAAATAAAAGATCCAAGGTCCTCAGAGCATTGCAATTTTATGCCGGGTTCGTCCTACTAAAACAACTCTTAAGTATAAGTCCGAGTTTGTATGCCTCGTTTATTCCTTGTTAATTTATTCCCGATTATCAGACAGTTGATATACTACTTTTTTTTAAGGGTGTACCTGGAAAAGTGCATCCTTATAAGATTACAATCTAGTCTAAGACTAATGAGTAATTTTAATATAACATAAACTACTAACTGTAATATTTACTAAGAATAATGTCCATTAACGCGATTCTTATTGTCTCTATTAAGAGGATTTTTTTTGTAAATACATACATATCGTATTATAGATACAAAACTTCCACGAGTCAGGTAAAAATTTAATACAAACATATTTTGCCCCTAGCGGGAGTCGAACCCGCAACCGTTTGGTTAACAGCTTACTAACCACTAGACCAAACGGTCGTGTGTGCTTGCGCGCGCGCGCGTGTGTTTGCGTGTACGTGCATGGGAATGTACGTGGGTGTGTGCGTGGGCGTGTGGGTGTGCGTGCGTATGGGTGCGTATGCGTGGGCGTGTGCGTGGGCGCGTGTGTGTGCGTGTCCTTTAACATCACGAATAATAATTATTATGTCCCCCAAATACTCAAGATTAAACAATTAAACACACGTGTGCACTTAATCCGAATGTTTCTTGTCTGGGGGTTCATTTTGAAGTGTTTATCTCGCAAAGATTTATGGTTACACTTCCGGTACGCGCAGGTGGTATTTTTTTTCCCGCTCACACCAAACACAAATCCCTTGTTCACACCTGTTTAAGGCGCTTTAAACCAATTCTTTTCTTAATGTTCACGTACAAAACATGTAAAGTGACAGCGACGCCTTATGAAGACGCGGTAATTTTCGTACGCGGTAATCTTCTATACTAATATTATAAAGAGGAAAGATTCGATTGTTTGTTTGTATAGAATAGGCTCCGAAACTACTGGACCGATTTGAAAAATTCTTTTACCATTAGAAGCCGACATTATCCGTGATGAACATAGGCTACTTTTTTAGTCATTAAGGTCATTAAGTTATTAAGCATTCACTTATTAAGAGACTTTTTTTTGAAAAATTGATTTGACACCATTTAATTTGACTCTGCACATTTAGCACAATGATCAACATTCACGGAAATTGTTATGAGTTGTTTTTAAAGGATTGGGCCAAGGCAACTTACCCCAATGATGAAGTTATTCAATACAATAGAGGGCCCCCACAATTAATGTTCAAACATATTTCATTGTCTGAACGCACAATAGATTTTAACAAGATATAATGGCTTCAATTACGCCTTGCCAGGAATTTCATTAAGTCTTTGTGACCTCAAGAGAGGCTTTTATAGGATAGGAGATAAGTGTCAATTATTGATTCTTATTCACGATTGGCCTTTTCAATATTAATATGAAGAGTTTTATGTGTAACTAGCTGGTGCTCGCGACTTCGTCCTATGGCTTGGATAGATGGCGCTATCTCCAGGGCCAAGCCGCTAGTATTTACTTTTATTTTAGATTTCCCATAGGAATGAAGCATTTTTTCGCGGTAAAAAGTAGCCTATGTTCATCACGGATAACGTCGGCTTCTAATGGTAAAATAATTTTTCAAATCGGTCCAGTAGTTTCGGAGCCTATTCAATACAAACAAACAAACAAATCTTTCCTCTTTATAATATTAGTATAGAGTATAGACTAGCTGGTGTCCGCGACATTGTCCGCGTTGAAAAATTAAAATTATAAACACCTGAAAGTATAAATACAGTATGATGACAGTGGCCTCCAAATGGGTTATCCATTTTACAGTACATTGTTTTTTTTTTTGTATATTTGTTACGCGATTCCTCCTCCAATTGAATTATTTTGATGATTATTTTTTTTGTTTTTTAGGCAGTCACAATCACTTAAAAAAAAAAACGATTATAAATATTTTTTTTTCCTTTTGCTTTGTATAAATATAGATATCATCATTCATTCAATCAATCAATCAATATCATCTCATCAATCATCATCAATCAATACTAATAATAAATGTGTAGGGGTCGGTCATGGAGTAATTTACTTTGCTTTCAGAAATATCGTGTATATAGGCTCTATACATGACACTGAAACTAAATTGACCATTTTTACAATTTTTTTCTGTATGTATGTATGTTCCTCCATAACTCTCAAACGAATTAACCGATTTTCATGAAATTTGGTAGCTAAACATTTAGACGTACAGGACACAGAATAGGCAACTTTTTCTTGTTCAACGCGGACGAAGTCGCGGGCGCCAGCTAGTTAAAAATAAAACAATACATTATTCTTATATATGGTTAAGATATTCAAACATTCGCTAGCTCGTTCCATATCAATCAATTTAGCTATGCTAAAATAAGAGCCTTTTTATATCCGATACCTCTTTATAAGGGAGAAATCTGGACCGAATCTAATATTTTATTCACTGGATGGCGAAAACTGCTCTCGAGGGGATGAATTATCCTGAATTTATTTTGCTTTGAGATTTAACCAAATAAACACAAGCCTCTTTACGAGAAAAAGACCTACTAAATCTAGCTGATATAGAAAATTTAAACATAGACACATAAATACTGATAATTTGTGAACGCTAAAATAAGTTTGTTACGCCATCACGCCTTAATTTGTCAACCGATTATAATTTTGCATGATCCAGAAAAAAAATCTCATAAAATTGATCGTTTTAATTCTGCTAATCGTACTGTATACAATTTTGAGTGTGTTTTTTTTAATAAAAACTTTAGAGCATATAGAAACAAAATGAGATGAGATGAGTATGAGATTTTGTACTCTTTTTAATATTTAATTAATGGCTGACTACGAAAGAGTTACTCGCCCATTAATAAAGTAGTATTTTTGGATGCAGATTTTTTTGTAAAATTAATAAATTACTACTTACTTTGTAGTTAGGTACTTAGAAGCTTTAACTGAATCTCTCCACTCCTCTCTTCACTGTCAACGTTCTACAAATATTACAGTGGCTATACAAAGGTATCATTTTAACATATCAGAAGACAAACAAAAAACGGATTCCTCATAAAACGAACCCCTAATCCCTCCAAGAGACCGGTCTTGGCGTTATCAGAAGCAAATATTTTACATGGACCTCTGTTAACCCGAGCGCCGGGATTTAATCCTATCACGGATGCCATCCAAATATAATATTTTCTGTCCATAAATTCCAAAAATGTATTACGGAACTTCAACTCTAGATATTATATTGAATTGACGTCCGCTATGAGACCGTCTTTTTTTGTTTTATGTTATGGTCGACAGACAGGCAGACTATAACACAAGCAACGCCATAAGTGCTACAAGTACGCTGCCGACCATAGAAGGATTAAGGATAAGGGATAAGGGAGGGATGGTGTAATGGGCTCTGGCATCCCTTACTCACTCACCGAAACACAACAGCACATAATGCTGTTATTTCACGGTGGTATTCTGTAAGGTGGTGGTCACTGCCGCCAGACGGGCTGCCCAAATGGCTGCGAAACGCAGTGTGTCCTACCACTACTTTTCAAATCCAGACCAGTCAATTTTTGAAAATTATATTAAAATTTCCAAAGTTGACCCCGCCGGGAATCGAACCCGGGGTCCTGAAACGTTAGGCAAGTACCCTTGCCACTCGTCTTATGGCGTTGCTTGTGTTATAGGCGACGGTAGCCACCTACCATCAAGTGGACCGTCAGCCTGTCTGTCGACCTTAACATAAAATAAAAAAATGCTCTACAACTTTGATTATTTTTTTCGTATTTCCAAAAATTATCGAGATATTTTCCAAAAACAAAAAAAGTAGGATAAAGGATAAAGATTAAGGAGGGGATACAGAAATGGGGATAATAGGGGATGAGGGAACAGTAATTGAATCCAATTAGTTTGATTTCCTACATTTCCACTTTACCAATGAGTAAAGTATATAAAAAGGCAATTAAAACACGAAATGTCACTTCGAACCAATTTACCATAAAAAGGTCACAGCTAATGGAGTACGAGACGCAATATTACATAACATTATGTGAAAAAAAATAGACCTTGTTGGGTTCACTTAAAAAAGCATTTAGTCTCCGACATTTCTGTGACTTATCGCGACCCGTTAGAGAGGGACGGAGATATGCTTAGTTGCGTGTGAGAGAAAGAGACGGGGATATCGCGAGAGAAATATTTAAATTAAGTCCTCCTAAATGTTGGACATTATTTTTTTATCGGCGAGCCCAAATAAGATACGTCGCTTTTATGTGTAAAATGCGTCTTGAATCATTACATTACGTAAAGGGATGTCACTGAAATTCTCTTTCAAGACTCGTTTTCTGAGTCTAATTTGACGAGCTCCTTTGGATGAGTGGTAAAGGTGCGTGTCTTTACACTCTGTACCAGGTTTCCCGGGTTCAAATCCCGGAAGGGTCAACTCTGGAAATAACTTTCAAAGTTAATAAATCCTTACTATCCTTACTAATATTATAAATGCGAAAGTAACTCTGTCTCTCTGTCTCGCTTTCACGCCAAAACTACTGAACCTATTTAAATGAAATTTGGTATACAGGTAGTATAGAGCCTGAGAAAGGACATAGGGTACTTTTCATCCAGAAAAAAAAGGTACTGTTCCCGAGGGATCAAGAATAATAAAATAAAAAACTAACGCCTGGCGAAAGTGTTATAGCAACAATGCATCAAGTTTATCATTGCGTACGAAGTCGCGGGCACCAGCTAGTAATATAAATGCGAAAGTGACTCTGTCTGTCTGTCTGTCTTTCACGCCAAAACTACTGAACCGATCACCTTGAAATTTTGCATACATGTTGTCTGGGATACCAGAAAGGACATAGGGCACCCAAAGCGTAACAAACAAACTCACATTCACATTTAGAAACCCGTTCATTAGAAATGATACAACCCTAGTTTAAAAGTTAAAAATTAGGTTTGTTTTAATACTTAATTATGTCATATTATAATAAAAACGCTGTGAAATAATTCACCGGACCTGATTTTCAAATCATGCATTAAACCATAAATTATATATATGACTTTTTCTATAAAAATAACGTCATATTCCATAGAAAAGAGTTTAATGGCCGCCTCCTAGACTATAAATTATAAAGATAGCGGCAAAACTTAAAAGTTTTTGTATTCAACGAAAGAAAATAGATAATTTTATTGTCGTATCGCATTTGGCTCCTGTTCATTATACAAAATAATTTTGATGTACTGTCATTTGAGAAGAAAGAAACCTTACATACATATTAATATACTAGCCGGTGCCCGCGACTTCGTCCGCGTTAAAAAAGTAAAAGTAGTCTATCCTGTGTCCTGTACGTCTAAATGTTTATCTACTAAGTTTCATGAAAATCAATTAATTCGTTTAAGAGTTATGGAGGAACATACATACATACAGAAAAAAATATGTAAAAATGGTCAATTTAGTTTCAGTATCATGTATAGAGCCTATATACACGATATTTCTGAACAAAGTAAATTACTCCATGACCGATCCCTACACATTTATTATTAGTATTGAAGATGTCACTTTTCTCGTACGTCTGTTTGTATATCAGTATGTTGTATTGGTTTTGCAATAAAACAATAGATCCGTGTGAAGCCGGGAGCAGGTTGCTGTACTGTAATATGTATATGTATTTTTGTGACGAAATTGAAAACAAATTTCAATAGTAATAAAAATACAGATTATTTTATTGAAAATCTACTTTATTTTTAAAGCAATTTATTTACAAATTAATATTATAACATTTAAACGTGTTAGCGTTAACGCTTGCAATAGTTGAGAACTGTTAACTGTAGGTACAGTCGGCCGCATAAGTCGATTAACACATTCACAACTGCAAAACAACTAAACACTTGACGCGCCATAAGTCGTTGTCACGGCTTGAGAGCAAAATAAACTTAACGTACAAACGATCGTAAAAAGCTTCAGTAAGTAAGTAATTAAGTAAGTAAGTTGAGTGTTCAGTTGTTTTGCACTTTAGAATGTGTTAATCGACTTATGCGGCTGACTGTACAGTACGAAAACTACGAAAATCTAATTATAATTATGTCTCAATCTCACCGCTGTTTAACTTAAGAAATTCTAGACAGTGTGTTTATGAACTCATATTTACCACCTGCTTGGCTTATTATTTAGATATTCGGTAAATTTTTATACATTCACATAAATAGGAATAACTTTTGATAGTTAAAATAAAAAAAAAAAACTCATTGTACCTATAATATAAAATTTAAAAAAAAAAGTCACATTTTATGAAGACAAATATGGTCATTTTATCTAATATATGGTCAAATATGGTCATGCCTATTATACCTAGTACAAATAAACAGTAATTATAAACGTTTCATTCAACCTTGAAGAAACCGACTTAAAATAAATAAATTATTGAGATAAGAAATAATTAATTTCTAAGACTTAAAATGATAAGCAGAAAAATTAATCAGTAGAATTGAATTTCTAATTATTAACCTCTTCAAGATGTCCTTCTATTCTTCGAGGACAACAACCTGGGAACGGTTGGCTTTCATTCCCTTTTGCAAAGAAGCCTGGCTCTGTGTCTGATTTACATCTGAAAAAAGCGATATTTTTAAAATAATATTGAAATTATCTATCTATAATTCTATACAAATATTATAAAGAGAAAATATTTGTTTGTTTGTATAGAATAGGCTCCGAAACTAGTGGACCGATTTGAAAAATTCTTTTACCATTAGAAGCCGACATTATCCGTGATGAACATAGGCTACTTTTTAAAGCTGGAAAATGCTTCATTCCTACGGGAAATCTAAAATAAATTGGCCCGGGAGATAGCGCCATCTATCCAAAATACGGTAGATGGCGTTTTATACTTTTCTACGCGGATGAAGTCGCGAGCACCAGCTAGTCACTAAAAATTATTTTGTAATATTTTAAAATTTTAGAGCTCTTAGGGCCTCTTTCACCAATTACAAGTAAAGTGTTGATTAGTTTAGTGCATCCTTAGATAGGCGATTTTTTTTTAATTTTCTTTTTAATGCTTGATACTTTTACCGTACAAACATATTCTCCAATATTGGAATCCAATATCCACAGAGGCCCTTAATATTGGAATATTCAATAGAATCCACAAGATTTTTTTTTTATAATAAGGTCGACAGAATTGGTCCAGCTGTTCTCGAGTTTTGAGCTTAGAAAAAAAAATTTAGGCAATAATTTTTATTTACGAACATAGGTAAGGAAGTTCATTTTCGGTACCTATAAATTTTGTCTACCAATTTTATCCCCAAAAAAAGAATAAACCTAACTAAAATAGACCCTCATTTGAATGCGACAAAGTGTGACCACCAATTTATGTTACGAACGTGAACAAAAAAAGTTTGATAAATTCATTCGAACCACCCGGGAAGGATACACACAACACATGTCTAGACAAAGGGATGAATTCTGTCCCTTTTTTATTTTATTTTTACGTATTTTTTCACTTTTTAGAGCGACAACGTTGTTCATGTCAAACACAGAAATGTTGATGTGTTCTTTATCACTAACATGGATATTATATTATCAGTTATATTAATCCGACTGTAGTCTATACCAATATTATAAAGAGGAAATATTTGATTGTTTGTTTGTTTGTATAGAATAGGCTCCGAAACTACTGGACCGATTTGAAAAATTCTTTTACCATTAGAAGCTGACATTATCCGTGATGAACATAGGCTACTTTTTACCGCTGTAAAATGCTTCATTCCTACGGGAAATCTAAAATAAAAGTAAATACTAGCGGCTTGGCACGGGAGATAGCGCCATCTATCCAAAATACGGTAGATGGCGTTTTATACTTTTCTACGCGGACGAAGTCACGAGCATATGTTATAAAAATATTAAATTTAGAGCATTTTTTATTATAAAGGACAGCAGACAGCCAAGAACAGAAGCTAACGTCGAAATCATCAGAGGGATGCTCTCTGTCCCTGATAAGGATAGGATATAAGACAATGTATTGTGTGAATAGACAAATGGTCTCTAGTTTTCCTTAGTTACGCTCAGCATATATTTTTTTTATGCTTTTAACATTTTTTAACATATATATGCTTTTACTTTATGGTTACCAGACTAGCTGCCTTTCTTGTCTTTAGGGGTATCTATTTCATACATTTGTTGTTAATCAACAGTTAACAGATAATCTGTTGTTAATAAACAGACACTTTTTCCTTTCCTGTTTTGTCTCTTAGTCTATTCCCCTTTTGACTTCTTACTGTCGACTGTCTGCTTGTCTATCAAATTTACGCCTAAAATAATACTTACTTCTAATAGATAATATTACTTCAATATACTCACTCTGTTTTTTCAATATATGTTTCAAAGTTATCATATTCAATGTTCGTTGTTGATCTCTGGACCGATTCCCTTTTAAATCTCATATTTTTATTTGGATCAGGATAATTTTCCATACTCATTTTTCTTATTAAGAGAGGTTTATGCTTGTTGACATTCATTATTGATATTGGAACTTTAGTTGGAATTGGATCATTGAGACCTGTTGCTTTAGAGTTCACATTAGCCTGTTCATGCAATGCACCATTATCAACATTTCCAGGGTGTGATCCTCGTTTCACCGACAATTTTGCTCTTGCATCGCTTATATCTTCAAGCAAATCTTCATTGACTAGAAAAACAGCATCATGTGGCAACTTTTGCCTTTCATCAAGATAAGTTTCAGTGAAATATGGACTTCTTGGATATGAACTGACATTATAATGATGCACGAATGCAAACGGGTAAGGAAGAAGCAAGGACGGTTTTTGCTGCTTATCAGACGTTAGGGGGAATGGTGCTCTCATAACTTTACTGAACCATGGCGATACAGCGACGTATTTTGCAGCCAGTGGTTTATCACATGGCAATGAATCTGATTCTCCAACCGTACTCGCCCTGACAACTGGCGTATATGGTGTCGGTGTATGAATATATGAAAATTTCTTTTGGAAATTCCCAATAGGTTGATAATAAGTCTGTGCACTGTTCGCTCTCATTTTGGGATTGACGTATGTTGATTTAACTTCAATGTCATTATCTTTGGACACTGTTTGGGCCTTAACGACTGATCCTCTAACATTAATTGGTTCATACCAATAAGACACATGCTTGTTTGAGACTGATTCTATATCATCAATTTTAACTTTATCCACTCTTGAAGTTGGTGCTTTATCAGTACTATGTGCCTTTTTATCCATTTCTTTGTAAACGTTTTGAGCTAATTCGTAAATTTCTATGATCGCATCTAAATCGCTCTTTTTTGTTTTATAAAGGAGAGTAGTTATAGTCTTTATTTCGTCTTCAGTTAGATATCTGTCGTTTTCGTCTAGAGTTTTTGTATTAAAATCTCTTTCAAGTATGTTCAGTACGTCTATTTTAGATTTTTCCTCTGCGCTTACAACGACTTCGGCTTTTGTAACGTTTTTGTCAATGGCGCTCGAATTGTTCTTATTAATGTGATTTGATGGTGAATATTCCAAGTCCATTTGACCTTTTTTTCTCATTCTGCATGTATAGTTGCCGCAGAAAGTGCTTGATGGCCACGACGAGTTAACAGGATGAAGTATTTTCGTGTCGGGATCCATACAGTAGTATACTGAAATTTAATAGTATGATTTTTTAAAATATTTCTACTTTAATATGTTACAAATTCTGAACATTATAAAAATTAATTATACCAGATATGAAATTAATTTCAGTTTTTTGTTTCCAACTAAACCTTTATATTATTTCTCAGGAATGAGAAGAAAAAAGATAAAAAAATCTCGAAGAAAAATGCTAAAAGTCTTTTAAAGGCAATTTTAAGGTATACACAGATGAATTGCAAAATAGAAATTGTGGCGAATAATAATATATGCATAGAAGTTTTGAGGTCTTGAGCCAAGTGTTTGATTTTATTTTGTAGTACGAGCGATAACTGGGGAAGGGTTAGTGTATTTTTGCTTGTACAAGTTACAATTTTTGTTGTAAATTCCTGCAAAATATTGAAGATAACAATACTGCGCGATATATAGCAAAATATGTATATAACAATATAGCGACGCGTATTCCGCCGGCGTGAAACATCAAGTTAGGACTGGCGTAAAATCAGCGCTGTGCTCCGCATCAGCTCATGCTGAGCCAGATACCCTTTTGCTGCCATGGCGCACACTCAATGTGATTTTATTTAAGTATTTACTAATTTAAATGTAAAAAATGTATGTAATTTTTCATTTTGTTATCTTTTGATGTATTCGTGTGTGTCATGTGTATGCAAATAAATGTTTTTCTATTCTATTCTTCTATTCTATTCTAACAGAATGTTTGGCAAGAAAGAAGAATGGGAGTAGACTGTACGTACATGGTCCGATTGATGTTGCTTGAGGCTACATCATAAAAATATTATAATTAAACACCAAGTCTCGTTTTTTTTGTTTGTCCCTAATCAAAACTGAACTACAAAAGATAACGTCATCGATGATTTAAATACATAGTACATACAATAGATCACTCTAAAACATTGGGTTCATTGTTGATATTGTCTTTGTGATTGTTTTGAAGTTGTTTGTGTTTATTCGTTTGTATGTGTCATATTAACTTTGCAAATATTCCTGCGCATCTATTTTGTCAATTTTATTTTACTATAAATTTAGGCTCTGAAGTTCCTGGAATTGCACGTAAAATGCAATGTTTTATACTTTAACTTCAAACCATATCAAAATCCACTGCTTTATAGCGAACCGCCCTCGGCTTTGCAAAGATGCAATTTTTTACTGCAAATTACATTTATACGCAAACTTTTCTCCTTTATCGCTCTTTTATGTATACGTATTATATCTACAACTAGCTGGCGCCCGCGACTTCGCCCGCGTTAAAAGTAAGGGACGTGTAACGCCTGACTAAATGTGTAAAGCAATATAACGCCTGACATCTTTACTGTTATAAAATTTTCAGAAGTTGTATCTTTAATTTTAGTAGATAGCTTTTGCCCGCGACTTTGCCCGTGTTGTAAATTATACACCTTCCTCTTGAATCGCTCTATCTATTAAAAAAACCGCATCAAAATCCGTTGCGTAGTTTTAAAGATCTAAGCATACATAGGGATAGACAGACGGTTTGTTTTATACTATGTAGTGATATGTATTCTATATCTATACTAATATTATAAAGAGGGAAGATTTTTATTTTTGTATATATTTGTAATGAATAAACTCAAAAACTACTGGACCATGATTCTTTTTTTATTTGAAAGCTAATGCTTCCCATATGTTCCCGTTTCAATTTGGTCCATTTCTGACAATGACATGAGAAAAGACTATGAGACCGCTTGAAGTCGGTGTATTTTTTTGTTAAAAAGAATTATTCTTAATTAACAATTATGTATTATTATTAATAAATTAACAATTAAATGCTGCAATAACGGTTCTTGGATTTTCAACACTCGACACCTATAATTTATTGAATAGGTACAAATTGCTTTAGTTGGCAATAATAATTCTTTGAAGCATTAATAATTACAATTACAAGTTTCATTGAAATCCTTCAGTAGTTTTTGCGTTAAAGAGTAACAAATGTCCATACATCCATCCATACAAACTTTCGCATTTATAATACTAGCTGGTGTCCGCGACTTCGTCCGCGTTGAACGATGAAAGGTACCCAATGTCCTTTCTGGTGTCCCAGACAATGTGTATGCAAAATTTCATGGTTGACGGTTCAGTAGTTTTTGTGTTAAAGAGTAACAAACATCCATACAAGAAAGCACATTTTTCGTATGCAAAAAAGAAGCAAAAGAAAGAAACGAATATAAAATAACTGAAGAAAAAATTCTGATACTAACTCTTACCAGCTACCACGCCGGCATAAATGTCCACGAAACATAATAATACGAACGTAAAAACAGTCACACAATATTTTATCGTCATTTCCTTTGTGAAAATGTTGTCACTAGTGCTTATTTCGGTAGCCGGATGAAGACTGCAGTTTGGCTGTATGTGGCATATTGTTATGGATTTTGTGGTCGTTTGCTAATTGTGGGCGATTCTCAAACTGTTATAGGAAATATTATATTATAATTATTATCTTATATATTATATTATATAGAAATTTATTTCATTCTTAGTTTTAATTTTTTTTACAATATAACTATTATAATATATAAATAATAAATAACTAGTGTCCGCTCATTGTTGCAATGGACGTAATCATATAAAATCTCAGGCTTAGTGTTAAGAAAACTAAGCTAGCTAAATACTTAATTAAGAAAAAAAGGAAATTGGTACAATTTGAAGAAATAAGATAAAAATTCAAGTAATTGTTCCAAAGATTTTTTCTTTTCATAAGAACCCGGACTTTTACCTTGTAAAATCTTTATATAACTTGTAAATTCGCTGTAGCTGAATGAAGCCGATAGCTTCTGACTTTGAGGAGAGGCTTGCGCTCATCAGTAGGATGTAAATTGATGTAAATGGAAAATAAACTTAAATAAGGGATTAAAGTTATATTAAGTTGTAATAAGCTAGTTGTAAAAATACGTCAGTAATTTCAACTTATACCTCCAATAAATATCAGAAACTCCTTTCGAGAAATAACTCTGTGCAAGTAACACCTCCATCTTTCGCGAACCAAATAAGTTCTCACAATGGAGAATTGCAATACAAAGGTGACTGCCCTCACATTGAATGCTCTCAACTAAATCTCGTTGGATTTATTTCAAGCCAACGTATTGGTTGGTATAAATCAATTTACTGATGGAGTCTCAGCGGTATAAAAAGGTATCATTCTTTGGAAAGTTGGCGGTGATAGGTAATAGCACTTAGCTGCCGGTTAATGGCAGCGCAACTGCGCTTGCTCTGGCTAGACTTTATATTTTGATTTATTCCACAATACTAAGTTCGTGTGCGTTTACTAGTTATAATATATAAAGCCTGCTCATATGTATCTATTTCTATACTAATATTACGATATTTGTATTTTTGTTTGTAGATTGTTTGTAATGAAAAAAAGCATGCAAAAGCTACTGAACTGATTTTAAAAATTATATCACCTATAGAAAGCTACATTATAATAGGAGACATTTATAAAGTTAACGCAGACGAAGTCGCGTGCAACAGCTAGTATTGTATAAAGCCTCGATCAAATCTCGAGATACGTAAACAACATAACCAACACGGTGAATGAATAATTGTCAGATGTTAAAATTTTTAATTAAATGATCCCTCAGAAACAGTAATTTTTTTTCTTAAAAAAAAGGTACCATGTCCTCTCTGACAAAGTGTATGAAAAATTTCATGATGTTCAGTTAAATAGTTAAGACGTGAAAGCATAACAAACAATCAAACTCTCTTTCTCATTTACAATATTAGTTAGAATGTAATAATAATTAATAAAAAAAAAATTAATAACTTTAACTCGTGTAAAAGTTTGAGAATCACTGCATTTGTGAATTAGCGAACGTGCCGCAATTCGATCATCGACACAACAAATATGCAAGGTAATAGACATTATGGTATTGTTTTATATTGAAAATTGTTATTGTATTATGAATTCATCGAAATTTAATAGAGTCGTTTTTGTTTCACTGAATCAACAAATTCCTTTTAAGTATGTTTTTTTTAATAAACTTTATTGGAAAAAGTAGAAGCAACGTTGACTATAAGTAATCCAAAAATAATGTTTGAAAGTACGAAAATCAATGTATCTAGTTGAAGTCTTTTTTAGGATAGAATGTGGCTATCAGGTTAAAGTCCAGTTATGGCGACGGTTGAGGTTTTGGGAACACTGTCTTTCGCAATCATTTGGAATCTATACTAATATTATAAAGAGGAAAGATTTGATTGTTTGTTTGTTTGTATAGAATAGGCTCCGAAACTACTGGACCGATTTGAAAAATTCTTTTACCATTAGAAGCCGACATTATCCGTGATGAACATTGGATACTTTTTACCGCGGGAAAATGCTTTATTTCTACGGGAAATCTAAAATAAAAGTAAATACTTGGCCCGGGAGATAGCGCCATCTATCCAAAATACGGTAGATGGCGTTTTATACTTTTCTACTCGAACGAAGTCGCGAGCACCAGCTAGCAGCTAGTAAGATATAAGAGTATAATATGCTCCCTTACTGAACCACAACACCACATACTATATAATTATGTGCTGTTGTGGTTCAGTAACTTCCTAATCCTTAATTCTACTAAGATTGGAAGCGCTCTTGCAAGTTGCAGCGCTTGTAGGCGATTGTGTTATAGGCGACGGTAGCCAGAGCCACCTACCATCAAGTGATCCGTCTGAGCCTGTCTTGACATTAAAATAACAAGAAAAAACTTAACGAAGAAGGCACACAAGAAATTGAAAATTTATCAGACTATGAAAAATAATGGATTCAAGTCTATTGTATTTCTCAAAAGTATTAATAGTTTTGCCTATTATGCGGGCTCAAAATTAGATGCCACAGAGTATAATAAATAACAGTTAAAGTTATTTTTAGTATTTTGTAAATTACACAGACCAACATCAAAACATAGGTAAGGATTCAAAAGGATAATTCCTTTAATGTACAAGCCGCGGGTGGTTAAACGCGGATACGTGTTTAGGGTACAGTCACATTGTAAGCTGTTAATTCAAATTTGTTTAAAATAATGCTATATTTATTTATTTATTTATTATCTATAACACGTATTTCTACACAATATGATATAAATTATATGCATGAATTGAATAATAATTGATAATTTAATAATAATAATTAATGATTAAAGATGATGATAATTGTAATTGCTGTAATTGTAGCAAAAAACTAGCTTAACTGCATAAAAATAAAAGAAGATACCTACACTCCACAAGTGGATGAAAAGATAGGGTAAAAGTGTAAACCGAAAAATAAAAATCCACATTATTTTGTCACGTGGCTAATTGCCATGTGACAAATTAATGTGGATTTTAGTAAGTACTAAAAATAATAAAACATTTTAATTTTCATACAAGTAGAATATTGATATAAATTATAAATGATAACGTAGAGTTGTCCGAAACTTATAACCGAACGAAAGTATATATTTTAAAGATATAAAGGTTACGTTTGTAGCCACAGACTAACGCCAGTTGCTCTATGTTTTAGTGAATAGAGAGTTTTACTAAAAAATTGACCTTAGACTTTGTTTTAAGATGTGTTATAAACACAGACTGTGTATACATGTGTATACTGTATAAACATGAATACTGATAATCAGATATCTTAACATTCGTCGCTGTAAACGTGGCCATACCCCATTTCGTTACAACACACAGCGGGGGCTCACACCCTTTATGTGTTGAAAAAATAAATTAGTCGGCTGACTATCCACAAATTACTTGTAAACGCGTGAAGACATGAACTTCATTACGAATTATTGTTTTATCTCATTTAAATTGTTGAACATTTCTCTTCACTGTATGTTTTATAATTACTTTTATCCCTATAAAACCCGCATCATTATTTTTCTGCTTTATTCTAGTGATTTTAGAGATTTTGTTTATGTTTTAGTCATTTATTTAAAATCCACAGCAATTAAGATAAGATAAAATAGAAGATAAGATAAAAGAATGACTTCTGTCATCGCTTGTACTTACCAAAACACAACAGGAACTATTAGTTCTTGTCCGCGACTTCGTTCGACTTTTAAAAGAACACCATAAATTAGTGGATTGTATTTCTGTGAGTAAATAAGGAATGCTAGGTACTATTTCCCTACACCCCTTATCATTTATTCTTTACCTTATCGAGTTAATAATCACCTACCACCAAGTGTACAGTCAGCTTGCTTGCAGTTTTATTGCATAAAAATATTATTTGTATAGTATTATTTATAATATTAATTACTTGTAGAAACCTAATTGATAAATAAATATTTTGATTTTGATTTAAACTAGCTGGTGCCCGCGACTTTGCCTGCGTTAAAAGTAAGGTATGTGTAGCGCCTGACTAAATGTGTAAAGCAATATAACGCCTGACATCTTTGCTGTTATAGAATTTTCAGAGGTTGTATTTTTATTTTTAGTAGATAGCTGATGGTACTCGCGATTTCGCCAGCTCGTTTTCGATTTTCTCGAAAAATTATTTTTGCACCTTACAGCTCTCGGGAATACGCATGTTTTGAGCCCTTTTTGAATATCATGTCTTTACAACTCTCCGAGATGTAAGGGGATCGCATTTTTTCGTGAAATCGGGGCGTCTACTGAAGAAGCGAACGAAAAAACATTTCCAATGTCAAAAAATTTAATAATCTAGTGCAACTAAAATAAATTGAACGCATTCATATGCATCGCATTTATTTTTACCGCAACCCTTTGTAAGGCAGACCATTATACGAACAAAGCCACCTTTCTGCTGTCGGTACGCCCTGACGGCATGAAATATCAGCTCTAAGATAAAACAGGCAAGTTGTATTCGCTAGATACCTATCTGGAGTTCAGTACGTGCGCGCCCTATGTGTACCGTCAGCATAGAAACCAATTCTCTTATATTTGTTTTGCTCTCTTGTCACGTCCGTTGCAGTGAAATACATATTTTCACAATGTCGTTGATTATTAGATCGGGTAATAAGATTGTGTGGACATGTCTATAAAATAAACACGAAAATTTGTATAGTAACCACTCGAGAGGCAGATTTATTGTATAACTAGCTGACGCCCGCGACTTCGTCCGGGTTGAAAAAGAAAGGAGCCTATTCTGTGTCATGTACGTCTAAATGTTTATCTACCAAGTTTCATAAAAATCGGTTAATTCGTTTAAGAGTTATGGAGCAACATACATTACATACAATACAACACTTACAGATTCATTTTATTATTAGTATTAATTGATTGATGATATTAGAGGGATTTAAATTTTAATTATAATTATAATTTACATTAACAATCCAAGCAGATATACAACACTGAACATTATAAAATCATATTTTATGTAAACATTTTTACAAAAAACAACCAAAATTGTCTCCCGTTTTTGCGTTGGGCGTCGGGGGTTAATAAGACCAATCGTATATATGGCTATTATATTGATAATTACATTTTATAATATTAGGGAATATTTTATTTATTAGAACATTTTTTTATTTTTTTTATACTTACTAATTTTTTTAAAAATATTTTTTAACATTTACAGCTATTGACAAAAAAACTCAGTGAGCATATTTATAAATACTAGAGAAGTAACTAGAAAAGACGTAGCTTTGAAACCGATACAATATGCCAAAGTAAACTAATTAACGCCACTTAATTAATTAACTAATTAATTAATTAACTTTAACGGACGCGTCACGCTTCCTAAATGTCAAGCAGGCAAGTGACGTCAGATATGCCTGCAGGCATCTTCGAAGTGGCAACGCGTCGCTGCCGTAAACTGCTAACCTAGTAACATTGTAATATATCATATCACTAGTGGGTGCCCGCGACTTCGTTCGCGTTGAAAAAGAAAATATATGCTAGCTTGACCCGGGCAAACGTTAATTTGCAAATATCACTTACCTACCGAAAAAAAATTCTTAAAAATCGGTCTTAGAGATCGGACCTCATACTACAACAAAATTCTGAACGCACCTATAAATATTTGACAACCAAGTGACAATTTTAGACAAAATATATCAATAATGTTTCACAGCTAGGAACATTTTGTGTAATGTCATCTCATGTCATCTTATATCGCTGTGACGACGATGGCGCCGCCATGCGACAGTAGCGCCCAATTATTTATGTTATTATATGATCCCTCGGGAATACTTAGTCCTTTTTTTCTGGATGAAAGGTACCCTATGTCCTTTCTGGTGTCCCAGACAAAGTGTATGCAAAATTTCATGGTGATCAGTTCAGTAGTTTTTGCGTGAAAGCGAGACAGACAGACAGACAGAGTTACTTTCGCATTTATAATATTATAAGTAAATAAGTATAATAAGTATATAAGTATGGATTGAAAAAACTCATAAAATTTGAGTTGTCAATTTTATTGTTTCTTCAAACACGACGGTGGCGCCACCATAAAAAAAAAGCGTTCGGAAAAGTTGTTGGAAAAGGTCGAACGAAAATCAAGGCTGTTCACAACAAATACGAACATCGATTTATGTGTTCCGACGATATGCAATTTCAAATATTTCACCGCCATAAATAGTTTCCCATACGTGCTTGAACGTTTCCTTGGCTGACACGGAAAACAAGTAGTTTATAAGAAAGACTGAACGAAAAAGTTAACTACAAAATGTAACTGGGACTTCCATGCATGGCATGTTGGAATTTTATTTGAATTTGTACTCAAAGTTTATCTGTATATCTTTTTTCTCTTATAAAATACTAGAGCTATTGCATTAGTCAATGTTACTTGCTGATAATGAGTGAACACATAGCCAGACACACAGAGGTCACCCAGTTTTTGCGACGGGCGTCTGGGTTATTCAGATGAACCTGTCTGGGCTATTAGACTGATGTTATCTATACTAATATTATGAAGAGGAAAGATTTGATTGTTTGTTTGTTTGTTTGTATTGAATAGGCTCCGAAACTAGTGGACCGATTTGAAAAATTCTTCCACCATTAGAAGCCGACATTATCCGTGATGAACATAGGATACTTTTTGTAGCGGGAAAATGCTTCTTTCCTACAGGAAATCTAAAATAAATGTAAATACTAGCGGCTTGGCCCGGGAGATAGCGCCATCTATCCAAAATGTGGTAGATGGCGTTTTATACTTTTCTACGCGGACGAAGTCGTGAACACCAGCTAGTTATTTATATATTATAGGAAATATATCAAGTAAAAATATTATAAACAAAAACAAAAAAGAAACAAGTGATAAAACATTAATTTTGAAATAATACGATTTGTTAGAATATTAAATGTTTTTGCGATATGCCCTTTCAATACGAACAAAATTACTGTCGTTTCAACCCGTAATTCCGTAACCCGTAATTTACTTTAAAGGTCGTTATTGTTAAACAGCAATTTAAAAAATATGTCAAACCTTTTGTTTCAATACTTACTTCTAAACAATTTGTTAATATTTGCTCCTATATTTAACTAATGTTTGTTAAAATATTATCATCGCTTCAAAAATGGTCTTTTTATAGTTCATTTTTTAGCTTTTCCCAGTTATAATGGCTTCTGTAACTTCTGCAGTTATAAACTGGGCACATTATCCACTGATCTTTATATGTAGATCATCATAAAAGAACAGTATGTTTATTTTTGTTTTTTACTAGCTGGTGCTCGCGACTTCGTCCGCGTAGAAAAGTATAAAACGCCATCTACCGTATTTTGGATAGATGGCGCTATCTCCCGGGCCAAGCCGCTAGTATTTACTTTTATTTTAGATTTCCCGTAGGAATGAAGCATTTTCCCGCGGTAAAAGTATACTATGTTCATCATGGATAATGTCGGCTTCTAATGGTGGAAGAATTTTTCAAATCGGTCCACTAGTTTCGGAGCCTATTCTATACAAACAAACAAACAAACAAATTTTTCCTCTTTTGTAATATTAGTGTAGATGGTTATGTGAGCTCGAAAATACATACGTGTAAGCAGTTGGGTTTGAAGTGCTGTCAAAGTCCATTCCTCTTTCTTCGTCTTTATTAAGATTGTCAGGCTCAGACACAGAATCTTAATGTTGTATGTCTACTTATAGCAACTGGAACCTGCCTGCTCAGCAAAATCTTTGATTGATTCACTTAAGTATTCTTTCTCAAATCTCTCTATTACTTGTCTAATAAGGGGCCCTAGTCAAAGTAACAATCGAAAACGATAACGAAACGATAACGAAGTTAGAAAACAATAAAATGTATGGGATTTACATATGCCGTCGCTAAATCACCTGGGCCCTTAGCCAAGAGCATCCAGTGCAAACGGGAGCGTTGTAGATTGACGAAACGACAAAAAATAAAGCCCGATGATTGGTTGTTGTAACGCTCACATAAAATTTTGACCAATCATTGGGCTTTATTTTCTATCGTTCTCTAACTTCGTAAGGGAGCGTTGGAATTGGTGTGCTCGTGGCTAGGGGTCCTGATACTTCCCATACATTTATTCTTTCGAACTTCGTTATCGTTTTTGAAATGTTACTTTGACTAAAGCTCAAGAAAATGAGTGAGAAGGAAGCAATTTATTTTTCTGTTTACTTGTCCTGTTTTTTACATTTTATTTCTGCGTTCCTTGTCACTATTAGTTTTGTCTTTCTTTAATCTGCAATAACATTTCTTAATAATATTCTGTTCACAGTCTCGCCAATACAAAATCATTTTGTGTTAATTTAAAAATAGGGCTTTAACATAGTTATACAATGATATATTTTTACACCTTACAAGGTCGCCTTGACTATAAATTATCACTATTCCGTGCCTCGTATCAGACGACATGATAAAGACACAAATTCGGTCATCTCAATAACAAGTAAAGAGTTGTGATTCACACCACGCCCTCTGTGTTCCAATTGGAAAACACCAGTTGTGATATGGCGTGCCACAAGCAATACGCTAGTAAATGTATTGTCGTCACGCGATCTCAACATTTTCGAGCTGAAACGGGCAAAGGATTTTGTGCTTTTGTTTTGAAAAGATTTGCTTGCATTGTTTCTGAAGAATCACGTAAAGTAATTGTCATTTAGTAAAGTAGTACACGTACGGAAGGCATTCGAAACGAGAAAGAAGATTTCCTTGGAGCGTCATTGTCTGAACATTTGATTGACTATGATTGACCGTTCCCACATAATCTGGGTGTTAATGAATACTTACTCGTCATCGATTAATAGTGGGAAAACAAATACGTATTTGTCTCTTTGTATTTATTTAACCACTGACGCCCAAACAAAAAAAAAGTGTGTCGACTGGAGTTTAAAGGGCTACCACACCATACAATTTGAACGTATCCAATTTAGGAAATCGAAAGGTGTGATCGCAGTTAGAACAGATTGGATTCAATTGAGAGTTTATCCATTTTCAACTCTATATCTTCGATTTAGAAATCAATTTAGCGTAGTGTGATCACGAACTCTCTACTTAGATTCCTAAATAGGAAACGTTCAAATTGCATGGTGTGATTGCCGTTTAACTCTTTGGGCTCTAGCCAAGAGCATACAAATGCAAACGCTCCCTTTGCGTACTTATGAAACGAAAGAAATAAAGCCCGGCGATTAGTTGTAGTAACGCCCACATAAAATTTTGACCAATCACAAAGCTTTCCTCCCAGCGTAGCGTAGCCTGAGCGTAGCGTTTACGACTGTAGAAAGCACTGCGGTTGCTCTTGGCTAGGGTTCCTTATTATTTATATAATATACGAACGATAAATAAATAATTTAATAAATGTTATAATTTATACTGTTATATTCAATTTTTTAGATATTTTTTAGGCTTATTTAGTTTTAGATTTTAGTTTAGTTTAGTTTTATAAATATAATTCATTGTAGCCTGTTACGCGTAACGTGTGACATGTGACATTTGATTTTACTCCCACCAATTTTCATACCCCGGGCTTATATATGAAATCGATTCTTAAGGAGTACTTAGGTACTCCAAAAAAACCATACTTTTAATTTTATGATAATGTGTTACAAACTCTTTTAAAAAAGCGTAAGTAGCAGGTGTTTCTGTTGCTGTCTGTACCCACACCTAGTTTCTTAGCGTTACTTAAGATTGATGATTTCACGGTGTTGTTTAGTAAAAGAATTTGCAATTTCAATTCCCATTGGTACAGCTGCAACTTTCATAAAGGAGATTGGTTCATCTGATAACAATTTTTCAGTGGAATGTAAGGAAATACAAATGGGAAGAAGTATCTCGTGCAAGTGAGAGTTACCCTCATACAGTATAACTATAGTTTGATAACTATGTTTTTTCTTTATGTTAATGTCGACAGACAGACAGGTCCACTTGATGGTAGGTGGCTACCGTCGCCTATAACACAAGCAACGCCACAAGTGCTACAAGTGCGCTGCCGACCATAGAAGGATTAAGGATAAGGGTTAAGGGAGGGATGGGGTAATGGGCTCTGGCATCCCTTACTCACTCACCGAAACACAACAGCACATATGCTGTTATTTCAAGGTGGTATTCTGTAAGGTGGTGGTTACTGCAGCCAGACGGGCTGCCCAAATGGCTGCGAAACGCAGTGTGTCCTACCACTACTTTTGAAATCCAGACCAGAGTCAATTTTGAAAATTATATTAAAATTTCCAAAGTTGACCCTGCCGGGAATCGAACCCGGGGCCCCTGAAACGTTAGGCAAGCACCCTTGCCATTGGTCCAACGGGGTTTTAAATTGAAATGCTAACTTAATTAAATTTATCATCCAAATAAATACATTTATTTAATTCAAAGTTACGCTTAAAAGAATAAAAATTTATATTGATATTTTATTTTATTTATTTAAAATTTTGTTACATTTGAAAAAAAAAATTGTATGTCCAAATAAAACATGGCGGAGTTCCCCTTTGATCATGCCGTTCGGCTGCCTTCAAATAATGTTTTGTGTAATTCCATTTTGAGAGTTTAATTATCGTACTCTCCGCCTAAATGTGTAGGGTTGGCGAACATTCATGTCAAGGGAAATTCGGACATTAAAATATATTATAACTAGCTGGCGCCTGCGACTTCGTCCGCTTGAAAAAGAAAAAAAGTACGCTTACCTGTGTCCTGTTACGTCTAAATATTTATCTACCATACATACATACATACATACATACATACAATATCTATACTTACACATTTATTATTAGTATTGATATTGATTGATTGATAAGCTAAAATTGAATAAATTTAGCTTTTTATAAATGTCCTTATACTAGTGACCCGTTCCCGGCTTCGCTTGGGGTATAATTTTTATTATATATATAAACCTTCCCCGTTCAACCCTCTTTCCTTAAGTAGAAACCGAATTAAAATCGGTCTACCAATTCTCGAGCTTTTGACGCACAAACAAACTTATCAAACAAAATTACTTAAATCGGTTACGCGGTTTTGAAGTCCATAATGTCATATACGAAAAAGTTACTTAAAATTATTCCTGTTTGTTATATAAAAACTACATTTACTTTTCCATTCTTTTGCCAATGAAGTCTATAAGAAATTTTATAATTATCGAGTAGTTAAGGCCTGAAAGCGTGACAAACAAAAAACCCCACTTTCACATTTGAAGACGTGAGTGGATGAAGGTGATAATTATGTCGCATTATTTCAATTTCGAATAAATCGAGGTTACAGTTTTCACTGAATTTTTGAGATAAGTCGCCACGGAACTGTTTTTTTGTCCTAAATTATGATGAAAAGTTGTGTAAACAACCTAAAATATTAATGGTATTAATTTAATTAAAAAAAAGTGAACATAGCTCTCTCGTCCATTAACAAATGTAAACTTTTCTGCACTCTGCTTTTTAAAATTAACTGTATACAAACACCTTTTTCAACTTTTTATATTCCAAAAATGTCTTATCTTAAGTTCTGTAAACATTCATATGGATATATTACCTTCATCAACGCAAAAAAATGATAAAACCCAAATATGCGACATAACCGTGAAATAACAGAATTATGTGCTGTTGTGTTCCGGTGAGTGAGTAAGGGATGTCAAAGCCCATTACCCCATCCCTCCCTTATCCCTTATCCATAATCCTTGTATGGTCGGCAGCGCACTTGTAGCACTTATGGCGTTGCTTGTGTTATAGGCGACGGTGGCCACCTACCATCAAGTGGACCGTCAGCCTGTCTGTCGACCTTAACATAAAAAATAAAAAAAACGGATCAATCCACTCACGTCTTGATTTATAATATTAGTTTGAATTTATATTTATTTAATTCATAGTTGACAACCCTATCGCTTCAATTCCAGAATGAAAAGTTGTGGACGGGCGTTAAGCCGCAGACACAATGTCAATCAACATCACAACAATCAAGGTGTCATAACAATGTGTAAATTGTAACAACTGACACACACACACACACACACAAAGTAATTTTTATAAATCCTTTTAATCCTTATTCGTTTCACACGAAGAATTTTAATTTAACTTTAATTACGTCATATCAAGTTTAAACGAATTATCAATTGATATTAACTTGACACTAAGGATAATTAATTTTCTATTTATCCTGGCTGATTTTATCTGTCGATAGTCACCACTCAGCCAAAACTATTAAGTCTAGAAATCTGAAATTTGTTACATACTTAGCTTTATTTTAAAACATAAGCATCTGTTAAGAAATTTCAATTCTTTGCCAAGCTGTGATTCAATATTCAATCAATACTATATAGTACTAATAATAAATCTGTAAATGTAGGTATTGTATGTTCCTCAATAACTTTTAAACGAATTAACTGATTTTCATCAAACTTGGAAGATAAATATTTAGACGTACAGGACACAGGATAGACTACTTTCTTATTTTTCAACGCGGACGAAGTCGCGGGCGCCAGCTAGTTAATAAATATCTCATAAAAGCATAGATAAGGCGATGGAAGAAAGGATAAAGCGGTATGAGCTCATGCAACTCTTGAGCTCACATTCTCTGAAACACATCATCATCATATATCATCATATTCATATATCATATCATCATATAATATTATAAAGAGGAAAGATTTGTTTGTTTGTTTGTTTGTATAGAATAGGCTCCGAAACTACTGGACCGATTTGAAAAAATCTTTTACCATTAGAAGCCGACATTATCCGTGATGAACATAGGCTAATTTTTACGGCGGGAAAATGCTTCATTCCTACGGGAAATCTAAAATAAAAGTAAATACTAGCGGCTTGGCCCGGGAGATAGCGTCATCTATCCAAAAACAAGTGAAGCGACTAACATGACAACTGCTTGGTGATATTTTTAGCGATCAGCTGCACGAAGTCGCGAGCACCAGCTAGTACATCATATAGAAGACACACACACAGGGGATTTTGCATCTATGTGCCAGGCTATGCAGCAAATTTCCTAAAACTGCCCCCAATGAACTTCCTAGCTCATGGTTTGCTCTTGGCTAGCATCTAACCGTGCAGCAAAGACGAGAGCGAGCTCATTCAGAAGATGCCTATTCACTCGAATTTTAATAAAACTTTTTAACAAAAAATAAAACCGCCGAAAAAACTGAAAAGCATAAAATAATCTTATTATCATTTTAGCTAAGTAATTTTGAGTCGGCGCCAAACAAGCAAAGATTACGTAAAGAATGATGCGCGGCGGCGACTCAAAATTACTTAGGTAAAATAATAAGATTATATTATGCTTTTCAGTTTATTCGGCGGTTTTATTTTTTGTTAAAATTTTTTATTTTATATTATATTTTATTGTGGCTATAATCTAATATTTACTACATGTTTAATTTTTAATTTTCCCATTCCCATTTTCCCACCCTTAGGGTTGGAATTTTTTTTCCAAATTAAAATGGGACCACTTGGGGGGGGGGGGCGCACCCTTTTAAATAAAAAAGAATTATCAAAATCGGACCACTTTGTCAAAAGTTATGCGTGATCATACATATACGCGTCGAATTGAGAACCTCCTCCGTTTTTGTTTTTTCGTTTTCGTCGGTTGAAAAGACAATGAACTATATAGTTTATATTGGTTCCATAAGAACCTACAAATTGTCAGCATATACTAAATAAATAAAAATATCGCAAATTTTGTGCTATTATCGCTGTATCAATTTAAAAAACTAATATGAAATCCAACATTTCGGTGGACTTCAATTCATAAAGCTATAAGAGGAAATTTTAGCTGAAGGCATAATACACTCTGTTCATAACTCAATGACAAAACATACAAACTTTTCTATTTTGATATTAGAGAGGACCCCTTTTGTATTTAAATTTTTAATTAATCACCTTCGCGCCGTCGACGGGTAAAAGTCGTCATCAATAATATGGAATTTTTAAAATCAAATGATGTATAACCGTTCGCGTATGGCCCAAGGGTACAGGAGTCAGCGATTGGACACATTAAAGTTAATTACTATTTAGGCAAGTATAGGCCTTCTATCTTTATAAAAATAATTCTTGAGTCACAGGTCAGTTCTTAGTTAATTTAAAATCAACAAGTTAAGTAGTTGATTAAAATTATTTTCGTAGGAAAACGTAGGAAACTATTATTCACCAACTAGAAGGTAAGTTTAAAATAAATGTGTATTGCATCCATTTGAAGCCAAGGCAAGTGACTAGTGCTTAAAAGCGACAGTAAAAATTTTACCGTGCCAAAGTTAAAATGGTCATTATAATATCATCATTCATTTATTGAAACATTATAGTATAAAAGCATAGAACGTAAATATCCGCCCTTCGTCTCGCTTCCGCCTATGACATAGACTAAACCACAAGCCGTAACGAGTTCGAACTTTTTTTTTATTTGATATCAGATGAAATGATATTGTATTAGTCCTTTACGGTTTGGTTAGTTAAATATAAACTGCGTCTACACAACGATGAGTTTTAATGGTTCATTACTAAGATATATGTTTTGTTTTTTCGTTTAACGAACTCTAATTTACTCGTAGTTTTGTCGGCTATATTTTTCGTTTTTTGATGTGAAAACTTCTTTAGGCGCGTTTGGCATTTTTGAGATGGGAAAAATACATTGGACTCGCGACCTGTAACCGACACCGACACCGACACCTCTGTTGATAACACGTAATTGTTCAAGTTTTCACTTCTGTCGGCACTACCGAAGTGCCATTTTTTAAATAGGAAGCCGACTTTGTTTTATAATATGTAAAAAAGCGGCCTGCCCACACAACTTCGCACGTCGTCCTGCCTCGTCGATTGCTCTTTCTTTCGGATGGGATGGGATGAGAAAGGGAAACCAGGCATCAGTCTAGCGGCACAAAAGAGGTTGACGAATTGAAGGAATGCTGACGGAACCTATTCAGCTGAGCTTTTCTAAGTTCTGTACTTTCATAACCACAGTGACAGCCCTAATTCGAGACGATTATTTAATTTTTTGTGCACCGCCAACAACAAAGAGCGCACTAAATCACAATAACTATGTAAATGGGTCATCTATTTTAATTAGTCGCCTGAATTGTTACTACATTTGATGTATAGACGCCATAGACTTTAGAATGTTTAGACGTGACTCATTAAACAAACAAAAAAATACCGCTATAGCTCGGAAACTTATTTTATTTATTTATTTCTATTATAATACACATTAACTTATTAACACATTATTAAGAATATTAATAAATTATTAGCCATGAAAGCCCCTCAAAATAAAAAAACAAAATTGTCTATGTTTATAATTATTTCTATACTTGTTGTAGTAACATAGCTAATATTTTATAATCTATACTAAAATTATAAAGAGAAAAATTCTGAAACCGATTTTGAAAATTCTTTCACCTATAAAAAGTTACGTTAAGTATCAACGAATAACATAGGCTAAATTTTATAAAGGTACGCGGACGAAGTCGCGTGCGACTGCTTGTAAATTATAAATGAAAATTTTGAGCTAGGGTTACTATAGCCACTAGACCAAACGTGTCGTCAAAATGATACACAAAGAATGTCAAAGAATGTTAAGGCATGTCTAAACATTTTTGAATCTGTGGTAGCCCCTTATTCCACATTTAATTGGTAGATTCCTCAAGCGATATCGATTCTCGCCTACGCCCGAACACTCTATCTCTTTAGTCTATAGAAAATAGAATCAGATATTTTAATCATGTCCTATAAAATTTTCCACACCCACTCATTATTTTTTATTTATTATAACAACTAGCGACCCGCCCCTGGCTACGCACAGATTCAATATTATCTGAAAATTATATGCCCAAATATTTTAAGTTTATCACACTTCTATCGATTTCGATTTTTATATAAATTCATTGACTAAATTGTCGCCTGTCGACCTTAGAAAATGAAGAATTAGGGATAAGATAGGTATAACTTTATAAAATACCTATAGCCTATGTTACTCGCTGATAATGTAGCTTTCTATGGGTGAAACAATTTTCAAAATCGTGCCTTTTCTTTTAATATTATGTAGTATCTTCTCTCTTTATAATATTATAAATTAATCTAAGTCCCAAGTCGAAATAATAGACCGATGGGGAAAGTAGACCGATTGGACAAGTGGACTAGATAGGGAAAGTAGACTGAATGGTAAAGTCAATTAGGAAAATAGACGGTATGTTCCGGAGGGAGCATAAGTAGCTGTGAAAGTAATTGCGAAACTAAGCAATACAATAAAAATATTGCCTCAGTATTTTTCTGGAACGAATCTATCAATATAAAATTTAATATAGTAGTTAGGGATGTTCAGAAAAAAGCGTAAAGTAATATTGTGCGAACATAGCACGAAACCGTAGCCGGCCGTTGTTTGGAAGCGAGACCGGAAAGGGAAGTTGCGAGTCGCGACGCCGCCTTCCGGAATCAACTTCCGGTTCGCTTACCCGCCATAATGCTGACGTTTCGGTAGGAAAAACGCCATGTAAGTAATTGTGCGTTACTGTCGGAATACATGTATTGAAACTAATTACTTGATGAGTTTTCTTATTAAAAGTGAAATATTATTCAGTAATAATAATAAATAAATATGACTCACATTCCACACAGCACCATCTAGTTTCACACTAAGCAACCAAAGCTTGTATTTATGGATACTACATAGATCCATAAATACATACATTTTTTTTTTGTAAATACATACATTTTATAAATACAAAACATCCATGACTCAGGTACAAAGGTAAATGTTAACACATAAACATTTGACCCTAGCGGGATTCGAACCAGCGACCGTTTGGTTAACAGCTAGGGTTACTAGCCACTAGACCAAACGTGTCGTCGATAATGATACACTTTTAATAAAAATCTACAATTACAATTTGTATTACAGTTTCAGTTAAGTCAAAAATTTTAACCAATAATTCCATGTGGTCAAAGTTTTCTGCTCCCAAACTAAGTTTGAGCTGATCAAGCGGACAAAGCCGCGCGACACATATAGTAGTGTAGAAAATAGTAATTAGTACTCAGAGGAATGCAGCAAAGAGTTGAAGACGAGTTCATAAGAAACTAGTCGTGTACTTTAAATTCGCATATTTTAGCATCCACTAACCTTATTTAATTACTTCTAAGGGTCAGTTCACATAGAAACGTGACGAGACGACACTTGAAGTGGTTCGTTTTGTGAAACGAACGTTTCACGAAAAAACTGTTTAACAGATTTGGATGAAATTAGCCACGCAGATAGCTCATTACCTGGATTAACATATAGGATAATTTTTATCTATGAAAAATGTTAGATTCCTGAAGAATCGTCTAATGATATAAAAAAGAGGGCGCACATGAGGCGTTTCTCAGATGTTATAATATATTTTTCATTTTTCAACACGGACGAAGTTATGGGCATCAACTAGTCTATACTATTATTATAAAGAGTATATACTATTATACTATTATTATATCAAATCTTTCGATTTGATTGTTTGTTTGTATTGAATAGGCTCCGAAACTACTGGACCGATTTGAAAAATTCTTTTCCCATTATTCATTCCTACGGGAAATCTAAAATAAAAGTAAATACTAGCGGCTTGGCCCGGGATACACTTGACAGCGCCAACTATCCAGAATCGGTGAAGCGACTAACATGACAACTGCTTGGTGATATTTTTAGCGATCCATTCCACGGTAGATGGCGTTTTATACTTTTCAACGCGGACGAAGTCGCGAACACCAGCTAGTCTCTAATAAAGTAGCGAACGCGCATCTCGGGACGCTGCTGCGACGTCGCGCTGTGCGTATCTAAATGCCGCGGTACGCCGCAATACGCAGCGCGACGTCATGGGATGTATCGCGTAGCCAACACCACTTTCGCGTATTCGTTGAACTGTGTACCTTTTTGTGTAGTAAATAGGCTCTGTATTGTATTGTTACCTTAATAAAAAGTGCGTGCCGTGCATCGAAATAATATATCTGCGAGCACTTGGCGCCGTGTCACATCACGTTGCGGTGTGACTGGACCCTAAGGCTTACTCAAATGTTTTTAAGATAAGAATACTAATTACTATTGCAACATGATACATATATTCCTTTAATGTGTTTGTTATATGAGAGATTTGTTTGTTGTACAAGAACAGCGTTTTTTATGAGTAAACATGGAAAGATACCTTTGGCCACTTAATTTATACTTAGGGTGAAACCGCGGAACACTAATATTAGTCTATACTAATATTATAAAGAAGAGAGGAATTTTTAACACATGACGTAACGAAAAAGTCACTTCATATATCACTTTAGTTAAGTATGTGCTCGTAACTTTTGGTTTTCACGATTTATTTCTTCTTGTAACTTCTAAACCCTAACAAACAATAGGCAATGTTTAGATCAGGTCACGTTTTATGGCGCCTCATGGCGTGACCTCAGACCTTAGGTTTATAATATACTAGCTGGTGCTTGCGACTTCGTCCGCGTAGAAAAGTATAAAACGCCATCTACCGTATTTTGGATAGATGGCGCTATCTACCGGGCCAAGCCGCTAGTATTTACTTTTATTTTAGATTTCCCGTAAGAATGAAGCATTTTCCCGCGGTAAAAAGTATCCTATGTTCATCACGGATAATGTAGGCTTCTAATGGTAAAAGAATTTTTCAAATCGGTCTACTAGTTTCGGAGCCTATTCTATACAAACAAACAAACAATCAAATCTTTCCTCTTTATAATATTAGTATAGAATACCAGACGAATCATGAGACTACACGTATGTGTGATCTTGCCAATTACACTACAGATTTCAAATTTAAAAAATTAGGTAAGTACTTACTTATGAAACCTTATCAGGTTAACCTTGAAACAAGCTCTATACTTAAATCTATACTAATATTATGAAGCTGTAGAGTTTCTTTGGTTGAACGCAATAATCTTAGAAACTACTGGTTCGAATTGAAAAAAATCTTTTGTATTTGATAGTCCATTTATCGAGAAAATATAACATTTTGAACGCGGACGTAGTCGCGGGCAACAGCTGGTGAGAAATAAAGATTGGATAATGGTTTTGACACCAAAAAAAATTACCGATGAAGTCGCCGGAAAAAGTTTGTATTCAATATAAGATAGTATTAAATGTCTATCGGGTATTTGCAGCTGAAATTTATTCAAACGTCAATTACTCTGTCAATTACTAATATGAACAATAAGACAATAGGAGCAGTATACATGACATGTACCTATAATAACATAGACGCAAAATAAGATGTATTTCGGTGAGTGTGCTCAGGGGCTGCATGAGTTCATACCGCCTTCCCTTTTCTTCCATCGGACATTAAGATGTACCGAAGGTTACCAACCTCATCTTGTCCAATTCTCTCTTCGGACCAAGCGCTTTAAAACATCCTTTATAATGCGCGCTGCCAAAAGGTTTGGAACTCCCTGTCTGCGTCTGTGTTTCCGAGCTCATATAACCCTAATCTTTTCAAAGTTCGAATGAATAGGCATCTTCTGGGTGAGCTCGCTCCATCTTAGGCCTCTCCCTTGCTACCCAGCTGGTTGTTGGCCAAGAGCAAACCCATCTCTAATTAAAAATTAATAAGTACTCAACAAATAGCACCTACTAGCGGCCCACTCACAGCTTCGCAATATATTTTCAACCGACTTCTAATAACCGACTTCCAAACTACTGAACGAATTTTCATGTGGTTCTCACTAATGCAAAGAGCGTTAAACGAGGAACATCTTTATGTAAATAATTTGCAAATAACTCTCTTTAACAAAAAAATAAACCGACTTGAAACAGTTTTCTCGAGGATGCCGTGAAAAAGGAAGAGGTTCTCAATTCGACTGTATTTTTTTTATGTTTGTTACCTCATAACTTTCGACTGGGTGAAATGATTTTGATGATTCTTTTTTTATTTGAAACTGGTGCTTCCCGTGTGGTCCCTTTTCAATTTGGTCCAGTTCTGACAATGGAATCCATGAGAAAAGACCATGAGGCGATTTGAAGTCGGTTATTTTTTATTGGACTTTATTAATCAATTTTTGTGGTAAGACCAAGGGTGTTTAAATTAATAAGCTCTCGTCATTATCGTAATTTGTGATTATAAAATATGTCATCTACATTACCGTGTCGGAACGTCGAAGCCATTGTAAATGGTTATAACCTAATTGGCAAGCTGCCAAATGTGCCATCTAAAATCTGTTGCGAAGTATTTATTAACAGCATTTTAAGCGACGCAATTGGACAGAATGACAATATATTTTTATTTTTATAATAAACTAGATGTTGCCCGCGTCTTCGTCCGCGTAGAAAAGTATAAAACGCTATCTCCCAAGCTAAGCCGCTAGTATTTACTTTTATTTTAGATTTCCCGTAAGAATGAAGCATTTTCCCGCGGTAAAAAGTATCCTATTTTCATCACGGATAATATCGGCTTACAATGGTAAAAGAATTTTTCAAATCGGTCCAGTACTTTTATTTTTTTTTAATTTTCAACGCTGCAAAGTCGCAGGCACCAGCTAATATAGAAATATATTAAGTAAAATTGTGGATTCCAAAATAACTTATGGATATTTCGACAGCCTATTTTTTTCTAAGAAGATGTACTTAATATCGTTTCTAAGAAGACACCTATAACTTATTAAACCTTCGCTTCGAGTTATTAAGTAATCAAGTCTATTGGAAATTGCTTCAATAAAATATAACAGCCTGTATATAAGAATTTTACTCTGAAATCCTATCGGGGGCGTTGTGATGTTGATGGAAAATTCGCAAGTTTCCCACACGCCTCGACAGTTTATGATGAGATCGTGACTTGGCAGCGACTAACAAGGAGTGTTGAGTGTATGTCAGAGTGATGAGCGGAAGCGATTAAGATGCGACTTATCATTTAGTAGTGGTAGGGCACACTGCGTTTAACAGTTATTTGGGCAGCCCGTCTGGCGGCAGTAACCACCACCTTACAGAACACAACCGTGAAATAACAGCATCATGTGCTGTTGTGTTTCGGTGAGTGAATAAGGGATGCCAGAGCCCATTACCCCATCCCTCCCTTATACCTTATCCTTAATCCTTCTATGGTCAGCAGCGCACTTGTAGCACTTATGGCGTTGCTTGTGTTATAGGCGACGGTAGCCACCTACCATCAAGTGGACCGTCAGCATGTCTGTCGAACTTGAAATTTAAAAAAATGTAGTTCACAACTCTGACATGAAGAAGACAATTTTTTGGGCCCTAAGAAAATAAAATTACATTTTACGGAGACATTTACATGTAATTTTACATGTAATAGGACCGTTCAAAAGTCTTATTGGGCCAAAAGTTCTAAAGTGCTTTGTTTTCCAGTTAATACATTAAAAGTTGAAAGCTCAGACGTATTGGGTTTTGTTTTGGGAAAAGTTTAATTAGAGTAAATCTAATCAAAGATAACAAAATTTCATGATGATCGGTTGAGACAGAGTTACTTTCACAATAATATTAGTAAAATATTAGTATTAGTAATAAAAAAATATTTACAATTATACTTTTAAACAAACACAAATTTAAAAAAAGTTTATTTATTCACAAATGAAAAAATACATTTGAATGAATTATTATTATTGTATTATTTCAATGCGTTCCTATACAATTTTATTAAATGGCTTTACCTTCGAGGTGATGAGCTATTCAAAAATTTAAAAAAGCAGAAATATGTATATAATGAAAATAAACGTATTTTCCATAAGATCATTAAGTACTCTATTGTTTAGAAAATCGCTTCAGCTTGTCACTGTGGTTTTGAATTCACTCGAGCTAAGGTAAATTACACACTCGCAGTGATTTCTCATTAATCATTGTGTATTCTATACCTCATTATTATTTGATATTCTTTGTACTTAGACATTGTTTCTAACAATAATGGGACCTGTGTACTAAGATTATATCTAAACTGACAACATACACACAGAGGTCAACTTATAACGAACCATTTTTGCGTCTTGCGTCGGTGATTAAAAAAGCTTTGGCTGAATGTAAACGAGGTATAAGAAAAACTCTTACTCCAAGAATGCTTTTACACTTATTGCATCGAACTATTACTACACAGTTTCAAAGTTGGGTTTAAGAACATTGAAAATACGACTCACCCGTTCAATTAAATAAAGCCAGAGAAACAAGGGAGCATTTTTTTTAAAAGTGGACGCTGCAGATCGCGCAATAGCCTAGAAAGTTCCATTAACTCGAGAGATTTTTTTTAAGCAATTAATTCGATTAAAGATACCTCTGTCTCGCAATTGCCTTGATTTCTCTGTTAGCTGATTCGTAAGCCGTTTTAACTCGATTTAATTATCGATAGTACAATTTTGTCACAACCGTCTCTCCCTTTTGTGACAGATAGACATTTTAAAAATAAACTTTAAAAAAAAACTGCAAAGTTGAAAGCTATTTCGAAGACCGATTGGAATTCATAGATATCTTTTAATACGAATACATTACCCATGAGTGGTAAGGTTACTTGCCTAACGTCACAAGGGCCCCGGGTTCAAATCCCGGCGGGGTTAACTTTGGAAATTAACTTTGGCTTTGGTCTGGATTTTGAAAATAGTGGCAGTAACCCCTTACAGAAGACCACCGTGAAATTTGTGCTCTCTCTAATTGAGAATATATGAAGACGTGAGTGGATGAAGGTGATATGTCGCATTTTTGGGTTTTTTCGTTTTTTTTTTGCATTGATAAAAGACATATTTTGCAATAATATGTCCTGGATATGAATGGAATAGGGAGCTATGTTCACTTTTTTTTAAACAAAAAATACAAGTATTCAATTGCTATTTGTTTACACAACTTTGCATCTATATTAGTACAAAAATCAGTTGCGTTGTCACTAGATTTATTTCAAAAATTAAAAGTAAAATTTTAACTTCGATTTACTCAAAATTGGAATTATACGACATATCACCTTCATCCACTCACGTCTTCATTATGTTACTCGCTAATAATGTAAAAGTACCTTGTAATGTAATGTACCTTTTAAAAGAATTTTTAAAATAACTCCAGTAATTTTTGAGTTTATTCATTACTAGCTGGTGCTCGCGACTTTGTCCGCGTAAAAAAGTATAAAACGCCATCTACCGTATTTTGGAAATATGGCGCTATCTCCCGGGTCAAACTTTTACTTTATTTACTTTTATTTTAGATTTCCCTAAGGAATGAAGCATTTTCCCGCGGTAAAAAGTAGCCTATGTTCATCACGGATAATGTTGGCTTCTAATGGTAAAAGAATTTTTCAAATCGGTCCACTAGTTTCGGAGCCTATTCTATACAAACAAACAAACAATCAAATCTTCCCTCTTTATAATATTAGTATAGGCAAGCATACAAAAATAGAAATCTCTCTTTTTCATATTACTTAGTATAGATTAGTATGAATTTTGACAGTCAATAAATCGATTGATGGTTTAGTGGAATTCAATGTTATGCTATCATTAGTTAGAGTGCCACTTACAACATTATACGTCAAATGTTGCAAATGCAGTAATTATGCTCTGATAACATTTTATCGTTTGGATTAGAATAGTATCGGTTATCGAGGAGCATTTCTCTAATTAGTTTAGAACGCGGTGTGGTCTAAATCGTTGGCGTTGTCTAATGTTTTTATTATACTTAGCGCCTGTTTCACCAACGTCAATTAAAGTGTTGATTAGTTACTTTTAGAAATATTTTCTGTTTTATTAAATTATGCACTTTTTTATTATTATTTTCTATTCAATGTTTGGGACGTTTACTGTACAAACAAAGGTATATCAGCTCCATTTTCCCCGGTTACCGGTGACTTTAAATCACAGTTAGCCTGCTTGACAGACGGTAAAGAGACGTGTTGTAACTGCTTAATTCGGTAATTCGGTAAGTAATACAATCTCCTTTGTTTAGTTACGGATTTTTTTTTAATTGTACGCACTTTAAATTTTATTTTGATACATATTTCATATATTATATTATTTGTATGAAAACTAATAAACCGTTCACGACTTCGCACGGGTGAAATTTGTTTCTGCAATATTACAAAGGTAAATGTGAACACATGAACATTTTCCCCTAGCGGGATTCGAACCCGCGACCGTTTGGTTAACAGCCAGGGTTACTAGCCACTAGACCAAACGTGTCGACATAAAATACGACGTGAATGTGTGAAGATATTTTATACTACACTAGCTGGTGCTCGCGACTTCGTCCGCGTTGAAAAGTATAAAACGCCATCTAGCGTATTTTGGATAGATGGCGCTATCTCCCGGGCCAAGCCGCTAGTATTTACTTTTATTTTAGATTTCCCGTAGGAATGAAGCATTTTCCCGCGGTAAAAAGTAGCCTATGTTCATCACGGATAGTGTCGGCTTCTAATGGTAAAATAATTTTTCAAATCGGTGCAGTAGTTTCGGAGCCTATTCTATACAAACAAACAAATCTTTCCTCTTTTAAATATTAGTATAGATATTGGTAAAAATGTAAGATTTATAACAGAGTAATACTTCAGTACATTTTATCACAAAATTGTATACTCTCGTCTTTGTTCGTCGTAACTAATTTCAATAGCTACTTGCTCAGCCTTTGTTAGAATTCCAATTAATTACATTCGATACTTATTGAACTTGACACAAAGAAAGGAATCACTAATTGCTCCTGTTAATTCTGTATAATATCGACAACCCTTGAGAAGACACAATTTATTACTCTTAAATGTTAGATACCTCAATTATTTTAAAAGGCTTTCGTATTTGAAACAAAAAATAAATTACTTACCTATATAATCCTTTTAAAACATGAACACTTCAAGATCTCTTTAGACTTCTGATAAAAGATTCGTCTTAAAGGGGAATAGACTCTGTTATATTTTATATACTATATAACTAGTTGGTGCTCGCGACTTCGTCCGCATTGAAAATATAAAACGCCATCTACTGGAGCGGATCGCTAAAAATATCACCAAGCAGTTGCCACGTTAGTCGCTTCACCTGGTTTGGATAGATGGCACTGTCAAGTGTATCCCGGGCCAAGCCGCTACTATTTACTTTTATTTTAGATTTCCCTAAGGAATGAAACATTTTCCCGCGGTAAAAAGTAGCCTATGTTCATCACGGATAATGTCGGCATCTAATGGTAAAAGAATTTTTCAAATCGGTCCAGTAGTTACGGAGCCTATTCTATACAAACAAACAATCAAATCTTTCCTCTCTATAATATTAGTATAGAAAATGTTATATTGGCTTGTGTACGCTTCAAAAACTCGTATAATAATAATTAATTAGTAAATAACAATAATGGTGCCCGCGACTTTGTCCATATTGAAAAAAATATATAACACCCGAAAATATATTAGTAGTCTCAGGGCCTCTTTCAACATCTCTGAGTAAAGTGTCAAGTAGGCTAACCGCCACCGGCGTCACCGGTAAAGTCACCGGTAAGAAAGCGCACGAGCTTCACCATCTTCGATTAGCATTACTCAATGGGTGGTTTCAATGAAATTGAAACAAGATACTCGTAACATTTACTCGCCAATTAGCGTTACTTGAAAAGTAACTAATCAACACTTTACTTGTAGTTGGTGAATGAGGTCCTTACTTAAATGGATAACGCCTGCGTGGATGTTAATAGCAACGAAACGTCTCAAAAAGTAAGTTAGTTCTTATTGTCTCTTCAGACTTTCTTGCGGTTGCGGCGAATGCCACTCCATACTTAATGAATTCTTAATTCGTAAACTTACGGAAGCAGTGAGAAACTTGGTTGATTCTCGAATAGCTAGTGCTTCGAGATTTTCGGGATTCAGTATCAATTAGTTATGTAACTACTCACCTACTTCCTTACAAGTATAATTTGAAGTCCCTTTTTCAACTGACGAAAACGAAAAAACAAAAACGGAGGCGTATCTCAATTCGACTTAAAATTACTTAGGTATAATACCTACTTACTGACATTAGTTTAAGAACTTAGATACCTGTTATAATATAAGGTTAAATAAAATTATTTATTGCGTTTCAGTTTTTTCGAGGGTTTTTTTGTGGCTATTTAATCTACTATTTACTACATATCATAATTTTTGATTACTTTTTTAAAATTGTAATACTCAACTCAGCATTAAAATCACCCCTATTTTCCCACCCTTAAGGTAAGATATTTTTTTCCAAATTTATATGAGACATAAAATTATTATTTGCTCTTCGGTTTTTTTTTCTTATATAAAAAATCCCCTATATTTTCGTTATTATAAATCAATTTTTATTATAAGAAATTATATAGGTGTTTTATATGTAAATTATTATCACTTAGGCAGGTATCGGTTTAGATATCAAAATTAACGAATTTGATAGATATATAATAATAATATGATGTGGCATCATGTAATGAACTGAATCCATTATTTCACCATTACGAATTCGTGCGGCGAAACTTATAAGTAAGTATATTTAGGGAAAATTGTGAGTAATTCTTTTAAAAACAAAACGAAATGTCAGTACCGGAAGGAATCAGTGAAGATCAAGATACAAATCCCGATACAGTGCAAAAAACCTCTTATTTTTACTGTTTATGTCATAGAGAAGGCTTCTTTAGAGTCAAATCGCGAGGACTATACCTCATTTAGTCCTCAAGAGTCAACTAACGAGGTGCATACTTGCGAACTAAAATATGTCTCTTATTAAATTAACTATACAGACATAAATTTTACCCAAATATTCCAAACCAGTTTTTTCCTCATGCAAATGTATGCGATAATTGCCAATATTTTTTTTTTACTATGATACACACCTGTAAAAGTAACTATGATTTTTAGTTTTTACTGTTTTATGTTTTTAGTTTATTTTTAGATTAAATTTAGACAAATCCGGTAAATTCAATAGGTTTTAGTTTATGTGGTTACTCTAGTTTAGCAATTTGGTTTCAGTAGTTATTAAATTTTACCCAATGATTCAATAATACAATATTTTATGATCATAATTTCAGACAGGCTGTTAAGTTAGACAAGGTTGCCACGTGTTTAGTCTTGACGATTTATTTAATACTCATTTATTTATTAAAGCTGAGTTATTTATTTATTTTACAATGAAACCCTGTAATTGGCAATGTAAGTAGTAATAATGTGTCTATTGTAAGTTACCTTGTTTTGCTGTTGGGTTTATGTTCAAATAAATAAATAAATAAAGCTATTAATAAATTAAACCTGTCTGTCTATGTCCTCTCTAACTCGAAGGACCATATTTTATTAATTTGATTCAAAGCGCTCTTACTCATTAGTGAGCGTGAGTCAATCGCGCGGCGCCCAACCCTATCTTGATACGGGATCAGTGAAATGGCCTGCGAGAGGCTTGTGACGGATAAGTAGGCAGTGTTTTGTTTTATTTAGGACCAACTCGAAGGTCAACAGAAGGGTGTTGGTTTAATAGGACGCGTCTTAAAACTTTTCTCAGAGATAACATTTCTCCATTGTTCTCACAAATCTGAATATTCCATTTGTCCAAAAAAACTCCTTAGCTCTCGGTGAATCTTTTGAGGCATCTGACTTATTAAGCCTTGTTTTTTTATTTGTTAGACTTTGCTGTAGACAGGCAGATTAAATATTTAAGAATACGTCAAGCGGGAAGTACTTTTATACCAATGGAATGATAGAACGCTTGACTGATAAATATTCACAATATAATGGACAGAGGCCAAGAATCGATCTGGTCAAATACTCTTAAGTATTTTAATTTTCTTGTGTGGATTTTAAAATTTTAATTTTACTACAACACAGAACACAAGTTAAATTCTAAATAGAAATAAAGAAACCAGGAAACAGTACAAAATTAAAGACTTTATAAGCTGCAAAAAGAAATTAATTACTAAAAATAGTCTTGACTATAAAAAAGACTATAAAATAAATATATATAATGAAGACTATAAAAAAAACCTATAAAATATATTTAGGGCCTCTTTCACCATCTGACAAGTAGACTAACCGTCATTTAAAGTCACTTGTCACCGAAAATAATTTAACCGATGTATCTTTGTTTATACGGTAAAAGACCCAAACATTAAAAAGAAAATAATAATAAAAAAATCGCCTATCGTAGTGCATAATTTAATAAAACATAGTTGGTGAAAGAGGCCCTTAATGTAGAAACTACCAGAAAAAGGATTTAAATTTTTATATAAATTATGTGCTCAAATAGGATTTATTTTTTATTATTCTGATTTTAATATTTACTCAATTTCGATGGCAACAGAAAACTGTACTCACAGATGAAATAGTTATTGAATGTTTTACAAGCTAAAAACCAAACAAAACTCTTGAATACAAAACCAAAGTAAGTAATCCTCAATCCGCACTACAGAGTACAAAATGGCATACCGAAAATACCCGTGAATTTTTCGTACTTTTCGTCCATTTTCCGGGAAAATCCGTAAACGATGTATGTATTAAGCGAACACCACATTCGGTGTACCGCACAAACTCTGAGTAGTATTTGACTGCACATTTTACAGTAATTTAAGATAAGTGCAAAGTTCAGTAGAAATGGAAAAGTCATTTCTAGAACCATTTTATTTCTTTGTTTACTAAGTAGTTCTGTGGATGTTACTTAGTTCTATTATCTATACTACATTCATTACTTATTAGAGCTTAGGTTTTCCATTTATCTAAAGGTAAGGTACAGACGTCATCTTAAGTTTTGTAACTTTGTCTTATCTATACTAATATTGTATTAACACCGCGACTTCGTCCGCGTTAAAAAGTTAAAAATAGCCTATGAAAATCAGTTAATTCGTTTAAGAGCCATGGAGGAACATACATACATACAGAAAAAATTGTAAAAATGGTCAATTTAGTTTCAGTATCATGTATAGAGCCAATAAACACGATATCTCTGAAAACAAAGTAAGAGAGAAAGTTTCTATGTTTGTAAGTAATGAATAAACTCAAAAACTACGGGACAGATTTTAAAAATTATTTCACCTATAGAAAGCTATTTCATCAGCTATATTTTATACAATGGTTTTTATTTATTTATTTATTTACAACACACACGATACACCAATACAGGTTAATGGCTATATCCACATAAAGTATGGACGAAGTCGCGTACAACAACTAGTAATATTATAAAGAGAAAATATTTGTATTTTTGTTTGTAATTAATGTACTCAAAAATTACTTAACCTGTTTTAAAAATTCTTTCACCTATTGTAAGATAATTTATATTTATCAGCGATTAACATCACTATCACTACATAGTATAAAACAAACCGTCTTTCTCTCCCTATGTATGCTTAGATCTTTAAAACTACGCAACGGATTTTGATGCGGTTTTTTTAATAGATAGAGTGATTCAAGGGGAAGGTTTTTAGTATACAAAGTTATGCGTCAATCATATCAAACCTTCCCAAAAAGCAAAATTCCACAAACGCTAAAAACGACGATAAATTCCAATCGAGGGAAACTTATGCTGAAAAACTCAAGAAAAACATAAACAATAAATACAACGACCAAGATAGAAAATCAATTCCTAAACAGGCGAACACTGATGCACAAAATGTTCTGCTAGACAAAAAATGCTTCAAGCATTAATGAGTCAGTTCATAACACTCACAACAATGATGGGTGAACTCGTGACAAATCTGCAAAATTCTCAGCACTAAAATTGGCTCTCTGGAATGCCAATGGGCTATCACACCATACAGAAGAAATCAAAATCTTCTTGACCTCAAATGACATAGATGTAATGCTCATATCGGAAACTCATTTTACTGAACGTAGCTACTTTAAGATCCTAAATTATAAATTATACACTACAATTCACCCTGACGGCAAGGCACATGGAGGAACTGCCATTCTGATTAAAAATAAAATTAAACACCATCAGTCAGACTCTCTTTGCACTGAATCTCTGCAGGTAACAAGTGTTGTTGTCGAGGACTGGAGAGGACCAACATTACAGTTGCTGCTGTATATGCTCCACCGAGGTATAGGATAAAAGAGACAGAATTCTCTAATCTCTTCTGTGGCCTGGGGAAGCGCTTCATTGCAGGCGGTGACTATAATGCTAAACATGTGCAGTGGGGTTCGAGGCTGACTTTTCCCAGAGGTCGTGAGTTACTCAAGTGCTCAGAATCACTCGGACTAAATTTTGTCTCCTCGAGACATCCTACGTACTGGCCATCTGACAGGGGCAAAATGCCTGACCTGATTGACTTCTACGTAACAAAGGGTATCAACAAAAAATAAATCACATGTGAATCGAGTTTTGAGCTATCATCTGATCACACACCAGTTAAAATGACGATTAGTACGAGTATAATTCCTGTGTCCAAGGAATGCATTCTAAACAACACCAAAACAGACTGGTCTCTCTTTCGAGATTTAGTCGATGCTACGCTGGATACAAATGTCAGTCTCAAACATCCTGAGGACCTAGTACTGGCAGTGGAGGAATTTAATAGGGCTGTTCGGGATGCTGCATGGAACTCTACACCAATTAGCCACAAAAAGGATTCCACTCTGACGTGCTCTCCATTATCTCTGGAAAAACTAAGGAGAAAAAGAGAGTTGAGAAAACAATGGCAACTTTATAGATGTCCCAAAATAAAAACGGAGTTAAATCGGACCATTAAAGAGCTAAAAGAAATTCTTCAAAGGGAAAAGAATGATAGCATCCAGCATCATCTCCAACAGCTTGATAATTCTGCAGCATCTGATTACTCCTTGTGGAAGGCTGTTAGGAAATTAAAGCATCCGAATGTTACATCTCCTCCATTGAGAAGGCCTGATGGAGCCTGGGCTCGGAGTGATATTGAAAAAGCCACAACCTTTGCAGACCATCTGGCTGGTGTCTTTAGGCCTTATAATTACGAGGGTACGGAGGAGCATAGAAAGTATGTTGATGGAATACTTTATAATCACTCAAATGACTCAATTGACTCTAATAGTAAAGAGGAAATACCCAAATTATCAAAGAAAGAAGTAGCACATGCAATTAAAAGACTAAACTGTAAAAAGGCACCTGGATATGATCTTATAACAGGTCGTATTCTTAGAGAGTTGCCGGATGCGGGAGTGCTCTTCCTTACTTGTATTTTTAATGCTATGATTCGCATTAAGTTTATCCCTCCTCAGTGGAAAGTCGCTCAAGTAAAGATGATTTTGAAGCCCGGAAAAAATCCACATGATCCTAAATCGTATCGGCCGATCAGCCTTTTGCCTATCACTTCTAAGCTCTTCGAGACCTTGTTCCTGTCTAGGCTTGCAATTATAATAAAAAACGAAAAGCTCATCCCAGACCACCAATTTGGCTTTCGACAAAAACATGGAACTATTGATCAGACTCATCGTTTAATAAACAAAATACATCGCTCCTTTGAACACAAAAAGTATTGCTCAGCAGCATTTTTGGATATATCTCAGGCATTCGACCGGGTCTGGCATGAGGGTCTATTGTGTAAGCTGAAAAAGAACTTACCTAATGACTACTACCTCCTGATTGAATCTTATCTAACTGATCGACAATTTTTTGTCAGGTACGAGGGGTCTGTCACAAACCTGTATCCTATATTGGCAGGAGTTCCTCAGGGCAGCGTGCTTGGTCCTACTCTATACTTACTCCACACGGCTGACTTACCAACTAATTCTTCTGTTCTTACTGGTACTTTTGCAGATGATACAGCTATTTTAGCTGCTCACGAGGATCCTATAGTGGCCTCTCGGATGCTTCAACGTAGTCTCGACGAAATATCGCAATGGATGAAAAACTGGAACATAAAGGCCAATGAGACAAAGTCGGTTCACGTTACTTTTACAACAAGACGTGACACTTGTCCATCCGTAACCCTTAACAACATACAGATCCCACAGTCTGAACACGTTAAGTACCTGGGAATGCATATTGACAGGCGCCTCACCTGGCAGAAACATATATTTTCCAAAAGGAAACAGCTGGGAATACAATTTCGCAAGTTTTATTGGATGCTCGGAAGTAAATCACAAATGAGTCTAGACAATAAAATACTTCTATATAAAGTCGTCATCAAGCCTATCTGGACTTATGGTGTTCAGTTATGGGGAACTGCGTCAAACTCTAACATTGAAATTCTGCAAAGATTTCAATCTAAGATATTACGAGTCATAACTGACGCACCTTGGTTTGTCACCAACGAAACCCTCCATAATGACCTAAATGTACCGACAGTCAAGAAAGAAATAATTGAAATGACCAAAAGATATAAGGATAAGATCCTTAACCATCCTAATTGTGAAGCCAAAAATCTTATGACACAGTCTTACTTAAACCGTAGACTTAAGAAAAAGCTACCTCAGGATATTCTGAGTGTTCAATGATGCTTGACTTGGGAATGGCTTAAATTCGGGAGGCATCGCTGGATGACCCTGACTCATGTCATCGAGATGTCACTTCTGTTGCTGAATGTCTATTGTGACAGATTGCAACTTTTAATGGAGTCAAAAAAAAAAAAAAAAGTTATGCGGGCGAAGTCGCGGGCACCAGCTAGCAGGCTATCTATACTAATATTATAAAGAGGAAAGATTTGATTGTTTGTTTGTATAGAATAGGCTCCGAAACTAGTGGACCGATTTGAAAAATTCTTTTACCATTAGAAGCCGACATTATCCGTGATGAACATAGGCTACTTTTTAAAGCGGGAAAATGCTTCATTCCTACGGGAAATCTAAAATAAAAGTAAATACTAGCGGCTTGGCCCTGGAGATAGCGCCATCTATCCAAAATACGGTAGATGGCGTTTTATACTTTTCTACGCGGACGAAGTCGCGAGCACAAGCTAGTATTTTATAAGTCGCGTGTAATAGCTAGTCCTTTACATAGATACTATTGGCACTGGGTAATATATTTACTCATGTTCTATTGGTATCCGTTTGTAAGGGGATAGTTTTATTTATTTATTTATTAGCCTTTATTTGCCAACTTTTTACAATAATTATACATAATATAGGTAGGTAACAATATATAACTCTTATTATTATCAGTCGGCGTGTCTTTGCGACACGAAGGCCTCCTCCAGCAGCTTCCAATCGTCCCTCAATAGAGCTATTCGATGCCATAACGGGCCGGCAATCTTTTTGATGTCGTCAGACCAACGTTTTCTTTGCCTTCCTCTTTTCCTTTTTGTTTGGAATCTAGGGGTCCACTCTGTTATGTCTTTAGTCCATTTATTTTTATTTTCCCTAAGCATGTGACCCACCCACTTCCACTTGAGCCTTTTAGTTTTAATCATAATATCTTCCACTCTTGTTATTTGTCTTATTTCCGTGGCCCTTTTTCTATCTCTTCGTACATAGCCCAGCATGCTTCTTTCCATGGCTCTCTGACATGTGATAAGTTTTTGTTGTTGCTTTTGTGTATTTGCCCAAGTCTGGCACCCATAGGTTAAGATAGGTAAAATACACGTATTGAATAATTTCCTTTTCATAGCAATGCCATATTGTTTACTTTTCATTATTTCTTTTAACGACCAGTACCTCTTCCATGAGTTGGCAACCCGTCTCTCTATCTCTAATTCCATTTGGTCGCTAAAGGCTGTCAGCTGACCCAAATATATATAGGTGTTGACATATTCTATTTCTCCCTCGTCTACTTTGATCTTTTTTTGGGATCTATTTGTTATTATTTTGGTCTTTGTTTTGTTCATTGTTAGACCCACCTTTTTACTTTCGTATGATAGATCTTGAAGCATGGTTTGAAGGCTTTCAGGGTTATCGGCTATAAGGATTATGTCATCTGCAAACCTTAGATGGTTTAGAGGTGTACCATTGACGCTAATTCCAAACTTGTCCCATTCCATTTTCCTGAAGACTTCTTCCAGCACCGATGAGAAAAGTTTTGGTGAAAGTGGGTCTCCTTGTCTAACTCCTCTTCGAATTGGGAAAGATTCCCCCTCGATTTCTAGTTTTATTTTTGCTGTGCTGTTTGAGTATACATTTTTTATTATTCTTATATATTTATTTTCAATTCCTTGATTTTTCAGGGCATTCCAAATATAGTGATGTTCTAAGGAGTCGAATGCTTTGTTGTAGTCTACAAATGCCATATATAATGGGTAGTTGTATTCTTGGCACTTTTCGATAAGCTGGTTTATCACATGTATGTGGTCTATTGTAGAATATCCAGATCTAAATCCAGCCTGTTCTCTGGATTGTTGTTCGTCTAGTTTTTTTGTAATGCGGCTGAGTATTACTTTAGAAAAGACCTTGTACATGTTAGACATTAGGCTTATTGGACGATAGTTGCCTATTTCATGTCTGTCTCCTTTCTTGTAAATAAGAGTTATGAGGCTTGTTTTCCATTGTGCTGGTATTTTTTCAGATGTTAAAATAAGGTTAAATAGGTTTGTCAGTTTTGAAATTGATTCTGGCAATGTTGTTTTCAATATCTCGTTGGTTACGTTATCTGGTCCAGGAGCTTTCTGGTTTTTCTGTGTCTTTATGGCATGCTGAACTTCCGCTTCTAGGATTTGGGGTATTTCTTCAGTGTTATCTTCGAGATCGATATTACTTTCATAGTTGTTTTCGGTAGTGTATAATTTGCGATAGTAGTTCGTTGCGATCCTTAAGATTGACTGTCTCTTTGTTTCTTGTTTGTTATTTATGTTTTTCATTTTCGGTATCCACACCTTTTCTTCCTTTAGTTCTTTTAACGCTTTATTTATGCCTCCTGTTTTGGTTATATGTTGTTCGATGCATTTGATTCTCTTGCTTGCTTTGTCCTGTCTTATGTTTTTGCTTATTTCTTTACTCAATTTAATTATTTCTTGTAGTGTTGCCTTATCTCTTCTGTTTTTGAGCAGTATTTTTCTCTTTTGAATGAGGTCAATTGTCTTAGGTGTTAGCACACATTTATTTTGTTTCGCCTTACGTTTCGTGATATATAGATTGTTTATAACTGTGTCATAAAGTTCTTGTGTTTCGTTTATTTCTTTCGTTATCTTGTTCCTCTGTGGTTTTGTGCAAGTTGTCGATATAGTCCTTCTCAAGTTGAAGTGTCTTCTCTGTTTCTTTTCCTGTTTATAGAATAAGATTGCTCTGACCATGCGGTGGTTGGTGTTGAAATTGAAATCATTTATTACACTGACATCTTGGAATGACTTGGGTTGATTGCTTGTTATAAAATCAATTTCATTTCGGTAACTCCCGTCGGGCGATATCCAGGTCCATTTTTTAGTCAGCTTCTTTTTGAAAATGCTGTTCATAATAGTTAAGTTATTTTCTAGGGCCATGTTTACGATTCTTTTTCCGTTTTTGCTTCGTTTTCCTATGCCATATTTTCCAATTACAGACTCTTCACCTTGTTTCTGTTTACCTATCTTTCCATTGAAGTCTCCCATGACAATGATATTTTTATGGGCTGTCTCTAGTGTAGTTGAAAGTTGATTGTAAAAGTCATCTTTTGCTGTTTCATCTGCTGTTTCAGTTGGTGCGTAGCATTGTACTATGGTCCATTTATCTTTATAGCCCTGTAGATTTATACTTAGTGCAGCTATTCTTTCAGATATACCTTTGAACTCCTGAATTTGTTTTTTTAGATGTTTTCTCACCATGAATCCTACACCGTATTGCCCCTTTGTTTCACCTATATAGTACAGGATGTATTCGCCATGTTCTTCTATTTGGTTTCCCATTCGTCTTACCTCGCTTATACCGAGAATGTCCCATTTAATATTTTCTAAAGCTGTTTCTAATTCGAGAAGTTTCTCATCTGTTCGTAATGAAAGTAGGTTTAAGGTAGCTATGTAAATATTGTTTGATTTTTGTTTGGATATCTTGCTTGCTGAAGGGTATTGGTCGTCTTCCCCCACGGTGACCAACCAGCTTGGGGTGTCATGTTTAATAGTTAGTTTTAATAAAGTTGTGGTATGTTTTTTTATTCGGTTCTGGTTGCCGGTTGTCGTTATAAGTTTTTTGGGATTTCAGATAATGAACCTGATCTTTTTCGATTAATGTAGTTCAGTATATTCGGTTTAATAATTTCTTTAGCTGCGCCCTTAACAATTGGAGGTGTTGTGTTGTCCTTTGTGTAAATTTTTTTCTGAGTTGATAAGTTGGGCGAGCTTGAATCTTCCCTTTTCCTTTTGTCTCTGGTATGGTTTGTTTGTTTCTTCACTATAAGTCTATCATACTTTAAGAACGCTAAGTTTCCTTTTTTTCTTTCTTCTTCCATTTGTGATTGTAATTGCTTACGCTTTTCGAGTACTTCTTTAGGATAATCTTCTTTAACATATATACCTGGGGGTAGTTTAGACTTATTTTTCAGTATTGTGTGTTTTTTCCATGTGGACGTGAGGGAGACTACGACAGGTCGGTTTTTATTGTTATTGTTCTTGCCAATTCTATATATATTGCTGATCTCTTGGTTATCAAGATGTGTGCCAGTTTCTGTTATTGTTTCTTTAATATTTTCTAACAACTCTGTTTCTGATTTTTCAATCTCGTTAAGTCCAAAAAACACCAGGTTGTATTTTCTTTTTTCTTTTTCTATTGTATTAAGTTTATGTTCTAGTGTAGATATTTTGGCTTTAAGTTTAGTGTTTTCTTCGCTTATTATTTTTATTCTCTCATCGAACGCTTCCATAACATTTTTTGTCACTGATTCAGTAATGAGTTTAGTCTGTGTGTTTAATTTTTCCTCTAATTTTGATAGTAACAATTCCATGCTTTTTTCCATTGTTGTGTTTACAAAACAATCACCGGAACCGGAACTATCCCCCGGAAGGGGATAGTTACTGGCTGTCTAATTTATGAATGCGAAATGCAGTGTGCCCTTACAAAAAAATACTTTAAAAGTTAACAATAATAGTATTTCATGTATAAATATATTATACAAGAACGGATTTGTCAGCAAAGAGCACTTACGAAAATAAACCTGGAAAAGTGTAGCGATGGCGTGACCTGATGTCGATCGATTTCAACAAACCAACTTAAAAATGCAATAGGCGATGGTCCAATTTAAAAGATTGGGAATAATTTTGTAAAAAAAATAAATTTAAATTGAAAATAAAAAAAATAATAAAAAAAAAAACCGAGACAGTCATGAGGACTGCCGACAGAAGTGAAAACTTAAAAGTGAGCGTTCAACGCACACACTTACAATCGGGTATATGCAATGTGTTGACGTGATCGCGTACGTAGAACAGCTGCGCGCGCATAACTGCAAGCATTAGCATGTTGCTGACGCGAACCGATACATTTTTTCCCTACGCAAAGTCGTAAGGCGGCTATAGAAGTTTTCACTTCAAAAAATAATTTTTAAATTAACAAATTGATTATCATCAATCATCAATACTAGTAATAAATCTTTAAGTGTAGGTATTGTATGTACCTATGTATGTTCCTCCATAAGTCTTAAACGAATTAATTGATTTTAATAAAACTTGGTAGATAAACATTTAGAAGTACAGGACACAGGATAGGCCAATTCTTTATTTTCAACGCGGACGAAGTCGAGTGCAACAGCTAGTATGTAGTAATTTTGTTTACTTGGACCACAATAAAACAGTATTCGGGAGCAATGCTCCTTAAAGGCATTTACATGTCTGACTCAATCATTATACCATTAAATGGATATACGAAAAAAATGCTATTTCACGTAGAAATGATTTCACGAATTGCGTTTAGTTACAGTTACAGTTACGTGAATTGTATCGATAAATACTGAGCAATGGATGAATTGTATAGACGCTTAGAAAACTGAATTAGTGATATGACATTTGATTTTTTTTTTAATGTTGAGGTCGACAGACAGGCTGACGGTCCAATTGATGGTAGGTGGCTACCGTCGCCTATAACACAAGCAACGCCATAAGCGCTACAAGTACGCTGCCGACCATAGAAGGATTAAGGATAAGAGAAGTGGCACGCTGAGAAGAAGAAGATAAGGGAGGGATGGGGTAATGGGCTCTGGCATCCCTTACTCACTCACCGAAACACAACAGCACATAATGCTGTTATTCCACGGTGGTATTCTTTAAGGTGGTGGTTACTGCCGCCAGACAGGCTGCCCAAATGACTGCGAAACGCAGTGTGCCCTACTACTATAGGTGAATTATTATATTAAGGTTTGAAGGCGACACTAGTGGGGGAATCGGCGCATGTGTACAATTGCGCACAAAATTGCTAAGGAAAATGATTTTTTTTTCTTATTTAGTAATTTTTCACCTCACTAACTTAACATTACAGGCAGTGTTAATATTCCTTCCATAAAATCATCGTGCGATGTCGAAGAAGAACGTTTTTTTAGGCATTTATTCACCATGACGTATTTACTAATACGATAAAACAATCTGTACGCAACAGTACCTAAGAGACTCGAGACGCGCGAACGAAGTGCGGGAGGTGTGTAGCGACTGAGTCTACCAATAACGTGTCGGCACACGTTATTGGTAGACTCATCCACTCACGCTCCTCTGCCCCCTCAAAGACCTAAAAATAGAGTTCTGCGCACATTTGCAGAGAAGTCTTTATTCGCTACACGAACTATTCTTTTCAAATCTAGACCAGAGTCAAATTTGAAAATGATATTAAAATTTCCAAAGTTGACCCCGCCGGGAACCAGGGGCCCCTGAAACGTTAGGCAAGCACCCTTGCCACTCGTCCAACGGGCTCGTCAAAATGGATTTTTTTGGATTTTTTTTACTTTTATATATATATATATTTTTAATGTTAAAGTCCACAGATAGGTTGACGGTTCTCCATACTACTAATTGGCATTGTACTTGCAGCAAGTCAAGTGGTGTGGCGTTGCTTGTGTTATAAAATAATCCTTACATAATATTGTAAATAAAAAGTCCTCCGCCGCATCTGTCTGTCTGTCTGTTCGCTCAAAAACTCAAAAACTACTGCACCGATTTTCATGCCGTTTTCACCAATGGATAGAGCGGTTCTCGAGGAAGATTTTTGTATATAATTTACAAAGTTACGCCGGTGAAGTCGCGGGCAGCAGCTAGTAATTTATAATGCTGTGAATAAGAGAATAAGTGCCTCTGAGAAATCATTTTATATTGTACTAGCTGGTGTTCGCGACTTCGTCCGCGTTGTAAAGTATAAAACGCTATGTAAAAATATCACCAAGCAGTTGTTATGATAGTCGCTTCACTTGTTTTTGAATAGATGACGCTATCTCCCGGGCCAAGCCGCTAGTATTTACTTTTATTTTAGATTTCCCGTAGGAATGAAGCATTTTCCCGCGGTAAAAAGTAGCCTATGTTCATCACGGATAATGTCGGCTTGTAATGGTAAAATAATTTTTCAAATCGGTCCGGTAGTTTCGGAGCCTATTCTATACAAACAAACAAATCTTTCCTCTTTATAATATTAGTGTAGATTGAATTATGCACTCGGTCTACAGCATCATTCGATAGGCGATTTTTTTATCGCGAGTTTATCGCGAACAAACAGACAGACAGACGCAGCGGCGAACTTTTTTTAAAATAATATGTAGTGATTTCTTAAGTGCCTTTTTCATTTAGGTACTGTTTGATAACTGTGCGGAAGCCATGGCACATAACTTTGCGCTTTTATTACATTGCACGATGTTAGAATTTTATGTGATATCGTGACGTTGGTTTATTGGAATTTTATTAAGTTGATAACACGAATTTTGAACTTAGTGGATCATGGAACATCTGATATTTTATATTAGAGCAGTAAAAAATATATATTAGGAGCACCACTGTATTGTATAGTAATTATATTATGGAGATTTAATAAAATATTTTGTTCAGTGATCGGTTCATTAGTTTTTGAGTGAAAGCGTAACAACCAAATAAACTCACATTCACATTTATAATATTAGTAAGGATAGTACGGACTGATTAGTATGGATTATTTATTTATTTTTCAAAAGGGTGTACCTTTTGCAAAATAGCAATAGCACAAACAAAAAACTTATAATAGGTAGGTATAGGTAATACAAGGTAATTTTCTACCGACGAAAACGGAGGAGGTACTCAATTCGACGCGTATATATATATATATATATATATATATATATTTATGTATGATCACGCATAACTTTTGACAGGGTAGTCCGATTTTGATAATTCTTTTTTTATTTGAAAGGGTGCACCCCCAAGGGGGTCCCATTTCAATTTGGAAAAGAAATTCCAACTCTAAGGATAGGAAAACAGGGAATGATTGATTGTTCACTCACCAATTGTAGCGTATAACCACGCATAACTTTTTACACAGTAGTCCGATTTTGATAATTCTTCTTTTAATGGATAGGATATACCTCGAAGTAGGTCTCGTATAAATTTGGAAAAAAAAATCCTACCCTAAGGGTGGGAAAATTGGGGTGGAAAAATTAAAAATTAAGCATGTAGTAAATATTAGATTACAGCCACAAAAAAATTAAAATAAAACTTTTTAACAAAAAATAAAACCGCCGAAAAAACTGAAAAGCATAAAACAATCTTATTATCATTTTACCTAAGTAATTTTGAGTCGGCGCCAAACAAGCAAAAATTACGTAAGCAAAAATGCGCGGCGGCGACTCAAAATTACTTAGGTATAATGATAATAAGATTATTTTATGCTTTTCAGTTTTTTCGGCGGTTTTATTTTTTGTTACCTTTGTACCTGAGTCATTAACGTTTTGTATTTATAATATGTATGTATTCACAAAAAAAGTAATGTATGTAATATTTCAACTGTCTGGTATCCATAAAAGGATTAGTTGCTTAATGTGAAACTAGACGGTGCTGTGTGGAATGTGTGAAGACATTTATTATTTATTATTATTATTACTATCTATTTTGTTTATAAAAATAACGTTTATTTTTATTTGTTTCAGATCTACTCTAATTATGAGAGTTGAAGAGAGAAATATCATTTGACGCGATGGGGACGTGGATCTACTTTGCTTTCACCGTACTATTGACTGCAGCCGTAAGTTTTATTTTTTTTTAACATAAATATCTAAAATATTTTAACTCCATAGATAGACACGCTACTTTTCGACGATGCTTCGGGCTTTGAAGTCGAAAATCCACAAGAAAGTCGTTCCCAATGAGTCTCTTTGCTCGCCTTTCAATCGAGTACAGTGCGGCCAACGATAACGTGCATCCCAGAGGTAGCAGCAGTACTCCATGCAGGATCGGACTTGTGCTCTGTACTGTACCTAACTAGTATATTAAACAAGTGGTGTACAGTAACCACAGCGTATACACAAATTGAAACATTGCCGCCCGGAGCCGACACGTACATTTGCATATTAAACAAATTAACGCAAGCTTATTGCCTCACTTACTCGACCTGCTAAACGTCGAGTATGTTACTAAAACATTGCGTCCTTTTCTCTCTCTCTCTCTCTCTCTCTTCCTCTCTATAGGTAATGGAGGGATTTTCATGTAGGATTTATGGGGCGTAGTGGAAGAAGCAATTATGCTTGTAACACATTCACAACTAGCTGGTGTCCCCGAATTCGTCAGCGATAATAGATATAAGCAATATAACACTCGACCTCTTGTTGCTATAGCACTTTGCCCAGGCGTTAGTTTTAATTTTATTGTATAACTGGCTGGTGCTAAAGTATAGGGGGTTTCTTGCCGAGTTCTTCCCCCTAGAAACAGCTTTCCGAACCGGCAAAGAATGTTGACGAAGATAAATGTTTTGTAAAAACTTACGTCGAATAAATGATTTATTATTATTATTATTATTATAAAGTATAAAACGCCATCGACCGTATTTTGGATAGATAGCGCTATCTCCCGGGCCAAGCCGCTAGTATTTACATTTATTTTAGATTTCCCGTAGGAATGAAGCATTTTCCCGTGGTAAAAAGTATTCTATGTTCATCACGGATAATGTCGGCTTCTAATGGTAAAAGAAATTTTCAAATCGGTCCAGTAGTTTCGGAGCCTATTCAATACAAACAAACAAACAATCAAATCTTTCCTCTTTATAATATTAGTATAGACTAGCTAGTGCGCGCGGCTTCATTAATTAGAAATAAAAATACAAAAATACAATAAATATCAATATACGTAGATATCGCTAGCTGAATTTCACTACTTCCAAATGAATTTTAAATTGGAGCTTAGTTTAGGTTCTCTGAAAATCTGACCGCTCAAGTTGTATTTAAATTTTTATCCCAACCTCCACCAACTCCACCAATCAAACCGGCAGATTAATACATATCCGTTATCGGAGACACGTGGGGAATATACATTGGTAATATCTGACGCGAGCGAGTAAATTCAAAAATCTCCTCTTGGGCTCCTCTACCATAAATAGCAGACGCTAAAGGACGAAATACACGATCAAGTGTTTGGCGTGACGACAAAATGACGTGAGGCAACGGCGCCGATTTTACGTACAATTTTTAACATCAAGCTATCAGTTTTTACCATTCACGATCAAATTTTGGCTTCACGCCAGTTAATTTGACGCGATGGACTGATCGTGTATTTCTTCCATAACAGTACTTTTTTGTGGATGGTCCATAACAGTTCTTGGACTCTATAGGTCCTTTCTTGTATCCCTGACAACGTGTATGAAAAATTTCATTCCACCAGTCACCACAATTTAAAACTACGCGCATTCTGATTTTGAATTTACATCTCCACTTATCTCCACTTATCTTTTGGATTGCCGTATGTGAATCCATCCATAACCCGCATACCATTTTTGAATTTTAAATCAAAGTCCATTCGAAAATAGCTCAAATAAAATGTCAGTGAATTCGTTCAAATATTTGCTATCCACATTTGTGTCACATAGTATAAGAAAAGCAGTATTGTAACCTGAAAAGTACAAGTGTTTTATTAGTAGTAACTCTCCTAGAATGGGTTCCTTTACTAACTCAAAATAATGTGATATTAGAACGAACTTTTCGTTAGCGACTGCTATTTATATAGACTGAAGTTAATTAATTGCGATCTTTTTATTGTTCCTCATTGAAGTCATTGAAGCGTTGAAGGCAGAAAGTATAGTAAGTATAGTACTCTGTAAGGTTTAACGTTACAATATAAAGTACTCTCTGACGTTACAATATTTAAATTTAAAAAAAAATCACAGATTTCGTGCCTCACACGGCTATCGAGCACATTGGAAACGAATCTACGGAATTCGAAAAAATATGTTGTTCTGACTTGTTGACTTCTTTCAAAAAGGTTAAGCTACAGGTCAAACCCTTAACCCGATCGTCTTTATTTTAGGCTCAAATTGTAGCTGAATTTTTTAATATCATTCTTCGTTACCAAAATATCGAGCGCCAAAATCAAAAATTCGGAACGAAATTGATTTTTTTTCACTATTTCGGCCATAACATTTTTGTTTTTTACTTTTTCGAAAAATTCTTTTTGCACCTTACAGCTCTCATGAATACGCGTCTTCTGAGCCTTTTTTGAATATCACATCTTTACAACTCTCCGAGATATAAGGGGTTCGTACTTTTTCGTGAAATCGGGGCCTATACTGAAGCGAACGAAAAGACATTTCCAATGTCAAAAATATAGATTCATTACTGCTATCCATCTAAACCGTTGCCAAGTCACAGCTGAGTGGCTCTTCATGCAATAAATCAATATTTCAATAGAATATTCCGCTTCAGGAGAAGGGCACAACTTTATTAGATTTGGGATTAAAAAATCAGTCTTAACCTCGTCTGCTTTTCTGAAATATTTGATTTAAGGATTTTTGCGAAAGAAATTGTTCCTTACCTATTTATTTCTTAGTCAATTACCTACATCCTAGGTAACTAACTCACAGAAAAATTTTGGACTTCACCTAGCGAATAAAACTTACCAAAAAAACTTAGATATAAGTTAAATTAAAAAATAAATTGTAGTGGCAAGAATTTATGAATTTTTTTGGAATGTATGTAGCAACGAAATAATATATCTATGCGAGATATGTAGGAGCTAGTTTTTTTAAATATATTTTTAGACAATCCCGAAGATTTAAATCTTTGGACAATCCCTCGAGAACTTAACTTACCTTTCAGGTTAAAAAGTACATAATATATAATTTTGTTAATCCAAGATTTTGTGATTCATCCCTCTATCCATATTTTAGTACGATAAAATGTAAATGAAAAGGAATAATAAATAAACCAGAACGCATTAGCTTTACGATATTGTCCCAAAAATGGCTGACGGATTGATCTGTTGTATATTCATGCACAAACTGATATCCGATTCGACATTAACATGCAAAAGCTTTTCCTCTTCTGTAAATTATACACGTAAAAACGAATTATTGCATTTACTATTTATTCTTAATGTTAAAGACTAATGACGCAAAAACAGGGTGTTATAAGTTTGACGTGTATCTGCCTATTCACTCGAACTTCAAAAATATTTGGGTTGTATAAGTTCGGAAACACAGAGGCCGGAACTCCGGTATGGCAGTTCCAATCCTTGGCAGTGCGTAAATCAGTGGTTTTTAGTATTATCATTTACATGTTATTTTATATATTAGCCCTTAAAATTGTAAATAAATAAATAAATAAAATAAAATAATCCGAAAAAGAGGAACCGCTTATAAGGGCCGCCACATACAGTCGGAATTGTTTCTATTCGGAATATCGATTCGGGATTCCGAACGCAGTAAATCCATACAAATCTATGGATCTGCCAAAGCTACTCAGAATGTGGTTGTTGGAAATGAGGGTAGGCGTGCATCACTTTTTACTTTCACAGGGACTATATTATGTAAATCACAAGAGCAACAATGCAATTAAACTCTGACTGAATTAACTATCACTGTTTAACTATTTTTCAAACCTTTATTACAAGAGCCATCCGCGTTCCCGTTGACAGCTCAAGCTAAGCCCAAAAAACGTGTGTTTTTTGTACCTCCATAGACAAACGCTTAGTGGAGTTTTATTTTTTAGTTTGCCAGTTTAATGTTTTAGAGTATCAAAGAATAAAGTGCTTTTATAATAGTCCAAAATGTAGCAATACTTTTAAATTAATGAAACCTAACAATACAGTAGTTTTCCGTTCGGATTTTATTCGAATCGAAATTCCGACTGTATGTGGTGGCCCATAGTATGGATTTACTGCGTTCAGAATCCCGGATCGATATTACGAATCAAAATTCCGAAACGGTATGTCGACCCAAGTATGGATTAACTGGATTCGGAATCCCGAATCGATATTCTGAATCGAAATTCCAAAACGGAAATCCGACTGTATGTGGCTGCCCTAAATCGGTTATGAAGAGTTGCAAACAATCAATCAGTACAGAGACTTCACAGAGTCCAATAGACAACAAATCGCAGTAATGAGTGTCGTCGAACAATCTCTCTGTGCGATCGAACACTTATAAAACTTTATGCATTTAAAAGTTCCAACTCAAACAGAATCTGACGTTAATTAAAAGTTTTTCCTCGACGAATCGAATGGGAAAAATAATGAATGTAAATTTTCAAAAGCCCTTTTTGTTTGTACTTATAACAAAATAATCAATGGTTTATAGAATACTCAAATATTACATGTAGTACCTATTTTATTTCTTATATATAACTAGCTGGCGCCAGCGACTTCGTTCGCGTTGAAAAAGAAAATGCCGGCGCCAGACATAGCAACAGCAGTTGTACACTTATGTGATCACTTATTTGAACACTTGTGAGGCACGGGCATTTGGGTATTTATTCAAAGTTTGATCACATCTTTGCACTTTGCCATTCGGTGTCGGTTTTTGGGGCGCACATCAAAGCGTTCAAAGTTCAAACAGTGCGTAGCCTGCTACACTTGCGTTTGGACTTTTCCAGTGGAGTTATTTTTAATAATAAAAAAATTACCGACTTAGCTTAGCTTACTTAGCTTAATAATAAAAAATAGAGACTTTTAGCTTAATTTTTTGTAGACTTAAATAATAGAGATAAAGTCGTCGTCCATCTTGTGTGTTATCTATTTGAATACTGTGAAGCGAACATGTTGCAAAGCATGTCTGGCAGGTACAACAAACAAGTGTTCAAATGTGTGAGCAAAGTAGCTCAAAGTCTTTGTGCAAACATTTGACTGTATCTGGCGCCGGGGTTAGACTTATGGAGGAAGTAAGTTTCTTTGTGACAAAACAAACAGTGATAAGATGTCGCATGTGGGTTGTTCACCATAGTAGGATTAAAGATAAATATAGTAGGATCAGGAAATAGGATATGTCATCCCTTGACTCACTCACCGAAATGACAGCACAAGTGCTGAACACGGTAATGTGATTTACTTTGGTCTTCCGTAAGGTGGTAGTTATAGCCAAAAATTACGACGTACTAAAAGCCTAACATAATAGAAAATCACCCACACGCCTAAACGGGCCTATATTTCAAACTATAACCATCGTTTTATTTTGATACACAATTTTGGTAGTCGATTCGGAAATTCCATCTCGGCCACGCATTCGTCGGGCAATAACACTTAAGCGAATAACAACGTAATGTTCGGAGTAGATTGCTAGGTGCCGATATAATATTTATGTGCGGATTTTATATTCGGACGGCAACGGATATGACCACGTCCAGGGAATCGTCTTGGCGAGTCTCATCATATTGTGAGTGTTACGTAAGGCCGGCTTTGGATGGCGTTCAGTCACGACTCTTTATTAACTTTCCTTCTAAATTGTTCTAAAAACGATAGAAAATTGTTCTTTAATTTTAAAAACGAATTTTCTCGAAGATAAGACCCTGACAGATCGATTTCTAGACCTAAAAATCCCCTTACCCTAGATTTTTGTCAAAATCTTTAGAGCAATTTGCGAGATTATCGTGGCATACAAGAATTCCTCGTTTAGTATTATAAGATTTTCAGGACACACCTAAATGCCTTTGTTCTTACATAGGTTTGTGGGAAACAATAACCTAAATGGACGTTGCTATGCTACGTCGACCTCAAAATAGTTCCTTAAATGCGCCAATAAAAATTCTTTTCATGTAGGTTGGCGCCTCATGCATAACACCGACCAATCCAACCCGAGTGGGGTGTCGATTTGCGAAAATTGCTTCGCGGGCCTCGATTGAGCTCGCCTGTTTTATTGCAGTACTTTCTACCCTATGTTTATTGTGTATCCCTGATGGACCATCCTTAATTACGAATTCAGAATGATGTTTTATAAATTATTATTTTAATTTAATTGTCAGTACAGCCGATGATTTTTCTGAGATGTTACGTTACGAGACAATTTGTTAATCAGAAATTATTGTTTATTATATCATTATCATCATCATCATTCACTCGAACTTTGAAAAGATGTGGGTTATAATATGAGCACGAAAATATAGACGCCGACAGGGAGTTCCAAACCTTTTGGCAGCGCGCAGATGTTTAAAAGCGCTTGGTTCGAATAAGAGAGATTTGGACAAGATGAGGTTGGTAACCTTCGGTACATCTGAATGTCCGATGGCAGAAAAGGGAAGGCGGTATGAGACATGGAAATGAATATTGTATACATCTTACAATATTCATTTCCATGTGTGTCCAAATTTCGGTTCTATCCTTCCATACATACATACGGGTTCTATAAATCAATTTCACAGGGGTATGTGTTCCAAAAAAGTTATTCGCTACTCGTCGAATAGTTTCTGTTCACCACAATAATTTTATTTGTGTTTCGCAACTGAAAGTTTCGAACGAGTCTGAATAGGGTTGTCAGTTGCAGGTGTGAAAATAAAAATAAAATATTAGCGTTCGTTTTCTTTTGGCTTTATAATTAAGTTTCATTTGAATATAAATGGAATTGTTTGCAGTGCTGGATTTTCTTTTCGGTACTGTTAAATTAAATGAGTACTGTTAAATTAAATATGAAGGTATGTGCGTTGATAATACAACACTCTACTTAGATTTTAGTTTTTTTAAATCCTGAATTTCTATAGTATTTCAGCAACGGCTTCAAATCAAACGTGTTATGATTATAAATGATTTATAAAAAAATTGTAACGACACACTCACTTTCGCTTATATATACTCGTTGCTTACCAAAATCGACTTTTAATTTCGATTCAGGTACTTATAATAATTGTTTATTATTATAAACAAAGGACATAGCAACAAGTCAAGAAAGGACATAGGGTACCCTCATCTATAGAAAAAATATTAAAAAACTGACGCCTGTAAGCAAAAATAGGTCAAGCGTTACATTGCTTACTTATTACATATATTTTTATTTCAACGCAGTCAAAGTCATAGGAACCAGCTAGTATACCCGTATATTAGTCACTATAAATTAGACTTCTGTGACGAGTTAAATACTATAAAAGCATTTAATAATAATATTTAATAGCGTGACAGCCCTGGCATAAATTGAAAATGGCGGTTTTCGAAACTATTATATTATTTCGAATAGAATGGCAACTTTTACGCCAACCTTTATTAACAACTTAGCCGTTGAAGACTTTAGACGTATTTAAATTTGCACTATTATATATATATATACATATTTATTTAAGAAAAGATGGGGTATCGTTTTTACTTCATTATAAATATTATTTTTATTTTTTTTTAGTGGATGACAGCTCATCTCAACCGTAGGACGTCTACTACTGGGCAAGGCATATTATGGCAATGGCATCTTGATGACATACCATTTTTCGGTCAATTTCAACGTTTTCCTAAGCAAAATTCTTGGGAGATTGTTGAAATTGCCTGGAAAAATGTTGAAATTGCCCGAAAATGGTATATTGCTTAGGAGATTGTTGAAATAGCCTGGAAAAATGTTGAAATTGCCCGAAAATGGTATGTTGCTTAGGAGATTGTTGAAATAGCCTGGGAAAATGTTGAAAATGACCGAAAATGGTATATTGTTTAGGACATTGTTGAAAATGCTTGGGAAAATGTTGAAATTGACCGAGAAGGTAGGTATATTGCTTAGGAGATCGTTGAAATAGCCTGGGAAAAAGTTGAAATTGACCGAAAAATGGTATATTGCTTGGGAGATTGTTGAAATAGCCTGGCAAAATGTTGAATTTACTTTGAAAAATGTTGAAATTTACTGAAAAATTGTATATATATATGGCTGAAGTTTTCTAGAAACAAAAGAGAAGAGAAGAGGATAGAGGTGGAAATGCATTGAAACCTTTACGTTATAAATGACATTAATAGATCGTGTTAAATTAATTAGAGTCGTTAATATTTTTATTTCTGACAATACCGCTCTACATTGCTAGGTGAAGAGGCAAGAGGTGTGTTGAACCGAATGCGGGACGTTACACAACAGCTATTACAGCCGGTGTCTGAAAAATTGCCTGAAACCACCGCCTGCATTGCTTTACAGTACTAACGGCATAACAATTCCAAAACATGTACGCATTAATATGATTCATGACAGAATTTAAATTATACCATGTGTCTAATATCCTTACTTCCTTACTAATATTATAAATGCGAAAGTAACTCTGTCTGTCTGTCTCGCTTTCACACCAAAACTACTGAACCGATCACCATGAAATTTTGCACACACGTTGTCTGGGACACCAGAAAGGACATAGGATACCTTTTATCCAAGAAAAAAGTAATGTTCCCGAGGGATTATCTAAAATATAAAACTGTAACTAACGCCTGGCCAATGTGTTATAGCAACAAGGCGTCAAGCGTTATAATTGCTTTTATATTTTAAATTTATCATCGCGTACCAAGTCGCGGGCACCAGCTAGTAGTAAAATAAATGTAAAAATAACTCTGTCTGTTACCTTTTCATGAATTCACTACTCAAACGATTATCATGAAATTATTCATACATGTTCTCAAAGATACAATGTCTTATGTCTTATACGAAGACTAATGTCTTATGTCCATTCTTATGTCCCAAATGTCTAAATTAAAAAAAACTGAAAAGCAAAAAATAATTTTGTTTTTAACCTTTTAATAACTGAGTTCTTAAACTAATGTAAGAGTTATGGAGGAACATACATACATACAATACACTCCACTTATAGATTTATTATTAGTATTGTGGATGATTTCCAGCCAGTGTATGATTTTTAAGAAACTTGGTAGATAAACATTTAAATACGTACCGGACACGGGATACGCTACTTGCAACGCGGACGAAGTCGAAGGCACCAACTAGTGTTAAATCTTGTTGCTTATTCAGCTACTATTCAGCTATTATGTTGCTACTATACAGCTTAAAGCAATTTATTTTGTGCCCAAATCGCTTGAATAACGGCTGTATAAATGCATTTATTCAAAGAATATTCAGCCATTCTGTGTTGCTTGGGATTCTAAGCCAATGTCTGGGTAGTTAAAATATTAAATATTTAATTGATTTTTTTTGTGCCGACCGTACAAGCTCATCAATATTCATCGATGTCAGCCGCAGTAGATTTATTAGCGGGTCTCATATCATTACGTTGCTTGGTAGGTAGTACAGGTAATTTTGATGTTTTTTCCGCGAATAATCTCTAGCAGGCAAAGGCGTCGCTCGCTACCTTGCAGCGATCTAATGAAGATTGATATGGATTTTACTTCGTCTACAGTGTACGATCCGTTTACATGTCTTTTTATTTATTTTTATAATTGATTGTTGCTTGAATATTTTTGCAATATTTGCAAAAAGTGCTAAGTTGTACATTTTTTTATTAAATTAAATTAATTTTTAATATTTAATTTTTTTATTAAATTAAATTAATTTTTAATATTTCATTTTTTAATTAAATTGAAGTAATTTTTAAATTAAATTAAATTAATTTTTAAATTAAATTAAACTAAATTAAATTAAATTAAATTTTAAATTAAATCAATTTAAATTAAACTAAATTAATAAAACTAAATTAAATAAAATTAAATAAAATTATTTATTTCTGATAAAAAAATATTTTTAATCTTAAATTGTTACTTCAATTCCACGTTTAATACTAAAATCCCAAGAAAACTTATTAGGTATACTTTTCAGTCTCCCAGGACATCTTGTGTACATAACTTTTCAATTCTCTAATTAGCGTAACTTCGCTTCCTTTTGCCACATGAAACTTAATTATTATAATTAATATAAAATTCTTAATCTGTTGCCGGTGTCTGTTTTTCGGAGTACATATTATATATTTGACGTTAAGTGAAGGCTGAGTTTACTTACTTTATTTTAAGCAATTTTGTTGTACACTGTACTGTTGAGAATATGTTTCGTGACGTGAGGGCTCTATAAAACCCTAAGTCACGATTCTAAGTTTAGCTTCAAGGCCGAAAACTTTTATATGATGTAGTCACACATGAGTGATTGATTTTCTACAAACTCAGTTTTCTTAGAAATATTAGACTCACTAGGCTATAAAACACTTGCCATCGTGTGCTTAGGTATACATTCTTTGCCATGATTTATAAATATGACCAAAATCTTTGGTTATACCTTACATTTCTCATCCCTTACAAAAGACAAAGCTACTACAGATTAAAATGGTTAAAAGGGGAACGGTTTAACTATTTTTTAATCAATAAAGCCAGTTTCCTATCCATGGAGTATGCTTAAAATAATAACAAAGCTAAAATTGTATATTGAAGATAGTACGTGGATCGCAAATTCGCCTAGACGTGTAATTATATCCGTGTAAGTGTGGGGACGTGAGAGTATAGACGTGATTTTAAGCTAAGGACCGTTTACACGCAAAAGTTTCTTAAAAAATATTTGACTAAATTACAAAATAAGCATTCGTGTTTATCAATTTATGAAAACGCTCACTTCTGCTGCTTTTTTTGGTACAGGTCTATTTACAGACAGTCACAGAGAGTCACGTGTATGCAGGTCTTACAGAAACGACGCACTAGTCCTACACAAGACTATAAACAGAAAAATATACCCAAACTTCTTCTCGAGAATTGTTACCTCAAGCTGCAGAGATTTGGTATTATGCAATGAATGTAAAAAGTCTTAGAAGAAAATCAACTGCGCTATTGTGTGGAGAATGGTTTCATTATGATATACCGACATGTTTTTCACTCGTGCTTATTATTTATAAAACTGTTATTAACACTTTTATGGAAAACATCGCTGTTTTTTTAGTTTTTTGCTTATAAAATTGAAACTATCAGGGTAATCTTGGTAGCTTGGCCTATGTGTGTACTTCTTCTAATCCACCCAAAGGATAATTTATCTAAATGTCTACGAAATAAGGGACTGGCAAATATTTTAAAATAATTGCCTTCATATTACAATAGTTTATGTTGTTCTAGATAATTTTTATCAATGCCAAACCCAATTTGAATTCCAGCCAAATATACTTGACAATAACAAAACGCGAAATGTATTTTATTTAAAACGTTTCAAGTAACTGGCAAGTTATCAAACGAGGCACAATCTCGGTTATTGGCATCACGTGCGGCCTGCTGACTGCAGATTCTTGCGTCTCGTATCCGATCCTGAGATATTGATAATTTGGCCGGTATCCCGACAATCTAGTGGAAAAGTTTAGTGGCGTTTGCCGATTGAAATATTATTAGTAAATCGACGGGTAAATTGGTTTTTTCTTGGGCTCGGTTGGACCCAATTTTAAGGGATCAATTTTATTTAAGGCATGTCCTACGTACATGATTGGATTATTTAAATAGTTATCCATAGAATATGAATATGCATGGTTTTAGGTATTAAGAACTAGCGACCCGGCCCCGGATTCGCATATATGCAATTTTTCACGCATTTTTTGCTGGGACTTCAAAAAATATTTGAAAAAAAAAGCGAATTTTACCACTCGTTTATATTGTTTTGTGTTTTTTATTATACACAAATATATCTATACATATTCCAAAATAAAGTCCCTGTCCGGATCCGTCTGTTTTTTCCGATAACTTTCTCTAAAACAATAAACACACATTGATACAGTTTTTACTACCGGAAAGACCGCTAAAAGAGAAATACGCCTGGTTGCGTGTAAAATTTGCAGAAAAATTGCATCCTCGTAGAGCCGGGGCGGGTTTATAGTTATAGGGGTTAATACACGACATACAATACTACAATAGAGATCACTTTAGTCCTATACTTATATGGCGAGTGGAACTCATCCATGTTTGGAACTCAATAGTGAAACCGTATGTCCAGTGTTGTGTTACGGGTTATAAGCCCTGCAAATCGCTAATACGCGTGGCCGCCATTTTGGTGACGTAATCTCTTGATACACACACTTGTGACTCCATTTGTTAGCTGTATTTTTTAATTGTTGATGACGTCACGTGGATATTAATGTGACAATGTTCCTGCGCATTAGAATTTGCATGGATTATATACAACTTAATCTATGTTACACTTTCCAGTAATAAACTATAGTAAAACTTTTTTCTATACTTTTTTCTATGTTATCATTAAGCAAAATATATTGAAAATCGAATAGACCGACGTGGGTGAATAAAAGGCTTTTGTTATAGCTAGAAAATGTTTTCTCTTCCCTATGTACGTACTGCAATTGACAAGGCTAACAGAATGGGAACACTGTTCCACATATTTCCTTTTTTTTAAGCAAATAGAAATTTGAAACTGAATTTTAGCTAGTTTATTGACCACGTCTGAAAAATTTCTATTGCGCTGTAGAATCGCTAACGAGACGAAAATTAATAATAGATCCTTAAGCCCGGTTTCCACTGCGAGCGGAGCGGACTCCGTTTAACTCGCACGACACGAGCAAAAAGTTGCTCCCTGCGTTTATTCTTGCGAATTAAACGGAGTCATTAGTCATCCCATCCTTGTCGCCATTTGTAGTGCCTTTCAAATCGCTTCACTGGCTCATATCACATACGCATCTTCGGACAGACCACCGACACTGGCATATTTATCTCATTCCACGTGGATTGCTCGCGTCAGTCACGTGGTACGTTTAAGACTGTGCTTGTCTGTATGAGTTAGTGAACAAATCCCAAAGATGCATACACTACAGGTCCGCTCCCTCGAAGTGGAAACCGGGCTTAAGTATTGAAAATATAATATAATTTTGACTAATATTTTTCTACAATTTATCACCCCATGTCGCTTCTTACCCGTGACACTACCGGTGGTACTACTGGTAGTATCAAGGGGATTATTTTTTGCCCGTAATACTATTATATTATCCAGTCTGGTAGTACCTACCACGGGACATATTGTATTACCCCTGGTATAACCAGAAAATCTATAGATGATAGGTTATTGGTAGATGGTAGATTACCTTTCCATTGCAAGTAGCAAACGTGTATAGTTCTTAACAGCTTTCTTTTATTCAGCCCTTACAGACGATCATGCGTCATAACATGCGTTAAGTTCAATTGTATTGATTGATGTGAAACTACGCGATTTTTTGGTCGATCATGCAGCATAAAAATTCAGGCATCTATAGGGACCGCTTTATCTTACATCGACCAGCTAGTAAATAATGTTTTTATAGCGAAATTCATACAGCCATTTTATTCAGAATAAAATCTAAATGACGTTATCAAATGACACAGCAAGTGTTCGGTGAAAATTGCACATAAGCCCATTTAAAACTACCGTAATCACATATATTGTACGTTGCGTGCTGTTTTAAGCCATTAGATTATTCTCTGATAATAATTCTCAATTTATTTAATGAAGCATAATATTTTATTACCTATGTTGCAATAAAATTCATTGTAATATATTTTTGGTTTATTTTAATTTAACTACTGTATATTATCTTCTCTATCTATTACTCCTTATTATTTTAACCTCGGAAAAAGTAGGTGATTTTTATCGATGAAGTTTCCCTCGCCAAGTATGTGAAAAATTTCATTATGATCAGTTTAGTATAATAGTATAGTTAATGCGTGACAGCATGACAAACAAACAAGCTATCTTTCGCATTTATATTACTATAGTAAAGCCAAAGAGACAAAGCCGAAGCGGCCGGCGCGAGGCGCTATCTGTTTCACAGTATGAGAAGCTATATTGACATCCCTTCAAAGTTTGTTTACATTCTTTGCGTTGTCTCGTTGGCCTTCCTATAGTTGGGATTCATTTAAATAAGTTATTTTTCTATCTATGGCGCATTAGCATCCACCTGGTTTTTCTCATAATTATATCTAGACACCCAGCGTATTCTATGACTCCAAAAAAGTAGGAAAAGTACGTTCTGCACAAAATGGTGGACGATTTGAAAACGTCGGGGCTGTCCCGTCTAAAGTGTTCACCGCAGCTGTAAATTCCCGATATTCAAATGGTATCGCCATCCACAAACCGACTCGTATTTTTGCAACCGACTTAAATATGATGGATCGCTTTACTCTGAAAGAATATCCAGACACAAAAGAAATCGTAAGAATGACGTATGACTTTAATACGGTGATGTAGTAAGTGAGATATACAGCTGCGAAGGTTGGAAATCATAAATACGAGTAAATTATATATTTTTTTAAAATGTATGAAAGTTAAGGCGTTACAACTCATATATTTTTTCTCAGATTTTATTTTTCAACCGAAGTTGCGGTCATCAGCTAGTGATATAATAATTTAAGTAAATCTAATATATAAAATTCTCGTGTCACATATGTGTCACAGTGTTAGTTGCCATACTCCTCCAAAACGGCTTAACCGATTTTGATGAAATTTTATATGCAGTTGGCTGCATAAGTCGATTAACACATTCAAAGTGCAAAACAACTGAAGACTTACTTACATAGGTACCTACTGAAGCTTTTTACCATCGTTTGTACGTGAAGTTTATTTTGCGCGTTGAGTGTTACGTTGTTTTGCAACGTGTTCGACTTGTGTCTGAGAATAGGTTTTTATTTATTTTTTATATGCGAGCGAAGTAGCGGGCAGCAGCTAGTTATTCTCTATAATTTATTAATTGTAAGAATACACACGCTGTTAAATGTTTGAGGACTGATGAAGCCGTATGTCACGAGCAAATGGCAAAGAGTAATGACGCCATTGATCATGATAACGCAATAGTAACTTTGCTAATAACACGTGATTCTAAGCAGAATGTATTCACAATAGAATATTTCTTTGTTTTGGTATAAGAATTATGTTTTAAAATTTAATAAGCACATTATATGTATTTCGGATAATATTTTAGATATTATGTGTATTCGGATACAAAAATCCAAAACACAAAAAATAACAAAAGAATTGTGAGGATGGATGGATGGATGTATGTTTGCTACTGTTTCATGTAAAAACTACTGGATGGATTAGGATGAAATTTGTAACACATATAGTTTATTAGCTGGATTAACATATAGGATACCTTTTATTTGAAAAAATATTAAATTGCCAACGGATTGTCTAAAAACCTGTTGCACGCTATTTCTTCCCCGTAATTTTATAAAATACTAGCTGGTGCCCGCGATTTCGTCCGCGTTGAACGATGAAAGGTACCCTATGTCCTTTCTGGTGTCCCAGACAACGTGTATGCAAAATGTCATGGCGATCGGTTCAGTAGTTTTTGCGTGAAAGCGTAACAAACAAACAAACTCACATTCCAAGGATAGCAGTTATCTATTCGCTGATAATGTAGCTTTCTATAGGCGAAAGAATTTTGAAAATCGGTCCAGTAGTTTTTGAGTTTATTCATTACAAATATACAATTTTTCATAATATTATATAGATAGATAGATTATTAGTATAGATTGGGCGCCACTTTCGCCTTGGCGGCGATGGCGCCACCGTCGTCACAGCGATAAAGATATCAGGGTAATAACTATAGTTTAACTATAGTTCTTGATATTTTAGACAAGTTTGCTACATAAACATAATATGTTGGTATTGTTATACATAAAATCTATACTAATATTATAAGAGGAAAGATTTTATTGTTTGTTTGTATAGAATAGGCTCCGAAACTACTGGACTTATTTGAAAAATTCTTTTACCATTAGAAGCCGACATTATCCGTGATGAACATAGGCTACTTTTTACCGCGGGAAAATGCTTCATTCCTACGGGAAATCTAAAATAAAAGTAAATACTAGCGGCTTGGCCCGGGAGATAGCGCCATCTATCCAAAATACGGTAGATGGCGTTTTATACTTTTCTACGCGGACGAAGTAGCAAGCGCCAGCTAGTTTATGTATAAATTAATACTGTAAAACAAGGTAAAACCATAACCGCTGGTTAGAACTGTGTAGTAGACAGGGTAATGTATAGTTATTAGGTGTAATATGCACGCAATAAAATTCAACCGTGGTTTAGCGCAGCTGCGTATGAAGATATTAACATCGTGTATAGCACGGGCTTTATTAGAAGTGCTGGAAACTGCTTCATACATATAAATGTGCAATATCCTCAGTACTTACGTTTCTTTAGTTGTTTCCTACATTTACAATTCTTTTTAACAAAAAAATAACCGACTTCAGACCGTTTTCTCAAGGATGCCATCGTCAGAACTGGGCCAAATTTAAATGGGACCACACGGGAAGCACCAACTATCAAATACCACCCAAATTTTACTCGGTCGTCGACTGAGGTAACAAACATTAAAAAAAGACAGTCGAATTGACAAACTCCTCCTTTTTTGGAAGTTGTTTTAAAGGCAACAATAAACGAAGACGACGACATTGACGACCCTGATAAGAAACACCTAAAGAAACTATCGGGATACATTTTGAAATTAAAGAAATTTTTCAGACATCTTTGAAATTTATCCTAGATTTCTATTTTTACATGAAAACTTTTGAGAATCTGTCCAAAAAACTTTTTAGATACTTAAAAGGTACACTGGTTTTTTAAATTTATAATGACGATCATAAGAGTTTCTTGTAGAAACCTAATTGATAAATAAATATTTTGGTTTTGATTTTTGACTATATAGTCCTTTCATTTATTTTAGACTAGCTGGTGCTCGCGACTTCGTCTGCGTAGAAAAGTATAAAACGCCATCTACCGTATTTTGGATAGATGGCGCTATCTCCCGGGCCAAGCCGCTAGTATTTACTTTTATTTTAGATTTCCCGTAGGAATGAAGCATTTTCCCGCTGTAAAAAGTATCCTATGTTCATCACGGATAATGTCGGCTTCTAATGGTAAAGGAATTTTTCAAATCGGTCCAGTAGTTTCGGAGCCTATACTATACAAACAAACAAACAAAAAAACAAACAAACAAACTAACAATCAAATTTTTCCTCATTATAATATTAGTACGGTATAGAAAACGTATATGCAAAATTTCATTATGATTGGTTAAGTACCTAATAGTTTAGATGTGCAAAGGCAACATATAGAGAAATACAGAGAGTTACTTTCTTTTATTTATCGCCAGTTTCACCAACGTCAAGTAAAGTGTTGATTAGTTACTTTTAGAAATCATTTTCTGTTTTATTGAATTATTCACTCGGTTTAGTGCATCCATCGATAGCCGATATTTTTAAATTATTTTGTATTAAATTTTTGGGACGTTTACCGTACAAACAAACGTATATCAGCTAAATTATTCCCGGTTACCGGTGACTTTAAATGACAGTTACGTAAAATAGGCCATACTTGACGTTTGTGAAACAGGCGCTTATAAGTTGCTGATTGAAGGCGACTTTAGGTGGAAAGGGAAATTGATTTTTTTTGAAATGACAAAGCCCATTCTCCTCTGTTCTGATAGCGAGATCTTTACCTTATCAAGATCGTTGCTTGGTGTTGGTACAGTTCGATAATACAGTTGACCGGACGATAGATACCACATTTTCAACCTATATGACGTTCATTTACCCCAAAAGCCATCAATTCCGCTCAGTAGCGTAATGTACTTACTAAAAGCTTAGTGTACATTTGCTAAATGTACAAAAATCAAAATGAGCACAACGTGGCAAATTCACTCAGATTCTAATTTCGGTCATCAAAGAAAACAAACTTACTCATAACCTATTTATTTATTGAATCTTTCTTTAGCAACAGTCGTATCCTTTTGCCAAATTATTTCTTAATCTCTGGCTTCCATGAGATGTTGGACAAACCGTGAAACTGCCTCTTCATGTTCTGTCCATCGGCCCATTTAGAGTTCAAGTAGTTGTCGTCCTCATCCTGTTCCAATTTCTTCCACTCCTCCTGCTTCCTGTAAGCGTGCAGCATCAGCTGCTTCCGTTCTTCTTCAGTCATGATCGGCTCCCGACCAGGCGCACCCTCGGATGTAGTGCATATCTTCACTGTAACTTTGGTCTTGTCGTTTTTACCTGAATTAATAGAGACAGATTTGTCGTTAAATACGTTAGCTAATGGATTTTTTTATTAGGTTTAACATATTTACTCACCACTGTTATTATGTAATTTTTTATACCTTTAAATTTCCTTAGAATAATAAATACCACATTAGTCCCAACTCCCAACAGGGAATGTCGAAACATTATTGGTAATGTCGAATTTAGTTTAAACTAGCTGGTGCCTGCGACTTCGTCTGCGTAACTTTGTAAATCATATACTTACTAAAACCTTCCTCGACAACCACTCTATCCATTGGTGAAAACAGTGTGAAAATCGGTGCAGTAATTTTTGAGTTTATCGCGAATAGACAGATGGACAGTCTAAGGTACGTACTACAGCTATTAGCTTGAAGCACCTGATGACGTTGCTTATGATAGTAGCAACCACTTGCCACCAAGTGGACCTTTAGTCGGTCTGACTAGCTCCACCTTTATTACGTAAGTTAAAAAATAATTAATTTATTACGTAAGTCTGGGAAAAGTTGGAACAATTTCTTACAGTTAGTTTGCGACGAAAAGAAATGCAAAGCGCGTACCGAGTCTCAATTTAACAAGAGCCACAGAGAGCTGCAGTCTGGCAAGTTTTTCTATTTAAAAATCGTAACATATTTAGGGACCGTAAAATGCAAATGCAACTCGTCATTCCCCCATCACTGCATTGTATACAATTACCGCTACTAGCGTCAAGAAAATCTTTGTTGCACCGACACAAAGTCGCAGCAGCCCCACGGTGCACTGATTTCAGTTTCCAAACAAAGTTGTAAAATGTATCATAATAATTAATACTAGCTGGTGCTCGCGACTTCGTCCACGTTGAAAAGTATAAAACGCTATCTACTGTGGAATTGATCGCTAAAAATATCACCAAGCATTTCACCTGATTTGGATATCTCCCGGGCCAAGCCGCTAGTATTTACTTTTATTTTAGATTTCCCGTAGGAATGAAGCATTTACCCGCGGTAAAAATATCCTATGTTCATCACGAATAATGTCGGCTTCTAATGGTAAAAGAATTGATTGTTTGTTTGTTTGTATTGAATAGGCTCCGAAACTACTGGACCGATTTGAAAAATTCTTTTACCATTAGAAGCCGACATTATCTGTGATGAACAGAGGATACTTTTTACCACGGGAAAATGCTTCATTCCTACGGGAAATCTGAAATAAAAGTAAATACTAGCGGCTTGGCCCGCGAGATAGCGCCATCTATCCAAAATACGGTAGATGGCGTTTTATACTTTTCTACGCTGACCAAGTCGCGAGCACCAGCTAGTTGATAGATAATTTTATTGATTTTACTTGGTATTATACGAGTATAATGAAAATCAAAAATACACAGTCAGAATCACTAACCTAAATGATCGCTCAGCAAGTTGCCACTCAAAAACATCTTCCCGAAAGCCCACAGGCGCGCTTTAGCAGGATCTATAACTTCGGTCGCAGCCTGTGTCCCGGTTAGATCTTCGACGTTGTCCAATTCCATTCGAACGGGATCGTGTGGAGGCAGACCAGCAGGGAAAACTATTTTGGTGGCTCCCCTGAGCTCTTCCAAAGCTCTGCACACTTCTTTTTGGGTCATGCATTTGCGCAAATCCACCTGATGATAAAAATATTGATTAGAAATGAAAACTCGAGGAAACTTTCTAGTGCCAGTCTTCAAAATATGTGAAGTCTTGTCAATTTGCAGTCTGCGAGTGGGTTATACTGCTAGCCAAGTATGCTAAATAAGAAGTTTGAGTTTAGTAGCAGTTATATTATCTATACTAATCTATCTGTCTGTTATTTTATATGTACGTACCTAATAATAAGTCTTTTTAACAAAAAAAAAACGACTTCAAACCATTTTCTCATGGATGCCTTTGTCAGAACTGGACCAAATTGAAATGGGACCACACGGGAAGCACCAGGTTTCAAATAAAAAAAGACACATTAAAATCGATTCACCCAGTCGAAAGTTCTGACGTAAAAAAAAATACCTCCTCCTATTTTGGAAGTCGGTTGAAAATGACAACAAATAGACCGATTTTATTACCATACAATTATGATTGCGCCTGCGAGTAAGCAATAGCAATAGCCTCAAACGTGTGACATTTTGTGTTATCTATACACTAAGGCGTTATTATTGTAGGAGGAAAGAGAGATCTTCCAAAATCTAAACTCAAACTCATTTATTTTGCTAAAAAAAGCGGTACAATTGATGGTATAAATAAATGATACGAGTACATTTCGCGCTTTTTTACCAGAAATCTGGCATGCAAATGAGATATTACTCCGTGTGTGTAAAAAGACTGACGAAAACCTTACATGTTTCTTGCTTATGTGCTCTCTAGCGAACTCCGCAGCTTTTTTCAAAACTTCCTGCATGTTAGGGGGAGGTGCAAGGCCACAGCGACGTCCCATGTCGTCCTTGCATACTATATACCCAGGAGGTGCACATTTCTTAGCCCACGGGTCTTCCAGTTTCAACTCTATAATCTGTAAGGTAAGGTTCGTTTTCCAATTAGCTGGAATCGTTCAGCAAGTATTCCTCAAAGTGCGGCTTGTCAGTGATGACATAATGGCCCTCTAATGGCATCGTAAATGTGTTTTGAAATTCTTTTAATGTGGTTATTCAAATTCGCAATTATTGTTACTCGTAATGCATTTATTACGGTTGCCCCTAAAGAGTACGTTTATTAAAAATATTATATACTTTTACGAGTAATCATTAGTTTTATATTTGCTGTTCGTTTTAAAATGATTTTAAGAAGAAAATCATACGTGCGAAGTCGGGCGGGTCGCTAGACTATAATATGTCGCAAATTACATAGGGCAACATTACATAACTCTTTTTAACAAAAAATAAACCAACTTCAAACCGTCTCATGTTCTTTTCTCATGGATGCCATTGTCAGAACTGGACCAGATTGAAATGGGACCACACGGGAAGCACCAGCTTTCAAATAAAAAAGAATCATCAAAATCTTTTCATCCAGTCGAAAGTTATGAGGTATACAAACATTAAAAAAAAACATACGCGTCGAATTGAGAACCTCCTCCTTTTTTGGAAGTCGGTTGAAAACATGTTTCTGATGTAAATACATTTTAAGAAATTTAGTTCAAATATGTAAACACAGATGTCGCTACAACGGCTAAGTTATATCGCGCTATCGTTTTGCGTCCGACTAATGCGGTTCAAACGCGTACAGACAATGCTTCGATAAAAAGGGTGTATGCCGCTTTGATGGCACGTGAGCCGGCAACGGTTCGCGGGGTATGGTTATCAAGACATACCCAACACATAATTTTTTTGATGGTGAGGCAGTTGGCTACCAATATGTACCGGCGCCTCCTCTATTGAAATTTGAATTTTGAATAATTTGATTTGATTGATTGATAATCAATCATTCAAAATATTCGAATCATTGATTGAATTGAACTCGCTCACTCATTCATAGATAAAAAACTGTGAGTGACCCACAGTAGGGATGATCGATGTTAGGAAAACATCGATGTTAACATCGAATCAAAAGTATCGATGTACGATAAACATCGAATGAAAAACATCGATATATCTAAAACATCGATGTTTTTGGTAACAAATAAAACTGTCTATTGTACTTATGAAATATGTTTATTACTATTATTAAAATCACAAATTCACAAAAGTTAAATGAAAAAATTAACATTCTCAGTATTTTTTAGCCACACTCCGTAAAAAAGTTAAAACTTTGACAGGTCAAAATTGGAGTTGACAGTATTTTTTATGTCTTGAGAAATGCAAAGAAACTATTCGTACGGCTGGGGCTTACTGCGATTACGTTGATACATTGATCGGTGACGGTGACATCTAGTGTAATTTGGTTGAAGGTGAACTAATTAGTAAGCTATAATACTAGTACACCTAATTCACGTTACATTTAATGTGTCGATATTATCGAAGACTTAACATCGATGTCAAACATCGATGTTTTCTCCGCTAAACATCGATGTTTATTTAATATCGATGAATATCGATCATCACTAGAACGGAACTGGAACTTCTAGTCTGGAAGCCTAAACCTAACCTAGCTAGGTAACATACCTAAACCATCTCCAACCTCCAACTATCTATCATGTATATACCACAAGAGAAGAAAGAAAGTATTACTAGGTAGGATAGATATCCTAGTGGTTTTTATTAGTGTCAATGTCTCCATCACATGTCAATGTCACGTCACCATCAAATGGATCGTAGGACGTAGACTTTCAAGTTTGCTGTAAGTTGCTGGCTGGGGTGTTGGGTGATTGGATGTCCATACGTTTGGATTGGAAGCAAAGATTCTGTTAAATTTTTCGTTATCTCATTCTTTGCTATCTCTTCATAGGATTCAATACATATCAATAAAACTTATAATATAGTGCGCACATAAATTCTTCTTTATTTATTCGTCCATTTTTAAACTACTTTTAAGATCAACTTTGTAAAACAAATAAAGCAATTAATAAACATTTTTATTTTAAAATCAACTCAAAATATTACTCACAACATGTTACACAATAAAATCAAAACATCTCTCACTAAAAAATTTTCATCATGTCATGAAACTTTTGTCTTAATTTAAACTATTTTATTGAAGTGAAAACTTCTATAGCCGCGTTATACTTTGGGTAGGGAAAAATGTATCGGTTCGCGTCAGCAACATGCTAATGCTCGCAGTTATGCGCGCGCAGCTGTCTACGTACGCGATCACGCCAACACATTGCATATACCCGATTGTATGTGTGTGCGTTGGACGCTCAGTTTTAAGTTTTTCACTTCTGTCGGCAGTCCTCATGACTGCCTCCATTTTTTCTTAAATAAAACTAGCCAGTATTAAGGACGTGTTAGCGACATGAATAGGCGAAATGAGAAATGTATAGGCTGAGTGAGGGAGTGATCACTGATATTTCTTTAGAAATGTTTTGTGTAGACTAAATAAACCCTTATTGTCACCCATTAAGATTCATGCATAATATCAAAACATATGAATATTTTGACGCGACTTTTTAATTTTTTGTGAGGCAATTTCTAATATTTTTAGAATTTTTTTTTTGACCAATGTTGAGTTGATTATGTCTGCTATCCCTCAGTATTTTTAAACAAACAAAATTTGGAACATAAAAACATAAAAATGATCCTAAACACGACCACTTTTCGTAAATTTTGTGTGAAGAGGCGATCAGAAATTGTATTTATAGTAGTAAAAATCATATTTTTTTAAAATATTTTTTATAGTATTTGCAGATAAAGAAGTAATCTAACTGTGCCACCTGTTAATTTTATTTGATTTGGTTTCATTTGGTCGCAAAATCTACCGAAAAACAACTAAGTTTTGTCAGATTCGTAAACACGTCCTTAAATTCAATACCTCAACGGATTCCACAGACAAACACACACACATATCAAACTTATAACACCCCATTTTTGTGTCGGGCGTTAAAAATCGTCAAATAAATGCTATCTTTCTTTTTATGCTAACTTATGAATATAAAGTTACCTGATCCTCGTTCAATCCTTGCATTTCAGGTGGAAGAAATGTCCCGTGCTTCTGAAGCTCTTCGAGCTCGTAACAAATCCTCATGACTTTGAGTCTTCCATTGAATATAGCCACTATATCGTTCAGTACATCGTCTACTTTATTTTCCACATTGGTCTCGTATAAGAACTGATTTTCATCCCCCCTTTTCACTAAAAGTATTACCATTTTCTTCGAAAACAATCGCCTTTTTATATTATTATGATTAATATTATAGAAGACGAGACACGTATTGACTAAACAAATGATCGTTGCTAAGGTAACTGTTTCGTTACCATGAAAACGAAACACGAATTTCTTTGATACTACTCGCGTTATATATTTTTTTTATTTTTGAGTTTGAGTTTTGAAACTTTTATCTTCATTTATTTATTTATTTTATTTTATTTACACACACAAAAAAAATGCCTACAATCGGTGGTACACAGTTTAGGTGCACTAGAAAGTCAATTGAGAATCTGTCGTACTAACCTGGAGTTGCCTAAATTAACAGAAACACATTCAGAACAAAAAAATCATATTTTAAATTTATATTTGAAACTAGCTGGCGCCCGCGACTTCGTCCGCGTTGAAAAGATTTCGTTTATGAGTTATGGAGGAACATACATACTATTACATACATACATGTACAATTGCATGCATACATGCTTACATACATACATACATACACACACACACACACACACATATATATACATACAATACCTACACTTACAGATTTATTATTAGTTTATTACAGCCATTGTTCGCCTCTGTCTTTTACTCCGCTAATTTATTCTCTCAGTTTTTGATATGGTTTTCATTAATTATAAGAGTAATTTCATTATAAGGGGGAAGAACGGTAGGCCATTTACCATCAAGTGACTGGTCAGCGTAACGTGTCTATCGCATTTAAAATAAAATAAAAAAATCACTTAACCTCGTCTACAGTTCTAAAAATATTTAAATTCTCTAAAAAATATATCAAAATTCTTCCCAGAACTTAACTTCGCCTGAACCTCTCGACTCGAAGCTAGAATGAGTCGCAAACGGCGCATTATTCGAACCAGTGAACATGGTGCGGTACATTAGATAAAGGTCCTTCGGGTTAACTCCAATAGTGGAACGTATGTACAACCTAACTAACCCAACGGATTTTCTCTCACTTTTAAAAATAACATGCATTATAAATACTTTAGTCAATGGCCTTCGAATCGCTTCTTTGAAATGCCGAGCTTCGAAAATAACACACGAACTTTGAAACCAATCTCTAGTATTTAATTATGAGCTTCTTCAAGCTCAACAAAAATCAAGAAAGCTATAATAATTTTCTTCAGATTTAATTTTTAGTTCATGTCGAAAAACAGCGATTCAACTTTTTGACAAGCACATTGGATGGATGAGTGCTTAATGGTGAGGTGTACCGGGTTCGATTCCGGCAGGGTCTACTCTAGAAATGAACTTTTCAAAGCTAACTCTGTACCTTTACCGTGAACGAGACAGAGAGAGAGCGTAAAATTGACAATTTTTCATACAAATATTTTAATCTCTCGTCACTCACTCTCTTCAACACACAGACATTATCTTTCAAAAAATAACTCTATTTAACAGAAAGTAAACTGACTTCAAATCTCATTTCTCATGGATGCCATTGTCAGAACTGGACCAAATTGAAATGGGACCACACGGGAAGAGCCAGCTTTCAAATAAAAAAAGAATCATCAAAATTGTTTCACCCAGTCGTAAGTTATGTGGTAACAAACATTAAAAAAATACAGTCTAATTAAGAACTCCTCCTTTTTTGGAAGTCGCTTAAAATTAAGAGAAACAGTGCCTTACCTATACGAAGCATCTACATAGGCACTAATAACTAATTAAATAAATGGGTTTATTTTCTTGTATCTGTCTCATTTGATAAAATACTAGCTGGTGCTCGCGACTTCGTCCGCGTAGAAAAGTATAAAACGCCATCTACCGTATTTTGGATAGACGGCGCTATCTCTCGGGCCAAGCCGCTAGTATTTACTTTTATTTTAGATTTCCCGTAGGAATGAAGCATTTTCCCGCATTAAAAAGTAGCCTATGTTCATCACGGATAATGTCGGCTTCTAATGGTAAAAGAATTTTTCAAATCGGTCCAGTAGTTTCGGAGCCTATTCTATACAAACAAACAAACAAATCTTTCCTCTTTATAATATTAGTATAGAAGTAAGAGAAACATATTATCTACAAATTAGCGATACAACATACGATCTCGAACAAAGGCATGAGTACAAAACACATGTGGACTCGGCTGTCCAATCCATTATCCGGTTATCTAGCTAGACGCTTGTGTTCAGTATCGATATTGAATATTCGATTGTTACTATCGATACGTCAGCCGCATACGGTTCGCTGAATTCAAAACTAAGATATTGAAATGCAGTTTGTAAACTATCTATGTCTGATGTAAAAATCACGCCATCTAAACTGCTATGTATGTATACATACACATATACATACGAATGTATACATACATACATACATACATGTATGTATTTACAAAAAAGTAATTAATCTATGTTATATTATATGAACTGTCTGGTATCCATAATAAAAGCCTAGTTTCTTAGTGTGGAACTATATGATGCTGTGCTTTATTTATTTCCAAAGTTGGCTACACCAGAAATCGAACCCGGGACCCCTGAGACGGAGCGTAAAACGAGTACCCTAACCACTCAACTAAAGGACTGGATTCCAAGTGGAAGGAGGTGATTTTATGCTTCAGTTATCCATATTAACCTTTACCTATGTCTCTTTACAGATACCGGGCCACGGTGCCCATAGGCATGGCCACGATGTGTCCACAGAGGACCCTGAAATCTTGGAGACTCATCACGACAATACAACGCATCATACTAAGGTATGTTTATACCTATTACAATATATAGTATAACTTCTATAACGACACGTTTGGTCTAGTGACTAGTAACCCTAACTGTTACCCAAACGGACGCAGGTTCGAACCCCACTAGGGGAATTTTTTTATGTGTTAGCATTTTACCTTTGTACCTGAGTCATGGATGATTTCTATTTATAGTAATTTATGTAGTATATCAGCTCTCTGGTATCCATAATACAAGCATTATTTGCTTATTTTGGAACTAGATGGTGCTGTGTGGAATGTGTGAAGATATATTTATTTATTTATTCTATATCTACAGGACCTGACTGTAGATTTCTGTAGGAAAGTTCGCGTATGGAGATTTTTTTTCCAAGTAAGTTACTGGGAGTCCTTAGAATTTCCATCGCCTGATACATTTTCCAGTTATGACGTCATCAATTTTTTTATGGACAGAGACGGCTAAACATGTTATAAGAAGTAAATTTATTTTAGAAAACTTAAAAATAACTATACTGAAATAAGAAGTTACAGCTAGTCTGAAATATCCCTTGCCAATCTTTGATCTCCACATTCAAAACTTAGTTAAAAATTAACTAAAAAGTTCGGAAAAAAATCACCGCAGAAAACATGTGCAAAAAAATTTACAGAGAAAACCCCTTTTATATATTTCCACTCTTTCAAAGTTATTCGAGAAATGAAATAAAATAGGGGCAAAAAGTATTTGAATTTAAACTCAACGCGTAAGGGGTTAAGAGCTACACATAACTGGCGTAAAAAATGGGAATGAACTCTCTCGTGACGGGTATGGTTGACAAATTAAAGTTGGAGCCTCTAGCAGTTTGAAATTTGCATGCACTACCGTTACTTCGCATATTCTGTGTGGTACAAGTTACAGAATTTTAACAGCATTTGCGAGTATAGAAGCATGTTATGGTGTTTGAATTTCGATGTCATTTTTCGACTTCACGACAGTGATCAAGTTTGATTTAATTTTTATTTTTTATCCACCTGTTAAATTTTTATTATATTTTCTCATGGAAAGAGCTATCTATAAGCATTAATGAGAATAAAAAAAAGGAGGCAGTCATGAGGACTGCGGACAGAAGTGAAAAACTTAAAACTGAGCATCCAACGCACAATACAATCGGGTTTTAAATGCAATGTGTTGGCGTGATCGCATACGTAGACAGCTGCGCGCGAATAACTGTGAGCATTAGCATGTTGCTGACGCGAATCGATACATTTTTTCCTTACCCAAAGTCGTATAACGCGGCTATAGAAGTTTTCACTTCAAAAAAAGTAAAACCTAACAGTTTTAAAATATTTCATGTGCTTCATAATAATGTAATGCGCTTTAACTCTGTAAGTTTCTAACCTACTTAACCGATCATTATGTAATTTCGCTAACACGTTGTCAGAGATACAGAAAATAACATGGGGTACCTTTAAAAAAAACATTCCAAGATTATGTTATGATAATAATAATAAATTCAATGCCTGGCAAAAATATATGAGCAATAAAAATTGAATAGTTTTAACACCTAAGAAAAGTGGCGCTGACGAAGTATGAAGTATGAATGATATTTAGATATTATTTTGTTAAAAAATCGCTATCGCTTCCGCCTTATAATTTGCACCACAAAGAATAGATTGATGCGAGCCTTGTTATGATTGCATACGCCGACGTATTGCATCGCTTGAGGCATGTTGTTGCCGTTGTCTTGTATGTATTATCTCTAATAACAAACGTAAAATGTGTGTTGGAAAATTAACGCCTAAATTATATTTGTACAAAAAATTTATTGAATGAAATTCGGACTACTTATTACTGAATAAGCTCAAGTTAAGTAAATATTTATTTAGATAGATAGATTTAGCTACTACTCTCTTCTTACATAAGAAATGTTTAATAATGGCAAAGTCTGGACCTATTTCTATTTATAGAAGTGAGTGTGTCTATTTCTGACACCTGACGCCCGACGCAAAAGTTGGATGTTATTAGTTTGACCTATTATGTAGGTGACGAATTTAAATCTTCGTGTAACAATATGTATTTATATAATACTAGCTGGTGCCCGCGACTTCGTACGCGATGATAAATTAAAAATATGAAAGCAAATACAACGCTTGACAACTTGTTGCTATAACACATTGGCCAGGCGTTAGTTACAGTTTTATATTTTAGATAATCCCTCGGGAACATTACTTTTTTCTTGGATAAAAGGTACCCTATGTCCTTTCTGGTGTTCCAGACAACGTGTATGCAAAATTTCATGGTGATCGGTTCAGTAGTTTTGGCGTGAAAGCGTGACAGACAGACAGAGTTACTTTCGCATTTATAATATTAGTATAGAAGATAGTAAGGATCTATAGTAACAATAACCTCGGTAAATTTTCAGTCAAACTTTTGCACTCTAATATTTATAGAATCGTTTACCCAAGGTGGTAGTTAGTGTTTGAATATTGAAGTGTTGAAAACGAATTATACTGGAACTAAGTAATAAGTGAAAACAATAGGTCGGGTCCCCGCAGAGCACCTATACAACCCCTCAATACATGAGGACTAATTAAAAATTCACGTCTCTACAGCATCTCGCTACCAACACTTTTCATATGCCACCTATTGTCGTGAACCTTCCATGCAAACGAAATGACGTAATAATTTCAACACATGTCGTGTTGCGGCATCGTTGCGGGGGCGTCACGGCGCGCACTTGCGACTTTTAATCGCAATTATAAATTTTAACTAATTTATCACAATATGTGAAGATATAAGATCTTCTATATCTATCCCGGCAAACGTTGTTTTGCCACTTAGGTAAAAAAAATTGGGGTGGGCCAAATTTTTTTTATCACTCAGCCTTTTCACTTAGGCGTATAAAAAAAGGTAACACAAAAAAATTCATAGAAATCGATCAAGCCGTTTCGGAGGAGTTTGGTTTCAAAAACTGTGACACGAGATTTTTTTTATATATATGTAGATAGATTATTTATCCATTGATAACATTTATTCCTGTAACTATACATTTGAATTATACGCAATGAAGAACACCAGCACATCTAAATATTACTATAAAAATTAAAAGTTACTGCAAATAATAATAAATTTTGTTTCATCGAAATCGGGCCAGGATTTCTAAAGTTATAAGCGTTGTAAAGTTTCACCGCTTTTTAAAATTTGCGTTCATACGCACACTAGTGCGATGACGTCATAACCCGACAGTTGTCAGGGAGTGACGTCACACGTTTTGCCGCGGAAGCCGTCTTTAACATTTAATATCTCAGTCATTTTTGAAGATAGGAAAAAAATAAAAACAGAATATTTTTTCTCGAGTTACCTATTTGTAGATATGCTGAAAAAAACATTGATGTTCTCCATTATACATACATCCATACAAACTTTCCCATATTAGTACGGATTTAATCGACTTTTAATCGCAATATCGCAAAGTGCATAGTGCATCTTACTTTATAAATGCTACACACATGATTCCACCCTCACTGCGTCCTCAGCACACACATAGTCACATCATCGCAGTATGTCATGTTCACACTCCCCCTTCATTGTTGTACACTTGGTTATTGTATTGTCGACAGCGAGATGGTTTTTGCCTTGTTCCGGCCTCTTTCGATATTAAGTATTGTTTGAATTTTTTTTATTCTTTGTAGTGTCGATAAAGGCTCATATGATAGTGCTTGAGAGACTTCTCTGTGGTGCTACCAAATGTATTGTTTCTATTTATTTCAATTGAAATTAATATGCCTATGCTGAACGTATGCAATAAGTATGTCCGTGACTTTATCACTGTGCTAGTTGTTGCAAACGACTTCGTCCGCATAACTTTATAAAATATAGCCTATGTTGCTCGCGGTAAATATGAAAGATTTTTTTTTAAATAGGTCCAGTAGTTTTTTAATTTATTCAAAAGTAGTTTTTGAGTGAATTCAAGATTAATACAGTACCTAACTTTAATTTGTACTAATATGGTTTACTGCACTAAGTGGAAAAGCAGAAAAAAATTATATATTTAATTTATTCGAATCGGGTGCGTCCACCACAGGTGCGTCCACCATAGGTGCGTCCACCACAGGTGCGTACACCACGGACCCAATAATAAAGAGGTAAAGTTTTTATGTTTTGTTGTAATCTTCAAAACTACAAAAAAAAAACACCAAGTTAACCGAACTACTGGGAATACACCTGCCTATTGATTAAGCAGTTTTTCTTTTTCCTGCTAATCTAATATTTGCTATACACTAGTGTGGATAAATGTTTTGGCTATAATGACGCAGATAGGACATTCGTCCTAAAAAAATGTTTTTATTTATACCGAGAAAAAAAAAGGCGTCATCAAATCAAGAGAGTTTTTCAACAAAATGAACAAAGAACTCTTTGTAATTCTTTAAACGTGTTTCCTCTTTTACATAAATTGTTTTCCTGAAGCACCCTTGCGACATTTCGTTCCGCTTTTCATATTTGGAACTGTTTACATTATCCGAAATGGCAATACAACAAAATATGGCAAGGAACGATTTACTTTCAAACAATGTTAGTGTTTGATAGTATTTCTTTTACGTACACTTTCGCATCTCAAAAGAAAAGAAAAATTGGTTTAAATTAAATATGGTAGCCATGAACAAGGAAGTCGTAACTGAAAAGTCGTCAGTTACCAGCCCCTGATTTTTTAATTAATCAGTAAGGAATTATATTTTAAACTAGCTGTTGCACGCGACTTCGTCCGCGTAACTTTATAAAATATAATACATTCGTGTCTGTGAAGCCATGGAAGTACACATACAAAATTACAACCCAATCGGTCAAGCCGTTTAGTAGTTGACATACCGATAGCAGCGCCACCTACCGGGTGCAATTGTATTTTTAAATCATCCAGGAAACCATCGAAGTAGCCATATAAAATTTCAACCCAATCGGTTCAGCCGTTTAGAAGTTATGTGAAAAAGATAAGTACGGAAGGATAATTCTTACTACCCGTTGTCCTATTACCCGTTTTCCCGTAGGAATGAAGCATTTTCCCGCGGTAAAAAGTAGCCTATGTTCATTACAAATAATGTCGGCTTCTAATGGTAAAAGAATTTTTCAAATCGGTCCAGTAGTTTCGGAGCCTATTCAATACAAACAAACGAACAATCAAATCTTTTCTCTTTATAATTATATTAGTATAGATTTATCCGTTTGTCAGTTTAAAATTAATATAAAAAAGGTTATGTGACATCTCCTTTAGAACTCGACAGGTATTTTCGCTCGTTATGTTTCGGTAAATATGTTTTTGTGTTTATATGTCGTCCTTAAATTTTTTAGGTTACGACACCTCTTTTAGCGACTATTAAAAGAGGTACTACATACTTTATATATATACTTACACAGATGTCTTAGTATTTGGCGTTTGGATTGATTGCCTACATCCTGTATTTTGTCGATTAGGTACACAGACCGACATGGCTTTCATATCCATACAACTGTAAGATACAGATGTAAATAAAAAGACCCTATTTCAAGGAATTTACATTAGGTATGTGAAGCTTTTGGTCATTAAGAAGATATATAGCTGCATACAAATTATATAACTAGTTATGTGTCTTTACGATTAAACATTAAGACGACGCATTGGAAATTTTGGTGGCAGGGATTAAGATTTTTCTCAGCAATGACAAAACATATGAAAGTGATGTTTGGTAATTTGTTACTGTGACTAAATCCCCAGGCCCCCTAGCCAAGATGCAAACGCTTCGTTGCGTACTTCGAAAACGAAGAGAGAACGCTAAGAGAAAACTTTGTGATTGGTCAAAGTTTTATTTTGAGGTTACAGCAACCAATCACCAAGCTTTCTCTTAGCGTTCTCTCTTCGTTTCCGAAGTACGCAACGACGCGTTTGCATCTTTATTTTATTCTAGTAATTCAATTCTAGGAAGAATTTTTTGGATTCTATTTGTAAGATTGCCTTAACGCTCTGACTGAAGGATAAGGATGATCATTAAACAAAATTAAACAAGATTTTAATGCCGTTTACACATCTAATCTAATAGAGCAGTGAAATTTGTTTGAGAAATGCGCTAATGTTGGCTCAGTGTTGTGCAGTGAATTTGGAATTTGGTACATTTGGCAATGGTCCCGTTTCTTCGTTTTGCCGCATAAATCTTTCAATATTTGGAAGGGTGTACACTTTATGTTTATGTATAATATGTACGTAGGGTAGTACGAAGTTGCCGAGGGGTGGAGTGTAAGGAAGAGATTCCGCGGCACGTGATGTTTTTGCATACCGCTGACCGGAATATGTAATTGTTTGGAAGTCAAGTCAAAGAGGTGTTCGCTTTTCCAAAGTGTTTTTCGCTAACTGCCTGCAAACTTGTTACAAATCAGTGATGTTTTATTGATAGACATTTTATTTTGTTTGGTGAACTCGCTGCGCCCGCGACCTTAGTGCGCGTGGTATACGGAATTACAAGAATAGCGCGTATTATTTTAATGAACCTAAATTTTTTGCTTGTGTAAACCAATTCAAAATATTACAGGAAAGATGCTAACAGGCAAAATTTAAAAAAAAAAATCTACGTGTGAATATTGGTTTCTTTGGAAAAACATTTTAGCTTTTATACACAATACTTAATTAATTAGCTGTTGCCCACGACTTCGTCTGCGTTCATAATGCCATATAGCCTAAAGCCTTTCTAGATAAAATTAAATGGACTACGCAATACAAAAATAATTTTTCAATTCGAACCAGTATTTCCTGAGATTAACGCGTACAACCAAACAAACAAACAAACTCTTCAGCTTCTTAATATTAAGTATAAAGTCCAAATTATATATAGGTATTATAATCTATATTGTATAATACATATCTATAATTTAGATATTTAAGTGTATATAACACGGCCGAAGCCGCCGCAGATAGCTAGTGCCATATAAAAGTATATAGATATACTAGCTGGTGCCTGCGACTTCGTCCACGTTGAAAAAGAAAAAGGTACCCTGTCCTGGGGAAATAACCAAGAGCAAGCCAATGCAAACGGGAGCGTTGCGTATTTACGAAACGATAGAAAATAAAAGTCCAGTGATTGGTTGTTGTAACGCCCACAAAAATTTTTGACCAATCACTGGGCTTTATTTTCTATCGTTTCGTAAATACGCAACGCTCCCGTTTGCATTGGCTTGCTTTTGGCTAGGGGCCCTAGGCCCCTAGCCATGAGCACACCAATTCCAACGGTCCCTTACGAAGTTAGAGAACGATAGAAAATAAAGCCGATGATTGGTCAAAATGTTATGTGGGCGTTACAACAACCAATCCGAGGCTTTATTTTCTGTCGTTTCGTCAATCTACAACGCACCCGTTTGCACTGGGTGCTCTTGGATAAGGGCCCTGTGTCCCGTACGTCTAAATGTTTATCTACCAAGTTTTATGAAAAGGAGGAACATACTTACATACATGCAATACCCACATTTACAGATATATAGATACACAGATACAGATAGATATATAGATATACAAGGATTGTATTATACAATCCTTTCACCGTCGCGTCACCATTCGCTTTGTTGTTCAGTGAAATCCCATTTAGTTTAGTACGTTTGTTTATGATTCGTTTCATTTATGTCGCGTAAATATAAGGAAAAATCACGTAGCATTTAGCGAAACATCAATCAAAACGCGAAATTGGATTGCTGTGTACGCGACGGTTTCTTTTAACCATTTAATTTGATATGTCTCGGAAATACAAAATTTATTGTAAATGTTTCTACACACATTCTTTTCGTAATATATACGTCAGCTTTAAAAATAATGAAGAACGCATTTTTTTTTAATTTATAATCCTACTAAAATAAGTTTGTGGTGTATGGATGTATGTTGTAAAAACTACTGAACATATTTGGATGAAATTTGGGCACAGATAGTTCATTACCTGGATTAACATGAAGGATACTTTGTCTAAATTTTTCCTCTGAGAAAATTCTCGATAGAGGCAGCTAAAAGAGTTAGCAGCCGTAAAAAACTTCCAAGAGTAGGACTGAGAAAACGTGCCACTCAATTTGTAGGACTATGCAGCCATTTTATTATACAAATGTTTACTAAGCTGAAGACAAATAATCAGCTGGTTAGTAATAATTTTTATGACCTCATTATTATGATTTATTGGGAGTGGTTTTTTGGGATGGATGGATATACTAACCAGCTGATTTTTTGTCTGCAGCTTAGTAAACATTTGTATAATAAAATGGCAGCATAGTCCTACAAATTGAGTGGCACGTTTTTCCAGTCCTAGGCTTGGAAGTTTTTTTTACGGCTGCTAACTCCTTTAGCGACCTCTATCGAGAATTTTCGCAGAGGAAAAAGTTGTTCGTCTCGGCAAACTGAAGCCACTCACGAAGATTCAGACTGTTAGTAATCAGAAAAAAATCCTTTGAGGGATACTTGGATTACGATTAAAATAATAAAAATACCTCTTAGTAATTTATATATATATTATTTATTTATTTATTTATTTAATATACAAGGACTATAAAACACAGTTCAAAGTAATGAGCACAAGACGGAAAGCACAACATGCACCAATAAAAGTTCCCAGCAACCTTTTATATTCTACCTAAATCTAATCTAAACTATCAAATAAATCTACTAAATAGGAATAAATAGTTGAAATAAATTTTAAATAATACATTTGTTTAACAGGAGCATGGCGGTTGGTCGCAATGGAGCGACTGGTCCCTTTGTTCGAGGACATGCGATGGTGGAGTTTCTAGGCAACTTCGCACTTGCTCGTCGCCGGTGGGATGTCGCGGTGAACCTGTTCGATACAAAATTTGCAACATGCAAGTAAGTATATATCTATAGTTCTATTTAGAACTTAGCTAGCTTCCGCGTTGAAAAAGAAAAAAACGGAGGCAGTCATTAGGACTGCCGACAGAAGTGAAAAACTTAAGAGGGAAGTATAGCTTTGCGATCCTAACGCAATAGGTATTTAGAAAAACACATGCTATCGCTCGTGCGCTCTTGCTCCGGGGCAATCGTGCGATAGAGAGCGTTGCAGCTCGTGACTGACAATAGGCACTTTTTGATGAAATTTCCATTTCGGGAGAAAACAGTTTCCACTAACTAAATCTTAACAAATCACTATGATTTTCATGTCGATCGTTTTAGCATAATATATTCTAGGATTATGGATTTCGCTTTTTAAAAAAAAATTAGATCGTTTTTTTAAAACAAACGGTTAAATTCGATAAAGTTTTAATTACAAAAATTAAGTTTTTAAGTAAGAAAAAGTTATTAAGTAAAAAAAAGTTAAGTAGAAAAAAGGAAAACCTATAAACTTAGTCTTTCATTGTGTTAATAACATACAAAAAAATCATGGAGATTGGAAAATATTTAGAAGTGGAAAAACATTTTCTCTTTTTGTATGGACGAGTACGTGCTATTCTTCCCTCTTAAAAGTGAGTGTCCAACGCACACACATACAATCGGGTATATGCAATGTGTTGACGTGATCGCGTACGTAGACAGCTGCGCGCGCATAACTGCGAGCATTAGCATGTTGCTGACGCGAACCAATACATTTTTTCCTTACCCAAAGTCGTATAACGCGGCTATAGAAATTTTCACTTCAAAAAAGTAGGCTATCCTGTGTGTCCTGTACGTCTAAATGTTTATCTGCCAAGTTTCATGATAATCAGTCAATTCGATTAAGAGATACCATACATACAGAAAAAAAATGTAAAAATGGTCAATTTAGTTTCAGTGTCATGTATAAAGCCTATAAACACGATATCTCTGAAAACCAAGTAAATTACTTCATGACCGACCCCTACAGATTTATTATTAGTTCGTATAATTGGTTCTGTGCCGGTACTAATTCTGGTTGGACTCATCTTAGCAATCTTCGGACACATAGAAAGCGACCTAGATACAGACCTACATCTAGAGATTCATTATCTACATCTAAACCTAGCGACCTAAATGTGATAAAGCCTACGCTTATAAAAAAACTAGCGACCATTCCAGGCTTCGCACGGATTTATTTTTTTACGGCGCAGTCACGTTATGACACAACATCGGTGCCAGCATCCTAACTAACAACTTGCCCAACGGGTTCGTCTGTAAGATACCTAGCTACTATGTGAAACTATTGTAATTTCTATAGACATTGCTCAATCTCTGCATGACAAACTTGATAATAACTAGGAAGCAGACGTTAGTGTGCAAACAAACGGACAAACACACCTCGGTGCAACTAGTAACAGAACAGACGCAATCAAACTGTTCAACTTGCTAACTACTTCACGATAATTGGTCCCGCTATCGTACACTGCGGGACAAAAATATATGTGCATACAAATCACTTAAATTGTTAATTTTAACTAATATTATAAATGTGAAAGTGAGTTTATTTGTAAGCTCGTTTGATTTAGTGGTTAGTAATCCTAGCTGTTAACCAAACGGTCGCGGGTTTGAATCCCGCTAGGGACAAATATTTATGTGTTAACATTTTACCTTTGTACCCGAGTCATGGATTTTTCTATCTATAATATGTATGTATTTACAAAAAGAAGTAATCTGTGTAGTATATCAACTGTCTGGTATGGATAATACAAGCCTATTGTTGCTTAATGTTGGAACTAGATGGTGCTGTGTGGAATTTGTAAAATTATTAAAAAAAGCTTTTACGTCTTAACTACTCGACCAATCATCAAATGAATGAAGCAAAATTATTTTTGCACCTATACGTTTTCAGGGATACAGAAAAGGACGTATGATACCTTTTATCCATAATCCATCCTTTTATCCTTTAATCCATTTTGATTTTTTATTTTGATTTTGATTTTTTGATGAGCAATAAAAGTCGCAGGCAAAAGCGATCGCTAGGAAAAATGTATGTAACAAATATAAAAACCTTCTAATTATTAGTGTTTTTGTTATAATAATAAGTGAATTGCCTTGCATTAATTCACCAACTAGACTGAATTGGCGATTGTGTTATTACAGTAACTAATAATCATGTTTATAGACATACCACAACACAACACAAACGCAGTCTCTATGGAATTGCAAATGCCATTGTAACCAATCGCAATTTGCTCAATTCACAATACAACAAACAAAACGGTATTTGATCTAAAGAAAACATGTAAACAGTTAAAATCCATTTAACATATTTATAACATATTTTTAACGATTCACTAGTCTTTATTTACTATTGTATTGTAATTGTAATTTTGAAATAGGAAGACTAGTATTGAAGATTACCTCCTAAAAAGATGTTTTTGTTTGTATGATTCCTACATACAAACAAAAAATCATAAAATGAAACTAACGATCTGCTAACGTTTTTCTTCCTCGTTCTTCGTTTCCTTCTTTCCTTTTTCCTTTTCCTTTTCCTTTTCCATCTTCCTTTATCGCTCTCTCCATTAGTGAAAATCGTACATAACTTATTGGTTGATTTAGAAGGAGTTAGCGGAGAAACATTATTCTATGGGAGAAACAGACAGAAGTGGACTTTATTGTATAATATATATGTAGGTATTAGCGTTTAAAGTCGGTTTTGCACGGATGTAATATTTTGCAATTTATACATTATTTTCTAAATTCCTAGTTATATTATTTATTATCGCAACGCAACGTATAGACCAAACTACTTAGCCTAGAAAGCAAAAATTTTAAAAATATATTTTTATTTTATAATGTAAACACCCGCTAAGTAAGAAAGCTTCAAATCCATGCGAAGCCAGGGGCATGTCGCTAGTATTAATATTTTTTTTATTTAGTCTATATTTTAACAATGTGAAACCACCACCTGCTATAAAAGGGTTAAAGTCATTAAAAGTAATTTGTTGAAGCAATTATATTTGTTTCAAAGTTACAGTTTAATTACTGTTTTATAACTTAAATCTGTTTAAATATTTATATTTTTGGAAAAATATCTATTTTATTTCATTTCGTAGTCTAGCTTTGTGCTAGACCATTGACCGTAGATATACTTTATAGAGATAAAATAATGGTTTTCGTTATCCATGGTAGAAATTCAACACTCTTAATAGTTACTATCTTTGGCACTCGACTTTGTCCACGTAACTTTATAAAATGTAGCCTATGTTATTTGCTGATAATATAATAATTCTATAGGTGAAATTTTTTTTAAGATCGGTCCAGTAGTTTTTGAGGTTTTACTCGTAAAATAGTATGTTTTAAATCATTATGGATAATACATACTTAACTTAGGTTCCCTGTTATCGGACGAAACCCTATGTCAAAATTCATCGGATAGACCGAGTTTTTGGTTTGAAAGCTGAGTTGATCGGGATTTTTTCAAAAGTTTGAAGATCATTAGACCATCTCATCTTCGTTTTATATGAAATTTGTTATACTGTTACTTCTTCGGTATTTCCATGTAAATGATACATTTAATCTGGACCATTTTACTATACCTGTAATATTTTTTTAATAAAATACATTAAAATAATAATACCCAGTATATCTTTTCTTAGATAGGTTAAGATTATGTACTGACAATTACTTGTTTCTGTGACTGCCTTTCATGACAATAGTGTCGAGCCTATTGTATTCTAACAATGTTAATTACATATCATATGATGTTGATCAATACATGGATCGTGTCTAATTCTGTTTAAAACTTTAAATTACGTTATTTGTGGTTGAAGAAAAATATGTACATTGTACACATGCCTAAGCATAAAAATGCTTAAGCCTAAGCACAAAAACAGAATAAACAGTTCGAAACTAATTTAAATTAAGAAATTAATAATGTATAATTCTGTACTTTTATGTCGAAGGATTAATTTAAAATTTTACATTACTTTGCGTACATACAACAGAAGAGTTTTTTTTTTCTATATATCGTCTATTTACCGATACATGATCAATTTAATTTATAACCATACATATAAAAAGACTAGCCCTTTGATCTAGCAAGGTATGACTTTTGTTCTCTGATTCACACAACAAAAGTTCAATCTCCACTTAAGTCAATTTTGTCAAGTTTGTCATGATCTGGATTTTGTCCCAGGTTCGTTGTATGTATTGTTTCCAAAATATCTTAACTATGGGTCAATGGTTTTATATCAATACAAACCGATTTAGAATTCTTAAATTTTTACTAGTAAAAAAAATAAACTCAAAAAGTTTATTTTTAAGCCAAAAGCTTTACTTTGTAATTTTGATGTAATTTGATGTACTTAATTAATTAAAGTAAAGCCATTAGGCTTTACTTTAATTAATTAAGTCTATAATATAAATAAAGCGCAAACCCTAGTGGCAATTTGGACCAATTTGGACAATTTCGGCACACCGACGAATGTTCTTTGAAAACTTTGAAAAAATAAATACAGAAAAATGGCATCCGAGTGAATAATGGGGTGGGTCGCTAGTGCTCCGTAAAATACACACACACCCAATAAGAGTCAGAAAAAAGGGAGAGATAGAGTAAATTAATTTCTTTATAAAAAAAAAAAAAAAAAAAAACATTTTTTTGTCCCCATTTGCACCGTTGGGAGGACAGTACAGAAAATAAATTACTTTGGACCTGACGTAGAACGTCTTGTCCCGAGCTTATTCAATAAAGCGAACGAACTTCGGCTATAATAGAATTAACACTGGACTTATAATTAGACTATAAGAAGAACTAACTCGACTCAGAAACAGCTTTTGTACATTTGACATTTCCATCACAATTCCAAAGTGTCTGTAAGTGATGTTAGTTTTGATCTTTTTGATTTAAAACAGGCCGTTAGTTGAGTGGTTAGGGTGTTGCCTTGACACTCTGTTTCAGGGCACCCGGGTTCGATTCCCGACAGGGTCAACTTTGGAAAATAACTTTTTAAAGTCAATTCAGCCATTAGAACATTTGCTTCGAGCGCATTTCGTATTCGCGAAATAACAGCATATGTGCTGTTGTTTTGTGAGTTACTAAGAGATGCCAGACACCTAATTTATGACTTTTTTTACTGGAAAAAATCTCTATATCCACGTCATTGAAATTTGTGGACAGGACTATTGGGAATAAAGGTCGTTTCGATACAGCAGTTTTGTGTTACCCATAATTTGTATTCTAATCATTTCAAAAGCTTTGGAACAAACTTGTCACCAACTTGGTCATAAAACAAGATCGCTTTAGGAGTATTTTTATTCATGTTTGGTTCACTGATTCACTTAAAAATTCACTGATTTCGTGCTTCACACGACTATCGAGCACATTGGAAATGAATCTACGGAATTCGAAAAAATATGTTGTTCTGACTTGTTGACTTCTCTCAAAAAGGTTAAGCTACAGGGCAAACCCTTAAACGGATCGTCTTTATTTTAGGCTCAAATTGTAGTTAATTAAATTGTCCAGAGGAGATTTTCTCAAATTTTTGATATCATTCTTCGTTTCCAAAATATTGAGCGCCAAAATAAAAAAAAACGGAAAAAAAGATATATTTTTTTCACTATTTCGGCCATAACTCTTTTCGTTTTTGACTTTTTCGAAAAATTCTTTTTGCACCTTACAGCTCTCGTGAATATGCGTCTTTTGAATATAATATTTTTACAACTCTCCGAGATATAAGGGATCGAACTTTTTCGTGAAATCGGGGCCTATACTGAAGCGAACGAAACGACATTTCCAATGTCAAAAAATAACTATTGCACGCTTCGTCCGTCATCCGCTGTTGCACATTTTCTAAGTTTTTATTATGCGGATCCATCAACCCCATTATACCAGTATGTATACTAAACAAAAACGAAATAGGTTAGAAGTATTAAGCCTTTATTTATTAATTTTTACGTTGCCTAAGGTAAATTCACAGAGAAAATAAATTGATACACAAATAACAATACATGTAAATTATGTTGCCCTAACTGTTCACATTTCCTTTTGCTCCCTCATGAAGTTAAATGCCCTTAACGAAATATTAAATGGCCTTTAACTACAATATAATAAGCATAAATGCAAGAAGCACACACCCCCAGTAAGTTGGAGATGTAAAACTTAGCTTTCAACGCGTACAGAGTTCAACCCCATGATTAATAGTTGCGTTAGACAGACTTCTGTGCGGAGCGATTTGGCCGCTTTACACACCGTTGTTTATCATTTCATCATCATCATTATCATCTCAGCCGCAGGACGTCCACTGCTGGACATAGGCCTCCCCCAAAATTTTCCAATTGGACCGGTCAGAAGCAGCCTGGATCCACCGACGACCCGCGGCCCTTATTAGGTCGTCTGTCCACCTTGTGGGTGGACGTCCTACGCTGCGCTTGCTGGTCCGTGGCCTCCACTCGAGAACCTTCCGGCCCCAGCGGCCGTCGGCTCTTCGTACTATGTGCCCTGCCCACTGCCACTTAAACTTACTGATTCGACGGCTTATGTCGGTAACTTTCGTACGTCTGCGGATCTCCTCATTTCTGATTCGATCTCGCAGTGTAACCCCGAGCATGGGCTTAGCTCGTTTCCATAGCTTTCCATAGCTTTCCATAGCTCGTTGAGCGACATTGAGCTTCCTTACGTGGCCCATGGTTAGAGACCACGTTTCAGCGCCATATGTCATCACTGGCAACACACATTGGTCGAACACATTGGCACACGTTTATCATTTATTAGATTTTAAATCGTATTCATAATTTACATATGCATGAGAGATAAGATCTATACTTCTATATCTATATCTATATCTATATCTATATCTATATCTATATCTATATCTATATCTATATCTATATCTATATCTATATCTATATCTATATCTATATCTATATCTATATCTATATCTATATCTATATCTATACTAATATTATAAAGAGGAAAGATTTGATTGTTTTTTGTTTGTATTGAATAGGCTCCGAAACTACTGAACCCATTTTAAAAATTCTTTAAACATTAGAAGCAGACATTATCCGTAATGAACATAGGCTACTTATTACCGCGGAAAAATGCTTCATTCCTACGGAAATCTAAAATAAAAGTAAATACTAGCGGCTTGGCCCGGGATACACTTGACAGCGCCATCTATCCAGAATCCGGTTTAGAGACTAACATGACAACCTACACTCACAGATTTATTATTAGTATGTATTGCTGACAACATTCAACAAATATTATTCATTCTCAAAATATTTTTTGATCCGGTGTAAATGCGGTCGATAAGTTGTACGGTCTCTCCTTTCACAAGGTTAAGTTGAGAACTTGAGTGAGTAGGTATTATATTGTTATAACTATAACTGTTGTCGATAGTTCAATTCATTTTGCTTGTTCGTTCAATGTTCGTACTTCAGTGTACCTCTATCTATAAACTTCATGTTGTAGCTTAAGTGCATTTAAACCAGTTAAATATAGGTCGTATGTTAAAATGTAGTTGAATATGCACCCAGGCGAACAAAGAAGGTATACCACGGGCAATACCCGTTTTACTTCAGAATAAAAATCTATACTAACATCATAAAGACATAAATCTGTGCCAAATTTGTTCCTTTCGAAGAGAATGTAACAAAACCCTTTCCTTTCAGCCTTGTCGCGGCAACATCTCTCTTCTAGAAGAAGACATATGGAGGGAGCAACAGTGCAGTGCTCACGACAACACGCCTTACGGTGGAGAATTGTTTCATTGGAGAGCACATCGCGATGACGCGGAACCTTGCGCCCTTACTTGCCGAGGGATACCTCAGCACTCCGGACAAAGCCCTGAACCGGTAAGACTTCTTCCTTCGGACATACAGACTGACATACTTACGGCTGGTTAAGGCGACGCAGCGATAAACAATTAATCTAAGATCTGAGGAGAGATAAACGAGAGCGCGCTTGCTTATGTCGTAAGGTCGTATGCGACAATACGATTTTTATCGTTTAAATAAAAAACTATAATGTATTTTAATAAATCCAACCGCTAAATTAAAGTGTATATTTATACTAATGTCAGCGAACTGAAAAATACTGGAAAAATTGTTAGCGTCTCAATGTGACCCCTCGACAGCTGAGCCGGGGTGGGCAGGGCTTGAAATACTAAGCCGCGACTTAAATTAGTTCATTTTGCCACATTGTCAAGTGCGGACGTCTAAACGCTGTCAAAGAAATTTTTAAAAAATAGTTTATTTTATTCAACATGCCCTCGTGTGTTGTCAAGTGGTGCAAAAATAATTCGTCCCATTATCTCAAGGCTAATGGGATCACTTTTCACATAAAAGTACACCGTTTGCTATACAAAACCTTAAAATTAAAATATCTCATATTCTTTGTTAGGGATGTCATTATGCCAAATGATCTAATGCAATTTATTAAGATTATATTTTATTTTATTATAGGGACTAAATATAAGAGAATAAATATACATACATATATAAAAAAGTAATATAAATAAATAAATTATTATTATAATTATAATTATTACTAATATATTATTATTATTACTAATATATTATTATTATAATTATTACTAATATACTATATATTTAGTTTTCGAATTCCTATTTTCATTTTCAGCTGGAAAAAGGTCATTGAAAAAGATACAAAGATTTATTGAAGTGAAAACATCTTTAGGCACGTTTTGTGAACCATCAGGCTGGGGTCGGTGATACTGAATGAATAGGGAATATTAGGGAATATTTGAACTCAAGCCCGCTTGGATTGGTGATACATTGTATCGTGTGTGTGTATGTGTATAATGATATTTATAACTTTAAAATTGGAAAAATAGAAGTTTTCACTTCAATCTGCGTTTACAAAATTCTTAAAAGTATCACAATGCATACTTCTAATATTTTATTATCTATCCCTTACTTTGACCAAATATCAAACTAAATTCTGAAATAATTAGTAATTTATTGTATGTAAATATCTCGAATTATCTCGAATTTTGAATTTTTCGAAGTAGAATATTTTGTATTTACGAATAACTACTTCTACTCGTTGTTAACATTTTTCTTATTATATACTTGAAAAAAGAATTAAATTTTATTACACAAAAATGATTGTTGACTCTTGCATGAAACATCCCCGCTTATTAGCCATCAACTGTCTGATCTAATGTCAAATTTTGAAAAATGATCGAACTTTTATAAACTTATTTATAAAATGTCGTAAGTACAAAGTGCATCCTAATAGCAACCGAGACGTGTTATCATTAAAGTTTCTTTTTAAATGCTAATAGTTTGAAGGTATTAATACTTGCGTTCTATGTCATATTCTATATTTGTCATATTTTGGCGTCGAAAATTTACGGTAACTAGTATGAAGGGACGGATTCCATGCTCGCAGAGTTTATATTAATTCGATGACTATATAGAAAATTTCGAGGTATAAATTGGTCCCGTTTGGCTGTAAAATGTAAATCTGTGTTTTAAAAGAGGTTTCTTTGATTTTTTTTTCTATCTTATAAAAGTTTATCAACCGTGAATATTCAACCGTAAAAATGAAGTCAATAACATGAAGAAACAGATTACCAAACATCACTTTCATATGTTTTGTCATTGCTGAGAAAAATCTAAATCCCTGCCACCAAAATTTCCAATGCGTCGTTTTAATATCCTCGAAATCCCTCTTTTTCGGACCAAGTGCTTTAAAACATCCCTTATAATGCGCACTGCCATATTTTTGGAACTCCCTGCCGGCGTCTATGTTTCCGAGCTCATATAACCCTAATCTTTTCATCTACTGGGTGAGCTCGCTCCATCATAGGCCTCGTCTTCGCTACACGGCTAGATCCTGGCCAAGAACAAACACATCTATACTATATTATAAAAAGGAAAGATTTGTTTGTTTGTTTGTTTGTATTGAATAGGCTCCGAAACTACAGGACCGATTTGAAAAATTATTTTACCATTAGAAGCCGACATTATCCCTGATGGACATAGTCTACTTTTTATCGCGGGAAAATGCTTCATTCCTACGGGGAAACGGGTAATAGGACAACGGGTAGTAGAATTATCCTTCCGTACTTATCTTTTTCACATAACTTCTAAACGGCTGGACCGATTGGGTTGAAATTTTATAGGGCTATTTCGATGGTTTCCTGGATGATTTAAAAATACAATCGGACCCCGTAGGTGGCGCTGCTGTCGGTTTGTCAACTACTAAACGGCTTGACCGATTAGGTTGAAATTTTGTATGTGTATTTCCATGGTTTCACAGACACGAGTGTATTATATTTAATAAAGTTACGCGGACGAAGTCGCGTGCAACAGCCTAGTGTCTAATAAAAAGTAGCTTGGACCTTGCCTCGCTACCTGTAACACGCTAGTTTTAATTTTTTTTAATATTTGCATTTTTATATAAAATAATTAAAAATAAATAACCAGTTTATTTGTTTTCCTTTTAGACGGTTTCCCTTGATGAAGAAGACCGTGTGGTGGTAGCTGTTCTTGCGGCCAGGGTGTCAGATGGTACCAGATGTCGTCCAGGCAGTCTTGACATGTGTATAGACGGACGTTGTCAGGTATGTAAACGTCTTTACATTAAGAAACTTTATTATTTCAAAATTTTTTTTTTTTAAGGGTGTATCCTTATAAGATTACAATCTAGTCTTAAGACTAATGAGTAATTTTAATATAACCTAAACTACTAACTGTAATATTTACTAAGAACAATGTCCATTAACACGATTCTTATTGTCTCTATTAAGGGGTGAACACTTTGTTATTGTGTTCTTTGCAAGTAGCACTAACTTCACTACATATCACTAGCTTGTCACTGCACTAATTCAAAAGACACTTTGTTATTGTGATCTTTGTGAATATCACTGTTTTAACACTACACTAGTTCAAAAGGTTTTGTCCTTTTCAAACGTCTAACTACATTTGTGATATCGAGAAGCTGAATAGCTTCGACATTCACATGATGATGAAGTCCTTTTTGATGAGCCTCTGCATATACAATGCATCTTAGTACTTTATTCTGAAATCGTTGGTTTTAAAAAATGAAGTGTTTATATTATTGTAACTAGCTGGCGCCCGCGACTTCGTCCGCGTTGAAAAAGAAAAAAGTAGCCTACTGAAACTAAATTGGACTATTTTTAATTATTTTTTTCTGTGTGTATGTATGGTATGTTCCTCTATAGCTCTTAAACGAATTAATTGATTTTCATGAAACTTGGTAGATAAACACTTAGACGTACGGGACACAGGATGGGCTACTTTTTTCTTTTTCAACGCGGACGAAGTCGCGGGCGCCAGCTAGTCAAAAATAATTTCAAAAACGGTATATTAAGTAGCTGTTGCACGCGCCTTCGTCCGCGTAACTTTATAAAATATAGGTAATACATTCGTCTCTGTGAAACCATTGGACATAAGTACGGAAGGATAATTTTTACTACCCGTTGTCCTATTACCCGTTTTCCCGTAGGAATGAAGCATTTTCTCGCAGTAAACAGTAGCCTATGTTCATCACGGATAATGTCGGCTTCTAATGGTAAAAGAATTTTTCAAATCGGTCCAGTAGTTTCGGAGCCTATTCTATACAAACAAACAAACAAACAATCAAATCTTTCCTCTTTATAATATTAGTATATAGGTATGTAAATCACTAAATACCATTTTATTTTTCACTGACTGTACAGTCGCAAAGTGTAGTGTGTTGTTTAAAAATAAAGCCTTATCTGAGGCGTGATGTGTCTATCCCTGCAGAGAACTAGCTCGCCCGCTGAATGTTTAATGTTCCACATTAGCACTGCTGTCCAATTTAAAAGATGAAGCGATTCTGAGCAACCCACTCAAATTTTTGATTAAGAGAAGTTTAATTAAAACTAACATAATTAATTACTATACGTTTCAAAGGAGAATAGGACTGGAAATTCGCATTTTGCTCCGCATTTCTCACGAACTTCATTAGTTGTGTGTACGGAGTGCAAAAAAAAAAAAAAAAAACAAGCCAACAATTAATTATTATTTTTATTAGTTTTTATTATTTTTGTAATGTGGTAAACCACATAAAAAAATTAAACCTACAATTTAATAATAATTAATACAATTTAATAAATTCATTAATTAAATTTACATAAACAAATTTAAATTAAAAATTAAATTAACCTGAATAAATAAATTTATTCAGGTAGTTTATTATAAAATCGTATACATTGACCCATAAAAGAATTACTTATCTCGTGGAGACGCGTTAGCAAACTTAAGGACGTGTTTGCGAAATGAATATGAATGTATAGGCTGAGTGAGGGAGTGATCACTGATATATCTTTAGAAATGTTTTGTGTAGACTAAATAAACCCTTATTGTCACCCATTAAGATTCATGCATAATATCAAAACATATGAATATTTTGACGGGACTTTTTAATTTTTTGTTAGGCAATTTCTAATATTTTTAGAAATTTTTTTTTGACCAATGTTGAGTTGATTATGTCTGCTATCCTTCAGTATTTTTAAACAAACAAAATTTGGAATATGAAAACATAAAAATGATCCTAAACACGACCACTTTTCGTAATTTTTGTGTGAAGAGGCGATCAGAAATTGTATTTACAGTACTAAAAATCATATTTTATTTAATTATTTTTTATAGTATTTACAGATAAAGAAGTAATCTAACTGTGCCACCTGTTAGTTTTACTTGATTTGGTTTCATTTGGTCGCATAATCTACCGAAAAACAACTAAGTTTTGTCAGATTCACTTATAGTGTAATTACTTAATAGTTATTATATATACTAGCTGGTGCTCGCGACTTCGTCCGCGTTGAACAATAAAAGTGTAATAAACAAACACACAAACAAACTAATTCACATTTACATTTACATGTCTCATGTTAATGATAACACGAGACTAAACCTCAGTGGTTTTTAGTATTATCATTTAAATGTTATTTTATATATTAGCCCTTAAAATTGTAAATAAATAAATAAATAAATTTATAATATTAGTAAGGACATTATATATTTATACATATATAATTTTATTAGATAAAAAATAAATAAAAAATATTTATATTTTTGTTATTAGGATTTTTTTGACGACATTACTATGATGACTCCGATCATGTGAAGTTTGCAGCAAGTGCGATCCTATTCTCATTTGAAACGCATAGTATCCTTCCTTACCCGTGGTCCACCTGCCTAGTTCACCTAGGTGGTCTTATTAATTTAACTAAAGTTACTCTTTATTTACTACTAGCTGTTGCCCGCTACTTCGTCCGCGTTAAGAAAGATAAAAAGTAGCCTATCACGTGTCCCGTACTTCTAAATGTTTATCTACCAATTTTCATGAAAATCAGATAATTATTTTAAGAGTGATGGAGGAACATACATACAGAAAGAAATTGTAAAAATGGTCAATTTAGTTTCAGTATCATGTATAGAGCCTATATACACGATATTTCTGAAAACAAAGTAAATTACTCCATGACCGACCCCTAAAGATTTATTATTAGCATTGATTCTAAAAGATACACCAACAGCACAAACGAAAAACTTACAATAGTTATATATTATGTAACATATAATAAGGCAAATTTAATTCATACACAGATAAACTACAAACTAGAAATTGAGACGGTAGCACATGCATAGTAACTAAACAATAAATCACTGAAAGCCAAACTAAGACCAAAATCAAAGGCAAATATACTAAACAACCATCACCTATCAACGCCTCCTAAGAAACGATATTATAAATATAAATTATGATAAATCAACACAAATATATATATATATTTAATGTTAAGTTCGACAGACAGGCTGACGGTCCACTTGATGGTAGGTGGCTACCGTCGCCTATAACACAAGCAACGCCATAAGAGCTACAAGTGTGCTGACGGCAATAGAAGGATTAAGGGTAAGGGATAAGGGAGGGATGGGGTAATGGGCTCTGGCATCCCTTACTCGCTCACCGAAATACAACAGCACATATGCTGTTATTTCACGGTGGTATTCTGTAAGGTGGTGGTTACTGCCGCCAAACGGGCTGCCCAAATGACTGCGAAGCGCAATGTGCCCTACCATACTAATACTCAATTTCTCCAATTACTTAAGCTGGTATAGACATTCAAATCGCTTATTTCTTCAGCACCATATAGTACCTTAGTTCCTTCCAGTTGCCTTCCAGTATTATAGGCCTCCTAAAACCATACCTACTGTACAATATATCTGATATATTTTAAAGTTATCGCTAAATCTTATAAGTTTACACCACATCTAAGTGCAGCATCGCAGTGGTGCAGTAATTCAGTTAGTTATGCCCTGTTATACAGGGGTGTAATGTAATATACTCTTTGTATGAAAACAGTGCACAAAAAGCGACGCAAAAACTCTTATGTTTTATTTGATGACTGGAAAATGTGCTGGACAGCGCTGGCGAGGTTTTGCAAAAATTTAACTTCGTCTAGGAATGTCAGGATAAATAAAAAATGAAGAATAGAAGAGAGAAACAATTGCCATTTAGTATATTATTATATAAATAAAAATCATGTGTCAGGTTGTTTGACGCCAATGAACTCCTAAACTACTGAACCAATTTTGATAAAGCTTGGTGACTATGTGTAATTTGGTCCACGTTAATAGATAGGATAGTTTTAGTCTATACTAATATTATAAAGAGGAAAGATTTGATTGTTTGTTTGTTTGTTTGTATTGAATAGGCTCCGAAACTACTGGACCGATTTGAAAAATTATTTTACCATTAGAAGCCAACATTATCCCTGATGAACATAGGCTACTTTTTACCGCGGGAAAATGCTTCATTCCTACGAGAAAACGGGTAATAGGACAACGGGTAGTATGAATTTATTATCCTTCCGTACTTATCTTTTTCACATATAACTTCTAAACGGCTGAACCGAATGGGTTGAAATTTTGTATGGCTATTCCGATGGTTTCCTGGATGATTTAAAAATACAATTGAACCCGGTAGGTGGCGCTGCTGTCGGTATATCAACTACTAAACGGCTTGACCGATTGGGTTGAAATTTTGTATGTGTATTTCCATGGTTTCACAGACACGAATGTATTATATTTTATAAAGTTACGCAGACGAAGTCGCGTGCAGCAGCTAGTATTATATATTTTTAAATATTTTTTGTTAGGTAAATATGTAAGTACACAATTTGCAAGCGATTTCACTAACAAAATATAAATTTTATATAGATAAACTGTATAGATAACTGGAAAACTAAAGTGTCGACAAATTAAAACTATGGATACAGTTTATAAACGTAACAATAAAAATTACACCTCTCTGAATTTCAACAAATATGAATTGAAGTGAAAATACAAATAAACAAAACTCTTAACAAGCAATCCGTGTATTTACTATTTGTAATGCTTTCATAGTGAAGTTCGCACTTGACAGTCATGATCCAGGTCAAAATGGCGATCCGAATACATGAATATTTGAGCTAACACCGCTGTACAGTATTGGGTTTATTTAAACAACGAAGAAGGGTCGCTGACGGATTTGAATATCTACTGAAATCAAATCATGGGTGTCGTATTTTATTTGTCTGGTGACACGGGTGCTGCGTCCCTTTTGAATTTCGGATGCCTATTACACCGTAGCGTAATACGGTACAGAACGCTGTATAAACACAGTAAAAACGGTGGTTGTTATATTTATTTATTTATTTGTTGCCCGCGACTTCGTCCGCGTTAAAAAAGATAAAAAGTAGCCTATCACGTGTCCCGTACTTCTAAATGTTTATCTACCAAGTTTCATGAAAATCAGTTAATTCGTTTAAGAGTGATGGAGGAACATACATACATACAGAAAAAAATTCTAAAAATGGTCATTTTAGTTTCAGTATCATGTATAGAGCCTATATACACGATATTTCTGAAAACAAAGTAAATTACTCCATGACCGACCCCTACAGATTTATTATTAGTATTGATTATGTTACGAAGATACAAGATAGGATTGTCACGAGTTATAATAACATTTATAAGCTCTTGTAGCATTATTGTTTTATGATGATAGTAAGTTAAGTCAGGGTAAAATGGGACCTCCTTGGGGGTACACTCTTTCAAATAAAAAAAGAAGTATCAAATATCATCAAAATTTTAGATCAAAAATCTAAAAGGTACACCAACAGCACAAACGAAAAACTTACAATAGTTATAGATGTTTTTTTATTTAATATTTGGATTCATTGCAACTTAGTTCAATGTCGTTGAACTAGATGGCGCTTTTTACGTTTAGATTCTCAATATTGCAGAACATTATCTGTTTTACAGACACTAACAATTTTGTTTATGAAATTAGTTTCGGTCAACCTTTAGTAAATTAATTTACAGATTGAAATATACCAAAAAGTCGTACGGTGTAACAGTCGTCCCAATAACGAATTTCCACTGTTCATGTGTTCAATGGAAATCCTATTCAATATTATACCTTATATCTGTACCGTAAGGATCATGACCTGCGAAATTCAATTTGTTCGACAACAAATTAAATTGAACAAAGTAATGGAGTTCCAACTTTCTTTTCTTTTCGTTCTCGATTCTTTTTGTTTTATGGAAAAAGTTGTCTTGCAACTAATAATGGGGTGAAATTTCTTCTTGACATTTATATTCTTGTAAAATTTAATGTAATATTATCACATTTATATAATCGATTTTATTGAGAATGTGACTGTGGGCAACTGGATTTTTTTTTTATATGTACTCTACAAACGACGCGATTTTTTTAATAACGCAATCAACGTCTATGGCATCTCTTATTCACTCACCGATATTATGCTGTTATTTCACGGTGGTCTTCTCTAAGGGGGTGGTTACTGATGCCACTATATATTTTTTTTTCAAATCTACTGGCCTACTGTGAAGTAGGTTCTGGTCTGGATTTGGAAAATACTGTCCACAAGGAATCACCTAAAGTAAAATAAAAGAAACTAACGCCTGGCCAAAGTGTTATATTGCTTACTAGCTGATGCCTGCGACTTCGTCCGCGTTGATATCTTTATCAAAGCGGACGAAGTCGTATGTATGTAATATGTTCCTCCATTAATTAACTGATTTTTATGGACTTGGTAGATAAGGAATATTATAAAGAGGAAAGATTTGATTGTTTGTTTATTTGTATAGAATAGGCTCCGAAACTACTGGACCGATTTGAAAAATTCTTTTACCATTAGAAGCCGACATTATCCGTGATGAACATAGCATACTTTTTACCGCGGGAAAATGCTTCATTCCTACGGGAAATCTAAAATAAAAGTAAATACTAGCGGCTTGGCCCGGGAGATAGCGCCATCTATCCAAAATACGGTAGATGGCGTTTTATACTTTTCTACGCGGACGAAATCGCGGACGCCAGCTAGTTGTATATAAATTTCTCGCATAACTCTATTCACAATATTGGAATTGTATTTCATTTATAATCCACTTTAATCTCCGCTTATTTGCAATATCACAAATGACATCTCCCATTCATAAACAGCAACACCAAATGTTATATTCAGTTTGATATTATATAAGAAGTGCATATCATCGGAGTACATTAATCTGGTTGCTTAGCATTGATGGGGCTTTTCAAATCTCCCCACTGCTATTTAGGTGTAGCTCTCCTCAAAGAGATTTCTGTTTCATTCACTCACAGACGTTTTGGTTCTGAAACTGGTTTTGTTATGAATATTTTACAGATATCTATACTTCTATACTAATATTATAAAGAGGAAAGATTTGTTTGTTTGTTTGTATAGAATAGGCTCCGAAACTAGTGGACCGATTTGAAAAATTCTTTTACCATTAGAAGCCGACATTATCCGTGATGAACATTGGATACTTTTTACCGCGGGAAAATGCTTCATTCCTACGGGAAATCTAAAATAAAAGTAAATACTAGCGGCTTGGCCCGGGAGATAGCGCTATCTACCCAAAATACGGTAGATACTTTTATATTTTTCTACGCGGACGAAGTCGCGAGCACCAGCTAGTCGTCTCTATAGATAAATGTCTCTATAGATGTGTGGGCACGTATGTTCCCTATTTACTCCAAAACTGCTGAACCGATTTTGATGAAACTTTCACACAATCCTCAGATTAGTCCAGCAGCTAATCCTGTTAAATTTGGTAGCGATCGGATGAACAGAAATATATTTTTTTAGTCAATTTGTGTGTATGTTCGCTGTGGACTTCTAATGTTGAACCGATATTGAAATTTTGAAGTTTGGTAGCGATCGGACGCGGGCAAAGCCGAGAACGAGTCGCTAGAGATAAATAGATAGATAGATAAATAATAGATAGATAGAGTCGGCCATAGATAAGGAATTGCCGGATAGGCGAATATGATTGCCCTGATTGTTATTTATTTTTATTTTATAATTATAATACACATTAGGTGTTATCGGATACTAGTGGGTGCCCGCGACTTCATTCGCGTTGAAAAAGAAAATATATGCTAGCTTGACCCGGGCAAACGTTATTTTGAAACTATCACTTACCTACCGAAAAAACATTCTTAAAAATCGGTCTTAGAGATCGGACCTTATACTACAACAAAATTCTGAACGTACCTATAAATATTTGACATCCAAGTGACAATTTTAGACAAAATATATCAATAATGTTTCACAGCTAGGAACATTTTGTGTAATGTCATCTCATGTCATCTTATATCGCTGTGACGACGATGGCGCCGCCATGCGACAGTAGCGCCCAATTATTTATGTTTTTATATGATCCCTCGGGAATACTTAGTCATTTTTTTCTGGATGAAAGGTACCCTATGTCCTTTCTGGTGTCCCAGACAAAGTGTATGCAAAATTTCATGGTGATCGGTTCAGTAGTTTTTGCGTGAAAGCGAGACAGACAGACAGACAGAGTTACTTTCGCATTTATAATATTAGTATGGAAGTATGGATTAATTAACAATTACTTCGGTGCGATGAATTTGTCGACCGTGTGTATTAGGAGGTTGTGGAGGACTGGAGTCCTCCCCTCCCCCACTCCAAACTAATTTAATAAATGGCTCCCAAACCGCAGTTTTGATTTTGTATATTGAAAAGGCGTTTCGTCTGGAGTGCCCTTTTGTTTGTCAACAAATAGCGCCTCAAGAAAACGTGCTTAGCTAAAGTTCTATAGACAAAAATTAATTATAAACATTCTAAAGTGGATAAATAATGGTTTACTTAGTATATAGTAACTGAGTATTACTTTTAAGATCTAGCGATAACTTTAAAATATATCAGATATATTGTACAGTAGGTATGGTTTTAGGAGGCCTATAATACTGGAAGGCAACTGGAAGGAACTAAGGTACTATACGGTGCTGAAGAAATAAGCGATTTGAATGTCTATACCAACTTAAGTAGTTGGAGAAATTGAGTATTAGTAGTGGTAGGGCACACTGCGTTTCGCAGTCGTTTGGGCAGCCCGTCTGGCGGCAGTAACCACCACCTTACAGAATACCACCGTGAAATAACAGCATTATGTGCTGTTGTGTTTCGGTGAGCGAGTAAGGGATGCCAGAGCCCATTACCCCATCCCTCCCTTATCCCTTACCCTTAATCCTTCTATGGTCGTCAGCGCACTTGTAGCACTTATGGCGTTGCTTGTGTTATAGGCGACGGTAGCCACCTACCATCAAGTGAACCGTCAGCCTGTCTGTCGACCTTAACATAAAAATAAAACTTAGTATATGTATCTAGTATGATTGAATTTGAATTTGAAAATCAAAATTGTCACACATTGTATGGTAGCTACAATTTTTTTTAAAAAAAGTTCTGGTCTGAGTGTTGTAGAAGGTTTGTGGTTTTTATTTTTGTTTGTAATGAATTAAATCAAAAATTACTGGACCTATTTAAAAAAAAAATTCACCCATAGAAAGCTACATTATTACATAAAGCTGCATTATTTTATAAAGATAGGCGGGAGAAATGGTGTGCAATAGCTAGTCAATACTAAAGGGTTGGTCATTGAGTAGTCATGATACTGAAACTAAATTGACGATTTTTGGATTTTTTCTGTACGTATGTTCCTCCATACCTCTTAAACGAATTAATTGATTTTCATGAAACTTGGTAGATAAACATTTAGACGTACAGGACACAGGATGGACTACTTCTTTCTTTTTCAACGAGGACGAAGTCGCGAGCGCCAGTTAGTCTATACTAATATTATAAAGAGGAATGATTTGATTGGTTGCTTGTTTGTTTGTATTGAATAGGCTCCGAAACTACTGCACCGATTTGAAAAATTCTTTTACCATTAAAAGCCGACATTATCCGTGATGAACATAGGATACTTTTTACCGCGGGAAAATGCTTCATTCCTACGGGAAAACGGGTAGTAAGAATTATCCTTCCGTACTTATCTTTTTCACATAACTTCTAAACGGCTGAACCGATTGGGTTAAAATTTTATATGGATATTTCGATGATTTCCTGGATGATTTGAAAATACAATTGGACCCGGTAGGTGGCGCTGCTGTCGGTATGTCAACTACTAAACGGCTGGACCGATTGGGTTGAAATTTTGTATGTGTATTTCCATGGTTTCACAGACACGAGTGTATTATATTTTATAAAGTTACGCGGACGAAGTCGCGTGCAACAGCTAGTTATATATAAAAACAGTACACGGTTAACGTGTTGGCAAAAACGGCAAGTTAACGGCCCCTCGCCACACAGTTAAGTTTGAAATGTATTTGCATATTCTCAGAGATAAAGCGACAGTGGCAAATTTGATTATAATTACGAACCGAGTCGAATGCTTTGACAAAACATCCCCGAACTGAGGTTACTACTCGTTACAAACTTCCCGCCCCTAATATTGTTTGGTTACGTTTTACTTTGCATATATTAAATCATCTACAAACTCCATTATGAGACTCAACTTTTCCTGCCACTTTTCTCGTCAAATATTTCCCTAAATATAAATAACTGGTTGGTGCTCGCGACTTCGTCCGCATTGAAAATATTGAGTAGGGACCTATTTGTAACTAGTAGCTCATTCTTTTTTTCTTTGTCATTGTGTTATGTTACTTACTGTTACTATGTTTATGTAACTTGTGTTGTGTTACTAAGTTGCAAATAAATGTTATATTATTATTATTATTAAATGTATAAAACGCCATCTACCGTGGGGCGGATCGCTAAAAATATCACCAAGCAGTTGTCATGTTAGTCGCTTCACCTGATTCTGGATTCATGGCGCTGTCAAGTGTGTCTTGAGCCAAGCCGCTAATATTTACTTTTATTTTAGATTTCCCATAGGAATGAAGCATTTTCCCGCGGTAAAAAGTAGCCTATGTTCATCACGCATAATGTCGGCTTCTAATGGTAAAAGAATTTTTCAAATCGGTCCAGTAGTTTCGGAGCCTATTCTATACAAACAAACAAACAAACAAATCTCTTTATAATATTAGTACAGATAGTATAGACTATGTGTTGCTTAAATACTTTTTTTGGGTGAAATTTCATGATGATCGTTTGAGTAGTTAAGGCGTGAAAAGGTAACAGACAGACTCATTTATAATATTAGTGTGCGAGTATGAATTCCATTTTTCAACGCGGACGAAGTCTACTAGAAATTTAAAATTAACAACTCTTTTTTATTAAAAGATTGGCTGTGATATAAAGTGGAGTTTTTTCGAGTATCAAATTGTACAATTTGAAGTGTTACGTTTCACCTAGTTTTAATTTAAAAAAAAAAGAAAAAAAAACAGAACAAGCGTCCTACAAAGAAGTGTGCGGGGTACAAAAATAGAAAAGGTGCAAGTTTAAAGAGAAAATATAGCGTTGCAATTAAGGAAACAGGGTATTTCACGTATTTTCCAGTGTTGGATTTAGTTTTCATTTTGCACACACACGTTCTTTTGTTTTATTAGAGATGGGTTTGCTCTTAACCAACAACCAGCTTGGTAGCAAGGGAGATGCCTAAGATGGAGCGAGCTCACCCAGAAGATGCCTATTCACTCGAACTTTGAAAAGATTAGGGTTATATGAGCTCGGAAACACAGACGCAGGCAGGGAGTTCCAAACCTTTTGGCAGCGCGCATTATAAAGGATGTTTCCAAGCGTTGGTCCGAAGAGAGATTTGGACAAGATGAGGTTGGTAACCTTCGGTACATCTTAATGTCCGATGGAAGAAAAGGGAAGGCGGTATGAGCTCATGCAGCCCCTGAGCACACTCACCGAAGTACATCTTATAAAGGACACATAGACTGGCAATTTTGCGTCTATGTGCCAGGCTCTGCATCTTAGATTTTAAAAAAGTACCGTCGCCTATGAGTCTCTTAGCTCTGCGTTCTACCGAGTCGAGTGTGGCAAGTTGGTATTTGGCCGAGCCATCCCAGAGGTGGGAGCAATACTCCATGCAAGAACGGACTTGCGCCCTATACAAAGATAAGAGCTGTCCAGGCGTAAAGTATCCGCTTCACCCTGTTTAGGATGCCTAGCTTTTTGGCTGCTGTTTGGGCTTTGGACTCAATAGATGTGCCGAAGTTGAGATTAGAGCTCAACCTCACGTCAAGAAGTTCGAGATCATTGTTCGTAGCTAGTTAAGTTACAAAACTAGTTAAGTTACAAAACGTACGCGCACGAAGGGGTTTGGTTTAGTGGTTAGTAAAACTAGCTGTTAACTAAACGGTCGCGGGTTCGAATCCCGCTAGTTAAAAAGTAGCCTATGTTTATCACAAATAATGTATAATGGTAAAAGAATTTTTCAAATCGGTCCAGTAGTTTCGGAGCCTATTCAATACAAACAAACAAACAAACAAACAAACAAATCTTTCCTCTTTATAATATTAGTATAGATACTTTATTATTATTGTATTTTCTTATATATTCTTTTTATATTTTCTTTTAATTTTCTATGTTTTGCTGTATACACTTTCACTGCGCAATTCAGCATGTAAATTAATAAGGCGAGGCGTACTTTGATTGCATTTGTGTGCCTGTAAACTTGTACATGTACACGACAAATGCGCAGTTTTACCGGCTTCCCTCTGTCATCCACAGAACTCTATCTTTAGTTCTTATTTTATCTGAGGTTTTTCCTTTCCACCTATCACTTGTACCACCCGAAGGCGTTATTATTTCTCGCCCCCGTTCCCTGATGATGTCAGGCCGCATCTATTGTGGCGGCTTCAATTCCTATTTTTTAAACAGAGAAATATTTGCTTGCTGCTTTTGCTGCTTACAGAGTATTTCAGGAAGAGTAATGTCAACACACAAACTTGTAAGGGGAGAGAAAATTTTAGATAAAATATATTTTTTATAATACAATTACTTACCAATTTATTATTTCAATGTAGATACTAAGCGAAAAAGACACCAGTAACAATAATAATGTCTTCTATCAAAAAATCTTATAAAAACTAGCTATTGCTCGCGACTTCGTCCGCGTTGAAAAGTATAAAACGCCATCTACCGTGGAATGGATCGATAAAAATATCGCCAAGCAGTTGTCATGTTAATCGCTTCACCGATTCTGGATAGATGGCGCTGTCAAGAAAATCCCGGGCCAAGCCGCTAGTATTTACTTTTATTTTAGATTTCCCGTAGGAACGAAGCATTTTCCCGCTTTAAAAAGTATAGGCTACTTTTTAAAGCGGGAAAATGCTTCGTTTAGAAGTTATATGTGAAAAAGATAAGTACGGAAGGATAATAAATTCATACTACCCGTTGTCCTATTACCCGTTTTCTCGTAGGAATGAAGCATTTTCCCGCGGTAAAAAGTATCCTATGTTCATCACGGATAATGTCGGCTTCTAATGGTAAAAGAATTTTTAAAATCGGTCCAGTAGTTTCGGAGCCTATTCAATACAAACAAACAAATCTTTTCTCTATATAATATTAGTATAGATAGCCTATGCTACTCGCTGATAATGTAGATTTCTAATATTTTCAAAATAGTCTAGTAGTTTTTGAGTTTATTTCTTACAAATATATTAAAATACAAATATCAATACTAATAATGAATCTGTAAGGGTCGGTCATGGAGTAATTTACTTTGCTTTCAGAAATATCGTGTATATAGGCTCTATACATGATACTGACTCTAAATTGACCATTTTTACAATTTTTTCTGTATGTATGTATGTTCCTCCATAACTCTTAAACGAATTAACCGATTTTCATGAAACTTGGTAGATAAACATTTAGACGTACAGGACACAGGATAGAATACTTTTTCTTTTTCAACGAGGACGAAGTCGCGGGCGCCAGCTAGTTCATACAATATAATGCCCAAAATACAGCGACAGTTTCCAAGCGACAGTTTGGTGCAAAGCCAAATAATGTCATTAATATAACTGGTTTATAGTAAAATTATTCGTCTTGTCGAAATAAATTGTGTGTACTGAAACAATATTTCAAAGCTTTAGTTTATTTTACCACCCTCGTGTACGTTAGGAACGTTCTAAAATTCAAAATAGTGCACCGTCACTTCTTAAATACTTTGGGGAAACGTTCGAAATTTAAAACACTGTGTACATACTAAATGGTGTTGTTCGCACGTTCCAAATACGAAACTATTTTATACGGCTTTTAAACCTACTCACCCGACGGATTTCAAATGTGGAATACGTTTTAAAGGACTCCTGTTTTTTGTTTTTATTTATTTATTTATTTAATAAAGTACACAAACAGATTGCAATTATGTACACGAATTCAAAAAAATACATGTATAAGGTAATTTTAATCACAGTAATTTAATTTTTAGCACAATTAACTTAATTCTAACTAAACACTAATGAATGAGCTTAACTAACAATAATAATCTTAACTAACGATAAAATTAAGACAATAAAACACTAGTCTATTTAAATATTAACCTTAATCTACTTTTAAACAAAGAGAACCAATGAATAATATGGTCCAGTATCCCATTTTTTTTTCTGATTTTTTTTCTGATTACTAACAGTCTGAATCTTCGTGAGTGGCTTCAGTTTGCCGAGACGAACAACTTTTTCCTCTGCGAAAATTCTCGATAGAGGTCGCTAAAGGAGTTAGCAGCCGTAAAAAAAACTTCCAAGCCTAGGACTGGAAAAACGTGCCACTCAATTTGTAGGACTATGCAGCCATTTTATTATACAAATGTTTACTAAGCTGCAGACAAAAAATCAGTTGGTTATTTCCGAATTTTTGATTTTGGCGCTCGATATTTTGGTAACGAAGAATGATATCAAAGATTTGAGAAAATCTCCTCTGGACAATTTAGTCAGCTACAATTTGAGCCTAAAATAAAGACGATCGGGTTAAGGGTTTGCTCTGTAGCTTAAGCTTTTTGAAAGAAGTCAACAAGTCAGAACAATATATTCTGTAGATTCATTTCCAATGTGCTCGATAGTCGTGTGAGGCACGAAATCTGTCAATTTTTTTTAACAGAGACAATATTATTTAAGATGTAGCTGTGGATACACGTGATGTATATACTTGTACATGAGACTTAGCTAATTTTGATGTGCTGTTGGTATTTCAATAAATTTAATCAATCAAAACATTTATTTGTAACTTAGTAACATGATAGATAACAAAAGAAAACATGAAAAAAACAGTAATAAGAAAAATATGAGTTACAAGTTACAAATAGGTCCCTGCTCAGTATTTTGCTGGCATAGGCCAGCACTTAAATAAAATTTATACTAATATTATAAAGAGAAAAGATTTCATTGTTTGTTTGTATAGAATAGGCTCCGAAAGTATTGGACCGATTTGAAAAATTCTTTTACCATTAGAAGCCGACATTATCCGTGATGAACATAGGCTACTTTTTACCGCGGGAAAATGCTTCATTCCTAGGGGGAAACGGGTAATAGGACAACGGGTAGTAAGAATTCCGTACTTATCTTTTTCACATAACTTCTAAACGGCTGAACCGATTGGGTTAAAATTTTATATGGCTATTTCGATGGTTTCCTAAATGATTTAAAAATAGAATTAGACCCGGTAGGTGGCGCTTCTGTCGGTATGTCAACTACTAAACGGCTTGACCGATTGGGTTGAAATTTTGTATGTATATTTCCGTGGTTTCACAGACACGAATGTATTATTATATTTTATAAAGTTACGCGGAAGAAGTCGCGTGCAACAGCTAGTAAAAAAAAAATTAAAAAAAATACCTTTAAAATACCTACCTTACCTTTTTGCTTAACATCCACGACGACCCTATCTAAATATGGCGACTTCTGTGAGCCAGTGTGTCACGTATTGGAAGTAAAAAAGTTGTACCATAAAAGATGTCCTTACAAATATTTGAGAACCCTTGAATCGGCGATACCTCTCGCTTTCAACGCTCCGTTCGCATAAATTCATATATTATTTAAGTTGTAACTTGACAGTAGCTCGTTTACATAATCCAACTTGGCTGTGGCGAACGAATACTAATTTTTTTTTTTGGAGTTTTAAACAAGTTGTGGCGAACGGTTGATTAGTTGGGAATTTTTTGAACTTTTTTTTTTTAATCTTAATAATATATTATTTTATTTATTTATTTATTTATTTACAATTTTAAGGGCTAATGTATAGAATACCATGTAAAATGATAACACTAAAAAACCATTGAGGTTTAGTCTCGTGTTATCATTTGTAATTATTAATAAATCAACTAGGTATATATATATATATTAATTACAATTTTAAAAATATTGCTTTAACTTAGATTTAATATTTTTAATTGATATATTGTTACATATCCTCTATATTAACTGAAATCACTTCTTAATTTACTTAAAACCGATTTCTCATGGATACCGTTCTCAGAATTGGACCAAATTTAAATGAGACCACAAGGGAAGCACTAGCTGTAAAATGAAAAAAGAATCATCAAAATCGTTTCACCCAGTCGAAAGTTATGAGGTAACAAACATTTTAAAAAATACAGTCCAATTGAGAACCTCTTCCTTTTTCAACCGACTTCCAAAAATGTTTGTTACATCATAACTTTTGACTGGGTGAAACGATTTTGATGATTCCTTTTTAATTTGAAAGCTGGTGCTTCCCTTGTGGTCCCATTTAAATTTGGTCCAGTTCTGACAATGGCATCAATGAGAAAACGGGTTGAAGTCGCGTAAGCTATTTTAAGTCGGTTGAAAAATCATCAATTACCTTATTGCAGCTCAATTGCTAAGTGTTTAACTTTGAATCCGTTAATAATATTTCGTAAAAAGATTGAAGCCTTATTTCTCACACTAATGCGTTTGTCACATGAGTGCGAGCGAGACGGCAACAGCTACTTTATTATGATAATCGGAAAATTCGCCACATTTGTGAGAGAACGGGCTCTCTCGATTTCAGACTCCTGAATAAATGATGAACGCTGTCATTGCTACATATCAGGGTAATTTATAACGAAATGGCGAACTGATTTACGGATTTCCCTGCAAAATTGTTTCTTTCAACTCAGATTTGGTGCAGTAGTGTTGGAAATATTTACTTTTAAGGTGCTTAAATTCAGAAGTACCACAAATCAAAATTACACTTTTATTACACACAAGGACAGTTAATAAAAAAAATATTAGATTTATACATATCAAATATATGCATATTATACATCGTTGGAAGCGTATTTTTAAGTAACATTAAATGTTTTAAGTACTTTTATAATAAACTGAATACTAGAGACATAAGCAAAAAAGATATTTTTTGAATATAATTTTTTTTTATCAAAATTTACTAAATGTGGAATAAAACAACCATAAGTCTTTTTGCAACGTACCTATATATATTAACCTTTTAGTATCAGCATAGAGTAAATATATACTTAACCAGGTATCAGTAGGTCGGTTGACAATAAGCAATAATTAACATAGTTACCATAAAAGTGCCACTAGCTTTACAATATATTTTGGTGATGATGGTATGGTAGCCATCTACCATCAAGTAGACATCGACCTGTCTGATTACCTTAAACTAAAAACCTAATATAAAATTATACCTACAGATAAAACTGTGTATATAATAAAGTTGATGAGGATTTGAAAGCTAAAGTGTAATGAGTAATATTTTGTTCTCAGCGAGTTGGCTGTGACCTAAGAGTCGGGTCTACGAGAAGGGTCGATGAATGCGGAGTGTGCGGTGGCGATGGGTCTTCGTGTTCACGTCCAAGGTACCACTGGTTGGCGACACCTGGAAGCCTGTGTTCAGCAACTTGTGGTGGAGGTTTGTAATCAAACATACTTCAAAAATGTTGAATAGGTGTTAGCTTCCAAGGTAGGATTTATTGTTTATAACGAAATCTTACAGGGGTAGTAAACATTTTTGAAACTATACTCGTGTTAGGTTGGGTAATATTTTTGAATTAAGCAAGCAAAATCTCTGGTGGAATGAAAAACTAACGAATAAGGGATTTAGGACGAGGTGACAAGGGGACGTTCAAGTTACACTGTTGCGTTGTAAGTTACAAGGACGGGAGGGGAATTGCTCGAGTGTATCGTACATCATTTTTACTTTGTTCTCCCAAATTGACAACCCTTTTTGTTGGTAAAAATGGTCACTTGGTTGTTACGTAACGTTTGGGGAGGGAAGGGAAGGTACAGAAAAACGATACGGTTCGCTACTAGGAGGAGAGGGGTGGTCAAAAAATGTTCAAAAATTGCGTTAAGTACCTAATACTTGAGCGCCCCCTAATTAGGTGACAATCAATGCCTTCCCAAAAAAGTACTGTTCTTGACATATGCGAACGAAGACGCTGACTTAAGGTGGCGCCGGACGAGCGTGGGAACTCAGTAATAGGTATTTGGGATATATTGTTGTCTCAACTTACTGTAATGCTAATAACCTAAGACAGAATGCGAAGCAACACATTCGCGCACTTATTCAACTAGCGAAACTTACGCCAGCAATTCCAATATTTTAGAAAAACCTTTATAGATGGTAACCATAGACATCCCCATTTTTAATGTACACTATTGCTAGGATGTTTTCATTGGAAAACATTATTGGCTCTCAATCAATAATTACGAGATCTCAGCCAGCGAAAATGTGACAATTTCTGCACAATTAATTATACTAGATATAAAATAAATTTCAGTTATTTGTTTCGATGCAAACCTTCATATTATGTCTCAGAAAAGTCATGTTTTTTCATATGTTACTACGACCAATAACTAATGAGTAATCATGGAATTACGTAGTATGGAATTGGTAAGTCGCTCAAGTTGGAAAGTGGCGTCTTAAATTAATATTATACAATTCTGTTCTGAACCACCTAATAAGATAATTGCATTTCCAAATTGAACGTCAGCGTCCGTAACTCTTTGAAAGCTTAAACTTGTCTATTATAACATTAACTATTATGTCCTCAAAGGATCCATTGCAATTACGTTGTGTATTTGGTATGTTTGGTACAAACATTTGGTCCATTGTTTGATGAAACGAGTCAATCAAGGCTCTCCTATTGTAAATAGGTATTGTCAAACACGGGGAATTAGATCGCAACCACTGGTGCTAATTCTTATCGGGGTATTCATCTTTCAAGGGTTCTTAATTAAGATAGGCCTGCGCAAATTTCGCTTCAGGGTTCAGAGTAGACGAGCGACTTCTCCCGCGATTGAAACTTGCGATTTTTTTGTCTTGTCACAAATGTAAAAGTCGACAAATTTTTAACCGACTTCCAAAAAAAGGAGGTTCTTATATATTATGTGTGTTCGCGGATAACTTCGTCGTTTATGAACCAATTTTGATGAATCGAGGGGAACCTTCGAAAATCGTAGTGGCGACTAGTGCGTTTGTTAATTTTTTCATTAAATATCTTATTAGTTTCCTGTTTGAAGTCGGTTTCTATGCTTTGTCGCTCCTTCTATTAACGAAAATCGTATCAAAATAAGTCAACAGACGGAGGCGGATAAAGATTTTATTTTGTAACTACATAGTTGTTGCACGCGAGTTCGCCCGCGTTACTTCTATAAAATAGAGCTCATGCTACTCGCTGACAATGTAGCATTCTATTGGTGAAAGAATTTTCAAAATTGGTCCAATAGTTTTGAGTTTATTCATTTACAAACGTACAAAAATACAAATATTTTCTCCATATGTAAAACTATTCCAAAAATAATTCCTTTCCATTCTATTTATTTATTTACACATTAAATACAATATAATTTTATAGCAACTATATTTGAACAAAACTACATATCTAGAGTAATCTATACAAAAGTCGCGACTAAAAATCGCCAGTCTATTAGATATATTTTCAAGAAACTGTTGCTCCGCCGATGGAGACAAAAGGAATTTCTCGGCTGATTTATCGGCAGGCTTCGACTAATGGCGGATTTGGTGGTATAAATTACACCGGTCACGACGGGTGCAATTAACAACGTTGCTATGTTAGAAATAACAGATATAGTCCTTTCCAAATGAAAATATAGGTTTTATACAAATATACAGAGAGTCCCGAGACTATGCGATATGAAAGCACCTTAAATATTGTAGATAGGATATTTTGCTGAAAGACGAGCTTATGTTATTTTAAAATGTAAATGGCGAGTAAATGTTACGAATATCTTGTTTCAATTTCATTGAAAACACCATTGAGTAGTAAAACTTACGCTTTCTTTCCTGTGACTTTAAATGGCGGTTAGCCTACTTGACACTTTACTCGGAGATGGTGAAAGAGGCATTGAGTGTGTAGAATTAACTACTCACTAATTTAAACCGTAGTATTAGAATTTTTAAACCATTTCTGACCACAAATTGTAATCCTGTAAGATTATCTCTTTGGGTCTCAGTGACCCGAGACGTCCCTCCTCGGCTGGACCTCTAGACGTTTCAATTGTTAATTAGGTGTCGGGGTCCAAATGATAAATGGGGTCTGTCAGACCCCTTTGTCGGCTAAAGGGTTGAGTTACACCGTTTTGTACTTAGTGATTGTTTTGAGGCCGTTGATAATTTTTTCCCCGACTTGATTAATGGGAGTTGGACAAGATTAGGGGCGAGTTTGTGGAATTATCGTTAAGTTGTGATCACAATAACCTCTCTTTAACCAAACTTCTTTAGGGATCTATGTTCGTATAAAGATATCGGAGCTAAAAACAATCGAGTTAATAACGTCTTTGCAATGTTCGCTGAAAATAAACAGTTTCTGAAACTTAACATTCCTAATCTATAGATACTAATAATATAAAGAGAAAAGATTCGTATATTTTTTGTATGATTATATTGAATAAATCCTAAAACTACTGGACTGATTTTAAAAATTAATTCACTTATAAAAAGCCACATTATCAGCGAGTAACATTAGGCAATCAATCAATCTATACTAATATTATAAAGAGGAAAGATTTGATTGTTTGTTTGTTTGTCTATAGGCTCCAAAACTACTGGACCGATTTGAAAAATTCTTTTACCATTAGAAGCCGACATTAACTCTGATGAACATAGGCTTCTTTTTACCGCGGGAAAATGCTTCATTCCTACGGGAAAACGGGTAATAGGACAACGGGTAGTAAGAATTATCCTTCCGTACTTATCTTTTTCACATAACTTCTAAACTGCTGAACCGATTGGGTTGAAATTTTATATGGCTATTACGATGGTTTCCTGGATGATTTTAGGTATTGTATGTATGTATGTTCCTCCATAACTCTTAAACGAATTCTGATTTTCATGAAACTTGGTAGATAAACATTTAGACGTACGAAACACAGGATAGACGTACGAGACTTTTGTCACGCGGACGAAATCGCGGACGCCAGCTAGTTGTATATAAATTTGCCAATCTAGACATTAAACTACCAGTTACATATTACAAACTACCATCTATTTCCATTTAATGTGATGAAGTTAGGCTATAAAATATTAATTGCCAGTCTAGACTACTTAAGGCTAGATCGGGCCTGTAAACGCAGTGACCTCGAACGACCCCTTCGTGTTTATTGGACCACAAACAACGGACGCAGTTAAATGTTAATTTGACCTTTTACAGTTAATTATAGACAGCTATTTAAGTATACTTATGAGTATAATTCGCTGTTGAAGCGCATATAATATTATTTTATAGTCGTTTATGTGTGGGAATATAATTACAGTCCACTTGATGTTTAGTTTAGTGCTTCCTTCAATAGGCGAATTTTTTATTATTATTTTAAACTAGCTGTTGCACGCGACTTCGTCCGCGTAACTTTATAAAATATAGCCTATAACACTCGCTGATAATATAGCTTCCCAACAGTGAAATAATTTTTCAAATCGGTCCAGTAGTTTCGGAGCCTATTCAATACAAACAAACAAACAAACAATTATGTCCTCTTTATAATATTAGTATAGATTTAATGTTTGTGACTTTTACCGTACAAACAAAGGTATATCAGCTACATTATTCCCGGTGACAGGTGACTTTAAATGACGGTTAGCCTACTTGACAGATGGTGAAAGAGGCCCTAAGAGTTCAAAAAAAGACTTTGGCCCTAAAGTGAACCAAATTTTGATTTAGCAGTAAGTTGTTTTCCTGCACATAAAAGTTCAACGTGTCTAAATGTTGTCGCAAATATGAAGTCTGTTTGTTTGTTTATTAGAATAACAGGAAAATGGGCTTCGATCTTTATTTACATATTTATGTAGTCAAACGGAGCGAGCCCAGCTTCGTTTCGTAATCGTTCGTCACTCCTTCTGAGAACATAGATTACACTAGTAAATATTTTTCTATAGGTATTCAGTTTTTGTAAAATTTCTTTACAGTAATCTTTATAAATAAAACGAATCCCTAAATGTGTTTTTAAGCGCAAAACTCGAGAACGGCTGGACCGATTTCAATTCTGTCTTCATTCATGGATAGAGGGATAATCAGGGAAGGTTTTTAAGTTTAAAAAGTTAATGAGGGAAGGTTTTAAAGTCTCTCTCTCTCTCTATATATATATATATATCTATATCTATCTCTCTCTCTCTCTCTATCTCTCTCTTTATATATAAGATATGACCATCCACTTCATCCAACTTTTATAAAATATAGCCTATGTTACTCGCTCATAATGTGGCTTTCTATAGGTGAAAGAATTTTTGAAATCGGTCCAGTAGTTTTTGAGTTTATTCGTTACAACCCGCTACTTTGTCCGCGTTGAAAAAGAAAATATATGAGTAATGACCCCCGACATCGTTATCGCTATGACGACGGTGGCGCCGCCACGCGACAGTGTCACTCAATTCCTTATATTTTGAAGCGATCACTCATGAACAGTACCTTTTTTCTGGATGAAAAGTACCCTATGTATCCCTGACAACGTGTATGCAAAATTTCATGGTGATCGGTTTGACGATATAAACCATACATACCACATCAAGTGAATTCGTAACTCCGTGTAGCTGTAATTTCGTTTCCGAGCGTCCGTACTAATGGATATTTGAACACTGCAACTTTCATTCGGTTTACTTTCCGAGGGTAATTTTATCTCTCAAAATAATAACGTAGCTACCTAACGTTTAGTTCAACAGAACATTAGCTAGGGTGACTACTTCGCTGTAATGAAAATTGAAATGGAAAGTGGTACAAGTACCTATACATTATTAAACTGTTTAAACATGAGGTTTTTATGTTATTTTTTTTTTATTTTTTTATGCAGATTTTTTCTCTTTTGCAGGTTACAAGATGTCGCTAGCCGTATGTAGGGATCGCCTCACAGGCTCCGATGCTCCAGAGCAACTTTGTGATGCCTCTAGCAAACCGCAAGCGTCCGTGGTCAGATGCAACACACATCCCTGCCCTTTCAAGTAAGTATACATAAATATTATGTTGTAGCCAGATCATAGAATTGATCACTTCATGAAATGTCCAGCTAAAACTAGCCATTTCATTGAATAACCAGCGTTTAACTAAATTTTTTTCTATAGGTTTTTTTTTTTATTAGAGATGGGTTTGCTCTTGGCCAACAACCAGCTGAGTAGCAAGGATGAGGCCTATGCTATGCCTATGTTGCTTCTTTATTTGGAGTTTTTATTAAACCTTTGCCATGTCGATAAACGCTGCTTATTCAATGATATGGCCAGTTTTAGCAGGCCATTTCATCAAGTGATCAATTTTATGATCTGGCTACAACATTTACATTATAATCTATACCAATATAAAATTATAAAACTGAAGAGTTTGTTTGTTTGTTTGCTTGTACGTGCTAATCTCAGGAACTACGGGTTCGAATTGAAAAAGTATTTTTGTGTTGGATAGTCCATTTATCGAGGAAGGCTATATAACATTTTGAATGCGGACGAAGTCACGGGTACCAGCTAGTAAATAAATAAATATCTTCACACATTCCACACAGCACCATCTAGTTCCACAGTAAGCAACTAAATGCCTGTATTATGGATACCAGACAGTTGATATACTATATGTAGTAAAAAAGTAATCCATAGATTACTTGTAAATACATACATATTATAAATACAAAACATCCATGACTCAGGTACAAAGGTAAAATGTTAACACATTTAAACATTTGCTCCTAGCGGGATTCGAACCCGCGACTGTTTGGTTGGTAGTTTGATGGTTCTGTTCTGAGCTTAGACCCTGTTTTAAACCAGGTGGTATGTGGGAGAATGGTCAACATGCAGTGCCACATGCGGCGGTGGTGTACGCACTAGGAGAGTCCTCTGTGCAAGATCTGCGAATGTCACTAGGGCTGACACCTACGAGCCTGGTAAGATTATTTGTCATAAAATTTATAGTATTTTATCAACCGACTTCCAAAAAAGGAGGAAGTGAAAACTTATACGACTTTGGGTAGGAAAAAATGTATCGGTTCGCGTCAGCAACATGCTAATGCTCACAGTTATGCGAGCGCAGCTGTATACGTACGCGATCACGTCAACACATTGCATATACCCGATTGTATATGTGCGCATTGGACGCTCAGTTTTAAGTTTTCACAGAAGTGATCATCGCGTACGAAGTCGCGGGCACCAGCTAGTTAGGATATAAACGACAAGTTTCTATACGACAAATTGAATAAAATAAAAGTAAACTTATTAAACTTAGTTATTTCATGTCTAACATGTAGAGCCATGTTAGAATTATAATTTCATAATATACCTATACTACGATTTTTCATAAAAAAGGCACTTACACTAGGAATTGCTCTGTTTATAGCTACAGAAAAAGAATGAAAAATAAAGTTAATTTCAAATAAATATTAAAAAAATTGCCACTTTCAACTCTCAAGTACAGACTCGAGTGCTCGGGCAAATGTGACACGAAACACTAAAGCAAAATGAAAAATTGAACTTTGCTTAAGTTGCAACAACAATTCGTACATTCGAGTTTTAAATTTAAATATTATATTTTTACACTTGTATGTAATTGTATGAAACACAAGAACCTAGAACCCTGGAACTGTGCTTCAACAAAAGCACACGTGCTTTTATTACACGAAACTTACTGTGTCTTGCGTCGTATTTTTAACACGCACTCACATCTCACATTTTTCTCATTAGCTATGCAATCAATACTAATAATAAATCTGTAAGTGTAGTATTGTATGTACATACATACAATACTACATACAATACAAGTGTAGTATTGTATGTTCCCCCATAATAACTCTCAAACGAATCAACTGATTTCATGAAACTTGGTAGATAAACATTTAGACGTACAGGACTAGAATGGGCAACCTTTTTTCTTTTTCAACATGGACGAAGCCGCGAGCGCCAGCTAGTAATAAATATATATTTATATTTTAACAGGATCCAGCTCGGAGCCAGGCTGTATGTCACCAGCTCCTCGCTCCACACAATCTTGCAATCCACACGACTGTCCTACTTGGTTGGCTGGACCTTGGTCTGGGGTAAGTAGATCATTTATTATGTCGTAATCTTTCCAGGGGGCCAAGCCAAGTGTGTTTTCTACAGTTGTTTACGCTACACTACGTGTATGCTACGCTACGCTATGCTACGCTACGGCTATGCTACGCTATACTTGCTACGCTATGCCACGTTGCGGCTATGCTACGCTACGCCTATGCTACGTTACGCCTATGCTACGCTACGGCTCTGCTACGCTATGCTTGCTACGCCTATGCTACGCTACGACGCCTATGCTACGCTATGCTTGCTACGCCATTCTACGCCATTCTACGCTACGCTAAAAGAAAACCTTTATACTACCGCTAAATGAAGCTGGTGATTGGTAAAATTTTTATTTTAACGTTACAATAAGTTACAATAGCACACTTGGCTACGGGCCCAGGATTTACCGTGTATCACTAGTCCGATTAGAAGGGCAAAGAAAATGAGCATTGGCATTACTTGATCACTCACCGAAACACGACAGCACTGATGCTTACTGATGCCAGACGAGCTTCCCAATTTGTAACTGCGAAACATATGTATAGTATCGCAACTAAATAAAGGTCACGTCTTCAATACTCAAATAATAAATATGTTAGTGTAGGTATTGTATCCAAGTATGTATGTTCCTCCATAACTCTTAAACGAATTAACCGATTTTCACGAAACTTGGTAGATAAACATTTAGATGTACAGGGCACCAGATGGGCTATTTTTTTTTTCTTTTTCAACGCGGACGAAGTCGCTAGCATCAGGTAGTTTTAAATATATGTTTTTTTAATGTTTAAAAACATTTCACTAGATAATATTGTCATTTGAATTTTAGCTAACTGAAGCTGAGATATTCCCACAAGTATTCTTGTGGCTTGTGAAATATTAAAAACATAAGGCATTGTAAATTTTTTGTCCATTCGCCAGGTTGACTGTGAAACCGTTATCCTATTACAGTATGCCCTAAGGCATTCAATTCGCTATTCAATTTTTTATCACGCCAAAGTAATTATTTAAAAAATAAATTATTTAAAATATCGCAATATTTACATTGTTAATCTATACTAATATTATAAAGAGGAAAGATTTGATTGTTTGTTTGTTTGTATTGAATAGGCTCTGAAACTACTGGACCGATTTGAAAAATTCTTTTATCATTAGAAGCCGACATTATCCCCGATGAACATAGGCTACCTTTTACCGCGGGAAAATGCTTCATTCCTACGGGAAATCTAAAATAAAAGTAAATACTGTCTGCTTGGCCCGGGATACACTTGACAGCGCCATCTATCCAAAATACGGTGAAGCGACTAACGTGACAACTGCTTGGTGATATTTTTAGCGATCCATTCCACGGTAGATGACGTTTTATACTTTTCAACGCAGACGAAGTCGCGAGCACCAACTATAGTTCCATATAACTGAAAAGAATTTTGTCTACGGGATCAAATTATGTAAACTGAAGTCAAAATTAATTAAAGGATAATGGGACATTTTGGACCAACTTCTCAACAGTGATGGAACCTACGCCAAATGATTGCTTTTAGACTATAATTCATTTTATACTAAGGCAGCTAAGTTGAAATCAAGCGCGAACATAGTGTTTTCGTAGATTTTAAAACTAAAAAAATTGAAATCATTCTTATAATTAAAAAAAATTAATCAAGTATTTGACCCTTTCTTTGTGTACATACATTCGCCTATTGATTTTTATTTATATAGATACTAAAACAAGTGTAACAGTTCTTTTTATGTACACATTGATCTATAAATGTAACACTTTTATCATTTGTTTATCTCGATGACGTTACGGTTTCTATATTATTAAAAATATTATTGTAGTTATGAGTATTGAAATAAAAAAGGTTTAAAAAATCTAAGTACGTCAAAATCAATCATGATAATTCAATGATAATTCATGATAACATGAAACACAATATGCTACTAGCTCCCAAAGTACTTTTATATTATTGAGAGCTCCAAAACACAATGTTCGCGCTAGATTTTGACTTGGTTGCCATACTATAAATTAAATAAAACCCCAAAAGCTTTTAAATGACATGAGATTTATCACTCTTGAGCATTGGTCCAGACTCCATACTAATTTTTAAATATATAATGTTGTGCTTTCCTTTAATTTAAACTCATACTTGTAATATTCCTTTCAGTAGTGTTGTATATAATGATATAGTATGTATTTAGTTGGTAAGCCTTTTTAAATAAATAAATAAATTTGCCCATGATCCTTTATTTAGGTTTACATGTTACAGTAATAGTTGTCATCTTGCTGGGCCCCGTATTCTCTAAGTGTGGTTTTGCTGTGGTTATCGACTCGATGCGGTTATAGACTAGACAATTGTCTACTTTGGTATTCACTAAGCACATGTCAAAATGTCTACGACGTTTTTTCCATAGTTATACATGTCGATGAAGTTATTGGCGCGTTATTGTGTGGTTTTTAGTTTGACAAAGTACTATTTCTTATTTAATGTCGACTTTTTTTAAAAACCACAGATAGAGAATAGGCCCGCAGCGGGCCTAAAAATAAAAAAATAAAAAAAAAACTTAAAAATAAGTGTCAAAGTAACTCCATGTTTCCGAATGTACAATTTTTATAAAAATAAAGGTGTTTAAAAGTCGTTCAAAAACTCTCCGCTAACAATGTTTGAAAAGTAGTCACACAGAAATGCATTCGAGTACAATGTCACAAGTTTCAAATACTTTTAAACTTTGCCTGTGTTCAAGTTTTATACGTAAATGTATTGTCTGAATAAAAGGAATGGAGTGCTGACATTAGTTTACGAGTTTATTGTTCGTTGTTCCTCTTATAGGTTTTTATTTTTTATTTTTAAATATGAAACTCTAATCCAAACGAGAGTGCAAATGATAAACAAAGAGACTTAACGCTAAATATTCTACTATGTCCACTTTTTTCTTTAAAAACGACCTTAACATAAATATATTGATTAAAAATATAACAATTTAAGTTAAAGCAATATTTTTTTAATTGTAATTAATAGTATATATATTATGTAGTTGATTTATTAATAATTACAAATGATGACACGAGATTAAACCTCAGTGGTTTTTAGTGTAACCTTTTTCATGTTATTTTATAAATATTATTAGCCCTTAAAATTGTAAATAAATAAAATAAATAAATAAACATAGAAAAAAATACAGAGATTTTATTTTATAAGTAGCTGTTGCACGCGACTTCGTCTGCGTAACTTTATAAAATAAGCCCATATTATGTTACTCGCTAATAATGTAGCATTCGCATGAGTTTTTGAGTTTTTTCATTACAAACATACAAAAATACAAATCTCTCTTTATAATATTAGTATAGATATAGAAGATATTATATCGCTGCTTAAAAACTAAAGAGCCATAAAACAAAAAATCCAAAATTTTATTGCATAAATACAATCACAATCCTTCATATTGTATGTTGCAAAAAGACTTATGGTTGTTTTATTCCATTTTTAGTATATTTTGATCATTTTTTATACATTCAAAAGTAACTTATATGCTTATGTCTCTTCTAGTATTCAGTTCATTATAAAAGTACTTAAATCATTTAATGCTACTTAAAAATACGCTTCTAACGATGTATAATATGCATATATTTGATATATATCTAATAAGAAAAAAAAATAGACAAAAAATAATTTAAATAATTTAAATCTTTTACGATTAGTTCTCCTGTAAAAACTATAATTTTGATTTGTGACCCTTTAGTTTTTAAGCAGCGATATATTGATTATAGCGGTATGTATACTTACCTATACATAAAGTTAATTAATTACTATTCACATTTACTGAGTGTATAAGTTAAACATTACGAACTCAGAAAGTGACCAACTCCGTCGAGAACTTCAGACTGCATTCGAATGAAAAACTGTCTTTGACTAACTTGTAATTAAAAGTATGAAGTATCTCGCTCTTACTACTTGGTTCTTTAATTAAATATTACACTATATTTTGAAACTACTTCAAATCTCACTGAGAGTAAATACTTCAAATATAGCTATATAGTAAAGCCTTTGATGAATATTACATAGAACTGCCACTGCCTTAAAAATTATAACATAAATAAACATAATGTAGATGTCTGAATGTCAGCAACGACGAACAGAACAAGTCTGCCGAGGAAAATTTGTCATTGTACGATTTCTGAAGACGGCGGACTAATGAATTTTGAGCATTAATTACTATTGACGAACCTACAATTGAAAAGTCTCGTTCCAACCGCTGGGGCCCTAGCCAAAAGAGCACAATGCAAACGGGAACGTTGCGTATATTTACGAAACGATAGAAAATAAAGCCCGATGATTGGTTGTTGTAACGCCCACATAAAATTTTGACCAATCACCGCAACGCTCCCGTTTGCATTGTGCTCTTGGCTAGAGCCCCTGGTGCCCTTGGATAGCCGTGGCGGGGCACCGAAGTCGTGTAACGACCCCACGACCCCACCCCGCCCATCAACGGCTGCGACAGATAGAAAGTCGTTGGGTTTTAGCCGGTAAGAATCCGCCATAACCCCGCAGTCCCCCTTTACTGCCGGGTATCCAAGAGGATTTCCCAACGTTAAAAAACAGGTCCCCTGGTGCCTACTTCGGGGTTATGCCGCATTTGTACCGGCGTTATGTCACGACGGAGTCGCGGGGACGTTATGACAAGACTTCGGTGCCCCGCCAAGGCTATCCAGCGCGGTGAGGCCTATGAACCCGCGGGACCCCTGAGACCTCCGAAGTTGACTATAAGAAAGTTAATTTTGTCATTATTCATTGCAGTGTTCAGTGTCTTGCGGCGAAGGCGTTCAAGTGCGCGGTGTCGAATGCACTCCAGCCGGTGGCGGATGCGACCCTAGTAACAGACCTGAAATATCACGGCCCTGCTCCACTGGTATCAGCTGCCCAGTCTACAGGGACACAGATGAACCAGAGGTAAGTGAGCTAAATTCAGCTCATTTTCAATAATTTTCGATAAGTATTTTGACGACATTTTGACGATTGGTCTAGCTGTTAACCAAACGGTCGCGGGTTCGAATCCCGCATTTTCCCTTTTTACCTGAGTCATGGAGTAATGTATATAGTATATCAACTGTCTGGTATCCATAATACAAGCATTAATTGCTTACTGTGGAACTAGATGGCGTTGTGTGGAATGTGTAAAGATATTTATTTATTTATGATACGAATGTGACTAATATTAGTGTAGATTTACTTTGAATTTCATTCTTATGCGGCTTGCACTACATACTTAGTTCATCTTTGACTGTACTTTTGAAATAGTAATATATGTTTTTCTCGCATTAACAGGACGACATTGAGGATTTACTTCCCGGAGTAGTGTATCACACTCAGCCTTTGATACAACCGTATCCTCCGCCTCAAGCGAGAGCTGAGAGGTTGATTGGAGAGACTGACAAACCGGCTGAAGCCACGTAAGTATTGAAATCTTTATATTTCCTCGTAGGATTTACATACATTTTATTTTGTACAACTAACTCTTAAGCCCGCGGCTTTGCTCTCGTCCAATGGGTATTAACTATACTCCGTTTTTTTTAACAAACGAGTACCAAAATCACTGCATTGCATTGCGGTCCTTAAAATCCGTTTACCCAATAGCAGCTGTTAGACACGGCTTCGCCCGCGTATCTTTATAGAGTATAGCCTATGTTACTCTCTGATAATATAGCTTCGTAACAGTGAAAGAATTTTTCAAATCGGTCCAGTAGTTTCGGAGCCTATTCAATGCAAACAAACAAATTTTTCAGCTTTATAATATTAGTAGGTATAGAAGAACGCGCTTAAACCGTAGATCCTAACAATTACCCATCACACTCTAGTCAGTATTGGAAATATGCGAGAGACATACTGAGTAATTGTTTGTTAAAAAAAAAAAAAACAGAGTATAGTAACGTCTCGATAGCAATAATTTCTTCGGTAAAATTGCCAAACTTTTACTTACTATGTGACATAAATAAAATTCTAGCATCGATTTTCTTGTAATTCTACATGGAAAAAAGGCTTCTTCGTAAGTATATTCTGATCATGAAACTTACACATTCTAGGCATCAATGTACTTCAACTGTGGATTTCGCACGCCATACAAAACACTACAAACTTTATTGAACACTAGCTGGTGCTCGCGACTTCGTCCGCGTAGAAAAGTATAAAACGCAATCTCCCGTATTTTGGATAGATGGCGCTATTCCCGGGCCAAGCCACTAGTATTTACTTTCATTTTAGATTTCCCGTAAGAATGAAGCATTTTCCCGCGGTAAAAAGTAGCCTATGTTCATCACGGATAATGTCGGCTTCTAATGGTAAAGACGTAGGCTGTGGAGTGTATGGCGGGGACCAGAATTACAGGACCAGTGTAAACCTGGGACAATACGCCAGCATCTTCCAAGCAGAGGTCTTCGCCATCATAGAATGCGCGGAAATCAACCTGCGAAGAAACTATGTCAACCGTGTGATTTACATTCACTCAGATAGTCAGGCTGCACTTCAAGCACTGGACTCAGACTCTACTGTCTCAAAGCTGGTGCGGAACTGTGTAGACTACTTAAATATTTTAGGGCGCAAGAATAAAGTGATCCTAAGATGGGTACCTGGCCATATGGGGATCGAAGGCAATGAACTTGCCGACGAACTCGCCCGAGCAGGCGCAAAAGGTAGGCTAATAGGTCCTGAACCTATGTGCGGACTACCAAACAGCCTAGCTCACTGGACCATATGGAACCAGTGCTTTACTAAATCTTACAACCGCTGGACTAACTTGCCAGGGCTGAACCATTCCAAAGCGCTCATAAAAGCCTATAGTCGTAATTTGACTAACCAGGCTATGTCGCTTAGTAGGAGCAATTTGTGTATTATAACTAGGGCACTAACGGGGCATTGCCGCCTCAATAAGCACCTTAAAGTAATGGGTCTCATTAGTACAGGAGAGTGTCGCTTCTGTCATGAGGCAGAAGAAACACCAATGCATATCCTGTGCGAGTGTGGCCCCTTAATGCACAAGCGCAGTCACATCCTAGGAAGCCACACAATGGCTTGTGAAGATGTAAAGAATGCCTCTATCAAAAAAGTACTACAGTTTCTCAACGTGGTAGGTATAGGTAGAGAGCTTTAGTTGACGTGGCGATCACAATATTTCAGAAATGGACGAAGTGATACTGGTTCTCTAGCAGACAGAAATAGCCACTAAGAGTATAATAATAATAATAATAATAATGGTAAAAGAATTTTTCAAATCGGTCCAGTAGTTTCGGAGCCTATTCTATACAAACAAACAAACAATCAAATCTTTCCTCTTTATAATATTAGTATATTAGTATATAAGATTGTGCAAGTTCTATACAAACAAACAAACAAACAAACAAACAAATATTTCCTCTTTCTAATATTAGTATAGATTTAAAACTGACAATGTGTTGAGCATAAACTTTGTCATCTGTCATTTAAAAGCAACCAAACATCTGTCATATTTTGAAGAAAATACGATTTTACGTCAACACACTGGAGCTTGAAATGAATAGTAGAAGTTGGTCGTTCCTACCTTTTGATTCCGTTTTAGGCGTACTTTTCATGTGCCGTTTTGGGCATTTGTGACGCAAATTCCATAGTTGTAGTACTTCGATGATTTTACATAGGTCATTATTTTATTGTCATAGCAACAAGAAATATACCATGTTTCCAATTTCGAATGGGAAAATGAACTGAAAGGAAAACTGTATTTAAAACTGAGAAATTCCTCTTTAGACTCATCCAAGGTACTTCGCTAGGAAATCGCTGGAAAATTTTCGCTAGGAAAAGACCGGGAATATTATTATATAACTTAATTTGCATTTTCTCTTTAACATTATACAAAAAGACTATCCATTTTGCTCAATTTGCGTCCAACGAAATTAACAATTTCAACAGAAATTCTACATTAATTTTAAGGGAAGATTTAGTGTTATGCTCACTACTTTGTTAGGGTTTTACGAAAGAATTTTCTATCTTAAATTTTGTAAACGTAGGTTTTCTTCCAACAGTTTTTTTTTTAATTTAACTTTTATCTGATAACTATAGGTCTATTGCTGTCTAAACTATCAACCAGACAACCTTTTAAATTACTATTGAAGGCCTAATACTTTATTTGTCTTCAATTATAAATATTTTTTGTTAAAAAAATCTAGAACAAACCCAAAACAAATTCAGCAACTCCATCTATCCAAATTGTAAATCTATACTAATATTATAAAGAGGAAAGAATTGTTTGTTTGTATAGAATAGGCTCCAAAACTACTGGACTGATTTGAAAAAATCTTATACGATTAGAAGCCGACATTATCCGTGATGAACATAGGATACTTTTTACCGCGGGAAAATGCTTCATTCCTACGGTCCAAAATGTTGAGAAGTTGGTCCAAAATGTCCCATTATCTTTAAGTAATTTTGACTTCAGTTTACATAATTTGATCCCGTAGACAAAATTCTTTTCAGTTATATGGAACTATAGTTGGTGCTCGCGACTTCGTCTGTGTTGAAAAGTATAAAACGCCATCTACCGTGGAATGGATCGCTAAAAATATGACCAAGCAGTTGTCATGTTAGTCGCTTCACCGGATGTCGGATAGATGGCGCTGTCAAGTGTATCCCGGGCCAAGCAGCCAGTATTTACTTTTATTTTAGATTATCCGTAGGAATGAAGCATTTTCCCGCGGTAAAAAGTAGCCTATGTTCATCACGGATAATGTCGGCTTCTAATGGTAAAAGAATTTTTCAAATCGGTCCAGTAGTTTCGGAGCCTATTCTATACAAACAAACAGACAAACAATCAAATCTTTCCTCTTTATAATATTAGTATAGATAAATTAAGATAATTAAGTACTTAATAAGAATTAAGAGCATTTAAGAGACTGGCTTGAACGGAAATTGTAATGGCTATACATACAATTACTTACTTTGAAAATTGCTTAACAAAAACCTACTATTAGCCAGACTATCCTGGCTTCTTCGAAAAATATCTTTGCTACTTGGAAAAAGTAGCAAATCTATCGCATTTTTTTCCAAAATTCTTTATCTGAACGGTGTTATGTGAACTCCACTAACCTCTGTGTTTGCTGCTATTTGATCTTAATGTATATTGTGTCGCCTGTCTTTGATTTCTATATGTGGCAATAAGAGTGTATGTGTCAATGAAGCCTTTGTAAATGTTCTATTAAAAACCTCCCTACAGTACAGGTTTAGAGCCTCTTTTTTATGTTATGGTCGACAGACAGACTGACGGTCCACTTGATGGTAGGTGGCTACCGTCGCCTACGCTAACACAAGCAACGCCATAAGTGCTACAAGTGCGCTGCCGACCATAGAAGGATTAAAGATAAGGGATAAGGGAGGGATGGGGTAATGGGCTCTGGCATCACTTACTCACTCACCGAAACACAACAGCACATAATGCTGTTATTTCACGGTGGTATTCTGTAAGTTGGTGGTTACTGCCGCCAGACGGGCTGCCCAAATGATTGCGAAACGCAGTCATTTGTAGTCTTTCACCAACTACAAGTGAAGTGTTGATCAGACACTTTTCAAGTGACGCTAATTGGCGAGTAAACGTTACGAGCACCTATCTTGTTTCAATTTCATTGAAATTACCCATTGAGTAATGCTACTCCAAGATGGTGAAACTACACACTTTCTTACCGGGACTTTAAATGGCGGTTAGCCTACTTGACACTTGACAACAAATAATCTGAAATATCACAATAACAATAATTATCTGAAATGATAACCATTTTAAACTATAAAAACAATTATCGAGCAAAAGGGGGAAAAATCTTTGACTGCTTGACCGCCATAGAAAAGGGATTATTGTAACATTAAATTGGTTTTTCGGATTATTATTATAGTTTTAATATTAACATTAAGAATCGATGTTATCTTAACTATATTTGTTTGAATATAATTAACCAACGAAGAAACTGTTCTCATTTAAATTCATACTAAAACAGACCTATTTATATCCAGACTATATCGAGGGAACTGAAAGTTCGCTAGACAAAGTCGTTCTACATTAAAATCTATTTCAAATCGTTCTATATTTAAATATGTATATTTCAATTATTACTGACTTGTTTGTTTCTCGATATTGACACATACACTATTATTATTTTTATTATTATTTCTATTAAACGTGTATCGTCAATAGCTCAGAGTATTTTGTTATTGTCTCTTTCAGCAATTTCAAAATATTCTTTGCGTGTGGCTGGTTGTATGTAAGGTATTGTACAACTGAATGTCTAAAATTTATTCAAGGCTCATTTTTGAATTCAAAATAATACATCCACACATTTTCTATAATATAACAAGGAATGACATTGACCCCCTCATCGACACGGTTCCAAAGGCAGATAGATTTCTTTTTGTTGTAAGCTTAAAGCGCCTACACACGGCCATAAAAGCGTTTGCAATATCGGAGCAGTGGTGGGGAGTCCCCTAAATCGATCCCTAGATCGATTTTGTAGTGGTAGGGCACACTGCGTTCCACAGTCATTTGGGCGGCCCGTCTAGCGGCAGTAACCACCACCTTACAGAATACCACCGTGAAATAACAACACTACTTATGTGCTGTTGTGTTTCGGTGAGTGAGTAAGGGATGCCAGAGCCCATTACCCCATCCCTCCCTTATCCCTTATCCTTAATCCTTCTATGGTCGGCAGCGCACTTGTAGCACTTATGGCGTTGCTAGTGTTATAGGCGACGGTAGCCACCTACTATCAAGTGGACAGTCAGCCTGTCTGTCGACCTTAACATAAAAAAAAGATCGCCTCTAATTATGTTTTATTTGCCTTCACATGAAACGATCGAAGAAGCGATCTAGATGACACCCCACCACTACGCCGATATTGCCACCGATTTTAGGGCCGTGTGTAGGCGCTTTTAATGTACTGTAATAAAAGCGAGTCACACACCTTCAGAAGCTTATCACTTTAATTATTTTATTTATTTTTAATTATAATCATTATTTATATAGAACTATTTTTTTTAATGTTCAATTCGACAGACAGAGGCGTCGCGCATCAATTACTCACTCAACGGCACATAATATGCTATTGTATCATAGTGACCTTAACATAAAATAAAATAAAAAATAAAATAGTGGTCTTCTGTAAAGAAGTGTCCAAATGACTGCTAAAGAGAAACTTTGAAAGAGTTCATTTTCAAAGATTGCTGGGAATCGAATCGGACACCCCTGAGACAGAGAGTTAAAGCAACCACCTTAACCAGTCACAGCCCAATTCTTTAGCAAGGTTGACAATCTATCACGCTATGACCCTTAGAATCCAAGCAAAAAGACACAAATCCAGAAATAACTATTGGAGAAAACGAAATAATAGCGATACCTAGCTAAGGACTGACGTAAACGAGCATTACCGAAAAGAGCCGAATATGCATGACCTTGTTAATTTAAATTAAACGGCGGATGAAACCGCGGTACATACATTTAGCTTCAAATAAGTTTTTCACGAAGAATTATTTTTTGATTATTTTTTTATTACCTGATTATTTTTTGTTTTATTTTGATATTTTTTTAGTTCATGAACAAATACTGGCTTTGTCTATTTTAGTTTACATAACTGTACATATATTTTTATGTTCATTTTTTACGTATAAAATACATTCAATAAAATTCGCCTTTTTTTGTAAATAAAGTGTGTGAGACTTGCTTCGCCGTTGTACAAAAATGTCTTCGAAGCAATAACGAACCTTATCTTGAATACCGAGAGATTGTTTTTGAACAACGAGCTCTTTAGTTATGTTCTAATGTTAAACTTAACCTAAAACATCCTTATCTTTAGATAAATAAACACTGTACAATAAATATGAGGGTACACTGTCCTGTTAAAACTTAAGCCCTTGGATTCCTCCAGTAACCACTGAAATCCGGCACTCCATTTACTTCACCGTGATTGTCATTTTCTATTCTATGCACTGCACTATAAAGTTTCTTTTTCCTTGCACATAGACTACACTGAACATTTGTCTTGCATTTTGGTTTCCTTTTGCTTATGAGGATACGCTAGCTCTCTTCTCATACAAACTTCGTTGGGCTGATTCGTGACATGCGTTGATTTGGAACGTCTTATTTTTGAACTCGTCAATTTAAGACAACTCAAACTTATATGCAGTTCTACCAGCGGTGTAGCTATCGCCTTATTAGCCGTATCAACTGTATAGGGGTTCTAAGCCAAATGGGTCCCGCCTCGACGTATGTAAGCAAATATTCGTAAAATGTTATCTCCACAATCTTACTGTAATCTTGAGTCTAAATTTTAGATTTGGGCTTCGCCACAATTAGGTACTGCCGATCTAGGGCATCTATACAATCTGGACAGCAGTCAAAGACTTCTAAAGCTCAATGAAGATATACCCTTGAGCCCTTATGCTGTTCTACTGACAATTGACAATGTATATGACCCTGTTGTAGAGGCTAAACAGTCATAAATTTCTTTTCTTTTCTCAATGATAAATTTAGGGTAGCATTTTTGGTGGCAGCAATGACCCCCTGTAAAATATTAGCGTGTGTGCTTTTGTGTCTAGGTGTCTAGCTTTTGTGAGTAGGGAATGCCAAGATCCATCTTATTTCTGCTTACCGTAATTCTTAATTACATACTTTAATTATTAACACATACCTTTACAAGGTCGGCAGATCATTAGCCAAAACCTCTTTGCGTTAGTCGTGTTGTGTCCACCCACTTCGTCTATCCCCTTATTAGCATTGCTTGACCGTAGACCTACCATCAAGCGTATCTTTAGCCTGTCTGCTGTTAATTTTACTAAAAATACATTTTGACACCTATTCTGAAATTCTGATACGTGATGAATTCAACAGCTTGAAATTTGACAAGTCAAAAAAAATGTACGTCTCCAAATAACGCATGTAACTCACGACACTTTGCCCATTAAAGTTGCGTATGTTAATTGCAGTTAAGGCGTTTAGCTTTTTACCAAACACTTTTTTCCAATAACTTAACATTTCTGGCACAAACACACAAACACAGAGACACTTTTTCTAAGGTTTGCGAGCACTTTTTCGACGGTGATTGTAACGTAATTTCGCAGGTTTTTCAGGTGGCAAACGATTGGCGATTATATATTATATACACATGTGTTCAAAATAATATAAACTGGTGCACATACTTCTACATATACCAGCCAGAGATGATGACATGTATATTTTAGGATATTATTGTAGATTCCTAAAAGCACCCCGCATGTCGACCATGTGTGAATTTCTTTAGATCATATTATATTAGTATAGTTCATACGTTCAGACATTTTTGACGTTCTGTGAAAGTAAACACATAAAGTGTTGTCAAAGAATTATACAAAAATAATATATTTAAAAATAATACAATTAAAATTAAAGAGATAATATGTTCTTTCTTTTGAACCCTAGGGGGTTGAATCGCTGTTGCTTTTGGAACTGTATTCTTGATCCCTCATTAACTACCTCATATTTTCAGTCATAGTCAAAGAGTTTTCTTTAACGCAACCTTTTGCGAATTTATGACCAAGATCAATGGAAAATGGTAATCAACTGAAGAGACCTCCTTTTGGTCTATGATGTAGGCCTTTTTAAGAGCATATATTACAATTCCTATATTATTTAGTATATAAAATATAAACATTTTGACCAAATTTTCTAGACGGACCATTGCAAAATAAATGATTACTGAGTTGAATTATCTGCAACACTTTATGAGTTATTTCACTCAATGAGCATTCTTCGTTTGAGCTAATATTCATTCATATGGAATTCTGGTTTCCTATTCTTCTACCACTTTATGACTTAACCGTTTTCATCTTTAGCTTCATCAAAGACGATGAGTGGGGCCCATGCAGCGTCACCTGCGGCGAAGGTTGGAGGAAGAAGGAAGTGCACTGCAAGATATTCCTCGAATTCAGTAGAACTATAGCGAAATTGCCCGATAATAAATGTTCTGGACATAAACCGGCTGAAGAGACGGAGAGGTGTGTCATGGAGCCATGTTCGATGGCGTATGGAACTTCTTTTGGAGATTCAAGCATGACTTCTTATAATGGAGGAGACAGGTTAGTATTACCTATTGCTGTTATTGGATAGTGAGTAGATATGATTCAAGCGAGTTGCCTGCCGTCATCTATAAACAAAAAAACTTGGTTTCCACCCTAGGGTGGAAATATATTTTCTGCAAGACGGTGGTTATTTCTTTCTAAGAAATTGATAACACATGTCACCGGTTTTTGGTGTCATTTCCCATTTTGAAATTTAATAACATGTCAATAATTTAACTAAACTCCAGTTTAAAAGCCAAGCGAAAGTAATTTTTGTCAAATAATAATGCAAAATCAACTATCAATTTGTATTTCATCAATAAACTCAATAAGTTTATCTAATACACCATTTTTAACAGATTCTTCAACCACATCATTTATTTTCATTTTTAACAGATAATTCTCATTTAAATCACGTCCTTTCAAATTATTATTTAATTGTATCTGGTCTTCATCTTCTGCTGTTATAGTCGTTAATCTCAATTCTAATAGAGCCATTAGAAGACCGTAAGGTAAAAATGTGTGAACATCAATAATAAAACTCTCTTTGGAATATACTGAATTCGAATCAATGTTAAATAAATTTAGGTACGCCTTGAATGTATCGTAGTAAGCACATTGTATTTCTTCCAAATACTTGCCTCGGAAATCGGAATTTGTACAAATATAAATGAAATTCACGAAGTCCGTAAGGGGGTTGGCATAACGCATCGCTTGAAAATCTAATAAACAAACTCTTGTGACCCTGTCGTCCTGTAACAAAATTGGAAACATCAATCATCCTATCAAATTAGTTTTAATACAATTTGACAGACTATACGGCTCAATTTCAAATAAAAAGTGTTAATCTAATGGTGATTATTAACAGTAAGAGATGTCTAGATTTATTTGTACACTAGCTGTTGTGCGCGACCTTGTCCCGGTATTTTCATAAAATTACTAGCTGTTGCACGCGACTTTGCCCTCGTAACTTTAAAGAATGTAGCGTGTTCTACGTGGGAGCGTGGAGCTTTCTATAGATGAAAGAATTTTCAAAATCGGTTAGTAGTTTTTGAGTTTATTCATTATACAAACATAATCTTCTCTGTATATAATAGACTGCCTATCTCATAAACTAAACAAAGAATGTGTAGATAAGTAACACTCGAATTTTTTTTACTTTTATCACTTTTATTCATGTTTGGTATATATTATAAATGTCAAATCACTTTGTCGATTACATAAACAACATACCTCTGTTTTGAACAAAACATTATTTATCCAATAATCGCCGTGGCATAAAACACTGTGCTCTTTCGATTTTGTGTAGAATCTCAATACATTTAATAGTTTATCTTTAACCTTCTCTAACTTGTTCTTTGCATTCAAATCCTCTATTTCTCTCAGTGAAATATCAAAAGATTCATAAAAATAATTCCTTAATTTACTCCTATCTAGAAAACTATCTTTGAATATGACATCTTCAAATTGTGATTTCAATTTCAGAAAGCTTTCAGGGCTCGTTTTCTCATACACAAAAGACAATGCATGAAATTTCGCTAGTTCAGTAAGAGCCAAACGCACTTGGATGTGTTCCAAATTTTCGAATTTCGATAGTTTATCATCCATTTCAAAGCCGTCCAACTTTAGATCTTCTAAAACGAGTACTCCCTTTCCTTTATCTTCTTTAGTTATATATACACATTCAGGAAACACTAACTTGTCTTCATCATTTAATGTATTTTGTAATTCTCTATACTTTGGTATAACATTTCTATACACATTGACTTCGCGTTCATGCAACTCACAAAACAATTCTTGTCTCGCAGTATTTATTAAAGTCTTCACTATAACACTGGTATCAAATTCTGTTCCAATTCCTTTTATTGAAACTCTGAATATGTTTGCAATAAAATTAACACCTTCACTAGTTATATACTCAACATTGTATTCGAATTCTTCTATACCTCTTAGTCTCGCCACTTCTTCAATGCAGCAATGAAGTTCAGCAGAATTAAATTGTTCAGGTTCACTAATATTGACGTCTAGAGACATTTTTAGATTACCAAATAACAGTACAGTATCATGTAACAGATATATGTTTAATCATATGAGTACTATGAAAATGTAATCGTGCAATGATAAAGATTCCAGATAGTGTATTGTATATGGATATCATTGTAGAATTACTTTTATCAATTGATAAATATAAATATGAAATTATATAACAATTTCTATGTTGCAATTTAAAAGGAAAAGTCATATAAATATTTAATTAATTACAGTTAAATGTACAGATATCTTTCAAAATTATCGTCATCTGGATCAAAAGAAGTAGGTACATAATTTTAAGTAAAAGTCGGTAAGTAGGCTGACGGTCCACCTTGATGGTAAGTGGCAACCGTCGCCTATGAACACAAGCAAGGCCAAAGATGCTGCAAATATGCTCCTGACCTTTGTAAGAAAATTACTTCATGAAAATAAAATGGACTCTGACATTCTTTACCCATTCACCAATTGTCTACTAAAATTTTCTAACATTTTATTTATTGTCCTCATTCTTAAAGCATTGAATTAATTCTTAGTATCTTTATCCTTTCCTTTTTGTCTTTGTTTGAACTTATATTCCTTTTGCAGCAGGTCGCTAACATTTGGTACATCAAGCAACATCCGTGTAGCTCCAGGCTCACCTGGTAAATCTTACTCCTGGAAGGAAAAGGGCTACACAAGTTGCAGTGCATCCTGCTTAAGTGGAGTTCAGGTAAGACACGTAGAAAAAAAATTACTTTGCTTTTCATATATTTTTAGAACTTCTACATTGTAGTACAGTTTACTTGTAATAATATGTGCATACCCTTTTTAAAGAATATTTAGTCCAAATACTTTTATCGTCCGACATATATCAGAAATATAATTTTCAATCAACTTCAGTCAACATAAATAGCAGACGCTATAATAATAATAAATCATTTATTGAGCTGGTAGTATGTGATTGTTGGTAATTTTTAAAGAAATAATTATAATAATAATTTGTATTTCATTTCTTTCTTATTTTTTTGATTAATAACACTTGTCAACACAATTTTTGGGCCTGGCTTCTGCATATGAAATTTTGATTTCTTCTATGTTAAAAATAAGGGAATAAATAATTTTTTGATCAAAGTTTGGTTTTTGTAGAAACTAGAGCATTTTTTTTTTAATTTTTTTTTAAGACAAATGATAGATTCATACATTATTTCCATACTTTTATTTTCAATTACAATTAGAAAAGTAAACAACAGGAAATATATGTAAAATAACGGAAAAATTAAGTTCAAAAATGAATATGAATGAATTTTAGTGTTTCTCTTATGTTTGTATGGGCTGTCTTGTTGTATCTTACTTATCGTCATAAATCAGGCAAAAGCAAACTTTAAAAGCTAAAAATGGACACGTAACTATTTTTAGATGTCTACAATCAGAATTTAAGCATTAGAACAGAAACCAAAAAAATGGGTAAGACCCATTGGTCTCTACGAGCTATGGCGACTATTATGCTTGGGGTTATCCTGAATTAATTGAGTAATTGTGGTTTACACAGGAACTAATAATTCAATGTGTGAGAGACGAAGATGGAAAGAACGCGTCCCCATACATGTGCGATCCGCTGACAAAACCCGAGAACCGTGTAAGAACATGCAACGACCATCCGTGTCCACCTAGGTGAGTTTATTTTGTTTTTATTCCATCTTTGAAGTGAAAACTTCTATAGCCGCGTTATACGACTTTGTGTAGGGAAAAAATGTATCGGTTCGCGTCAGCAAAATGCTAATGCTCACAGTTATGCGCGCGCGCTGTCTACGTACGCGATCACGCCAACACATTGCATATACCCGATTGTATGTGTGTGCGTTGGACGCTCAGTTTTAAGTTTTCACTTCCGTCGGCAGTCCTCATGACTGCCTGCGTTTATTTTTCTATACTAATATTATAAAGAGGAAAGATTTGATTGTTTGTTTGTTTTAATAGAATAGGCTCCGAAACTACTGGACCGATTTGAAAAATTCTTTACCATTAGAAGCCGATATTATCCGTGATGAACAATAGGCCTCATTTTTACCACGGGAAAATGCTTAATTCCTACGGGAAATCTAAAATAAAAGTAAATACTAGCGGCTTGGCCCGGGATACACTTGACAGCGCCATCTATCCAGAATCGGTGAAGCGACTAACATGACAACTGCTTGGTGATATTTTTAGCGATCCATTCCACGGTAGATTTCGTTTTATACTTTTCAACACGGACGAAGTCGCAAGCACCAGTAATTTTGTTTTATATAAAGGTCGACAGACAAGCTGACGGTCCACTTGATGGCAAGTGGCTACCGTCACCTTTTACACAGAAGAACAGAATCCAATTAGGTACTTTTTTCTACATGGTACTCTAATGTATATTATACAATATACAATGTGTAAGTGCAAAATTAATGATGATCTGTTGCGTAGTTAAAACGTGTAGCGTTAACAAACAAACGAACCCACTTTCGCATTCATAATATTAGTTAGGATCATTGACATTATTACTCTAAGGGCTTCTTTCACGAACCGTACAAACAAAGGTATATCAGCTTCAATATCACCAGGAACCATCAGTGATTTTAAGTGACGGTTATCCTACTTGACAGATGGTGGAAGAGGCCCTAAGTGAACTTATGGTTTCAGCTAACTAATTAAAGATTATTTCCAACATAAATCCTAGTCATACTAATATTGTAATACTAGCTGTTGCACGCGACTTCGTCTGCGTAACTTTATAAATGATATCCTATGTTACTCGCTGATAACGTAGCTTTCTATAGGTGAAAGAATTTTTCAAATCGGTCCACTTTTTGAGTTTATTCGTAATAGCTGCACGCTATTACGTGCCTACTTGCTATGTCTACTTGACACATTACTTAAAGATGGTGAAAGAGGCCCTTAAACTTGACTAACTGAAGTCTCCGAAACATCGAGAGGTTTCAAATGTTGATCGCACGAATTCTTTGTGTAGAATATTTGAAATTAAGTCTCTTGTTGAGGTCTGCGGTTGAGAATGAACGTGTGTATTGCTAATGTGGCCAGTTATCGTATCGAGCAATAAGTTTTCACATCCGAGCTATTATCGGAACGCGCCATTAAAATGCTGCTTCCTTCTCTTCATTACCAACGGAAAATTGTGAATTTTAAACGCTTTTCCTCTATGTTTTTATTCGCAGTTTTTAAAATCATTATGTTACTAATTGGAAATTGAAACAGCCGTCTTGGCTCGCTTTTATTTGATTTTTATATCTTTTATTCATTCAATATTATGACGTTATATATTTTAATTTTAATGGTCGAAGTCTCAAGCACCAGCCTAACTAATGTTATGATATTCTAGCTAGACTTTCGACACAACATCTCTACTATACGAATTCGCTGAAATTCGAATTACAAATTCGGTGTTTTTTTATTTATTGGCTAGCATCTAGCCGTGTAGCGAAGATGAGGCCTGTGATGGAGCGAGCTCGCCTAATAGAAGGTGCACATTCACTCGAAATTTGAAAAGATTTGAGTTATACTCGTATGTGTTGGTCTTTGAATTTTATACTTGATTCCAAGATCAAAACAAAATACATAAATAAATATCTCACATAGATTTTCTGTTACAGATGGAATCATACTGAATTCTCTCAGTGTACTAAATCTTGCGGCATTGGCATTCAAACCAGAGAAGTGACATGCATTCATGAGGTGTGTATTTTCGTATATATGTAGACAGTTGGTTAGTTGATGTGACGAGTCTTTAAAGAAAGACTTATATTCAACTGTAGAGAGGTACAGGCTGATAATGATGACTAATCATCATTGTGGTGATGATGTTATATAATTAGTAAACTGTTATATTTTCAGTGTACTATTAAAAAAAAAATTGTTCAAAATAAATTAAATAAATAAATAAATTCGTACAGGTGACCCGAGGTGGTACCAACACTGTGGTAGTGCCAAATAGCATGTGTCCGCAACCTCCGCCGCCTGACCGTCAGTACTGCAACGTGCTCGACTGCCCAGTTCGCTGGCACACCGGCGATTGGTCCAAGTGCACCAAGACATGTGGCGGTGGATTGAAGCAGAGAGATGTGAGTAACATAACAGCGTTTCAGGAATTTAGTTAGAAGATGTAACGACACGTTTGGTCTATTGGCTAGAAACCCTAACTATAGCTAGGCGATAAAATGTTGGTAAATCATAGTCAGGAGATGTAACGACACGTTTGGTCTTTCGGCTAGAAATCCTTTAGCTCTAGGCGATAAAATGTTGGTAAATCATAGTCAGATAGTCAGGAGATGTAACGACACGTTTGGTCTTTTGGCTAGAAACCCTTTAGCTCTAGGCGATAAAATGTTGGTAAATCATAGTCAGATAGTCAGGAGATGTAACGACACGTTTGGTCTATTGGCTAGAAACCCTAACTCTAGGCGATAAAATGTTGGTAAATCATAGTCAGGAGATGTAACGACACGTTTGGTCTATTGGCTAGAAACCCTAACTCTAGGCGATAAAATGTTGGTAAATCATAGTCAGGAGATGTAACGACACGTTTGGTCTATTGGCTAGAAACCCTAACTCTAGGCGATAAAATGTTGGAAAATCATGGTCAGGAGATGTAACGACACTTTTGGTCTAGTGGCTAGAAACCCTAGTGACTAGACATTGACGAAGTTAAGCTTGTTATGAATCAAGAATGTACGTACTCATTCAGGTAGAGGGCACTTATTTCATACAATTGAACGTCACTGAGGGTGTCGCTCATAGAGCTTAGTATTTTTTTATTTCTATACTAAAATTAGTTTTCTCTTCAAAAATTGCATCAAAACCTTATATTTTCAGAATTTCTGTACTTAAAAATGAAGATATCTTTCAGGTGGAATGCAAGCAGATCATGGCGCAGTCCCACGTGGTGGAAAGACCTGCTTCGCTTTGCAGCGCTCCTCGTCCGGCCACTACCAAGTCATGTAACTCAAGACCCTGTCTGCTGGACACTGCTTCTCCTGAAATATCATTGGCCAACTCCTCTTACATACAGCACGATCCTAAAAAGAAAAAGGTAAGAACTTGATATAATATTGAATTGTATTGTGACTTTTTTCATTCTTTTTTTTACATTCTTTATATGAATTTTTTAGCCCTAAACCGGATGAATTCCTTTCAAAAAGAAAGAAAGAAGAAATATAAAGACAAAAAATAATTATCTATTTGTTCCGGCTAATCTCCGAAAAGGCTGAACGGATTTCGACCGGACTTTCACTGTTGAAAGCTATATTATCAGCGAGTAACATGGGCTATATTTTATAAAATTACGCGGACGAAGTCGCGTTCCACAGCTAGTATACTATATACAATAACCTAGTCTATGGTCGCCGCAGAGCAAAGTTTTCAAACTCCCGTGAAGTTCAAGAACATTTTTGTTAAGTAATTGTGATAAGTTTTAAGTGGGTAGAGTGCAGAGAGTAGTTATTATTTTCGTTTACCTGTCAGTGTAGGCTATCTAGGTCGTGGCAAAGGTCCAACTTTCTTAGTGTACTTTGTAATCCACTTTAGCTATCTCAGCACACCGAGCTGGACGTTAAGTCCGAATGGATATTTTGCGAAGTGTTTCGAGACGTTTTATCGCTCGTTGGTCTCATGACACTGGCTGTCGATTCGATTACTATCGACTCTATAGAGTTTCAGTTATGGCACTGCAAAATAACATATAAACCATCAATCAAAAGACGTTTTCTACATTGTATAGGGTACATTGTACCCGCTTTGAAATGCCATAAGTGACATCGACCACAATGGTAGGAGAGCCCAAGAGGGGATTTTGGGATTTATTCGAGAGCGTCAGATATTGCCAATGTATATTCCCCGCGTGTCTCCGATAACGGATATTGGTTGGTGGGGTTGGTGAGGGTTGGGGTAAAATTTTAAATACAACTCGAACGCGTCAGATTTTCAGAGGGGATGTTAAGTGAACCTAAACTAAGTAACTCCATTTAAAATTCAGACGATTCAAATGTAAAGCAAGCTCGTGGCAGCTTTTTGAAAATGCAATAAGATTTTTGACGACTCGAGCGCGTCAGATTTTCATAAAGACGGTCAGCTCGAGTGACTCCGCATTTAGCATCGTGGGCTCTTCTACTACAACAGTTGTTTTCACTCTATCCCTTTCTCAACTTTCTTCATAACTGTGAGGCCTGAAAGGGAAAAGATCTGATTCGCCCACGGCTAGAGATCAGCCAGATGACCTCTTGCCATTTGCCATCCACTCTTCTTATCCAGGTTATCTGGTTCCCTGTGGACTATGCTTTCACAGTAATTGAGAACTCTCTAATAGCAGGTGAAGGATCTCTGATAGTCTTGCCCGAATCGCAAGCTGTTTTAGAATCGATATGTTTATATGCCCATGGAATGCACAATATCTGTTAAATCGTGGTCTTTCAAGGAAGATGTTAATACAAAATCATCATTTCTTATTTTTTTTTAGATTAAACACTAGACTACAGTTTTACGGATCAATTGATTGTTGGTGGCTATCTTCGTACAACGCTAAAAAATACGATGGAATAAGCGCTGTAACTGTAATATGCCATAGCAAATTTTACACTTTTATGACGTCACAATGTTTGGAATATACAAAATAAAATTTAGTTCACAATTTAATTAATTAATTAATTAATTAATTAATAAGGGTTAGTCCAAACAGTTCTACTATTAATTCTACTATAGAACTTTTAGTAGTGGTAGGGCGCACTGCGTTTCGCAGTCATTTGGGCAGCCCGTCTGGCGGCAGTAACCACCACCTTACAGAATACCACCGTAAAATAACAGCATATGTGCTGTTGTGTTTCGGTGAGTGAGTAAGGGATGCCAGAGCCCATTACCCCATCCCTCCCTTATCCCTTACCCTTAATCCTTCTATGGTCAGCAGCGCACTTGTACCACTTATGACGTTGCTTGTGTTATAGGCGACGGTAGCCAGCTACCATAAAGTGGACCGTCAGCCTGTCTGTCGACCTTAACATAAACAAAAAAGAACTGTTTGGACAAAAAAATGCAACTAGTTCTACTGCAAAGTTTCACAGATTGGATTCGAATAATTTTAATGGAACACGTCCCAACTGTTCTACTATTTTTATAATAGAAAAAAAAATAAAAAAAGAACACTTTGAATTGGACAAGGTCAAAAATATGTCTTAGAAAAACTGTCAAGTGTTACCAGCTTACAAAATAATGTTCAATGACGTCTTTTGTTCAACTCAAGAATCAATCCACCAAGTGAAAGTCTTTATTCGTGTGTTCATAAAAGAGAGCAGAGCTATTGTTGAGGCATTTGATGGAAGTGCTTTTTATTATCTGACTTTATGTAACTTTGAACTTTGAAAAAGTTTCAAAGATCTAGTCTGGATTTGACAAGTAATGGCAGGGCAGGCAGACCCTTACAGAAGACCACAGTATTGAAATTAACAAATAATAAAACCGCGACTCAAAATTACTTAGGTAAAATAATAAGATTATTTTATGCTTTTCAGTTTATTTTATATTTTTTGTGGCTATAATCTATTATTTACTACATGCTTAATTTTTAATTTTCCCATCCCCATTTTCCTACCCTTAGGGTAGGAATTTTTTTCCAAATTTATACGAGACCAACTTCGAGGTATACCCTATCCATTAAAAAAAGAATTATCAAAATCGGACCACCCTGTCAAAAATTATGCGTGATCATACATACAAAAAATAAACAAATATACGCGTCGAATTGAGTACCTCCTCCGTTTTTGTATTTTTTCGTTTTCGTCGGTTGAAAATACTCTGTGACGTTACAATATGAAGTACGCACTCTGATTGCAATATATTCAAGGACCTTGGGTTCCCTCTTTACATAATTTACAAAAGTTACATCACCCTTGTTTCTCTTTTAAAACAGGTAACCGTGAAAGTTGGAGGATCAGCGACAATATTCTACGGGACACAAGTCAAGATCAAATGTCCGGTGAAAGGATACAACAGGACAAAAATACAATGGGCCAAAGATCACCAGATTATTAGCAAGTCGAAGAAATATAAGATCTCCAAAAAGGTAATTATTTTTAGATAAAATATATATATTTATTTAAGATTTCATACAGCCATTATTTATGTATTATAGGCCAATAAAATTACGGCTCAAAGTGGGTTTAATAAATTATATATATAGTTTGGACATTCTGAGCATACATTTCAATTTGAGGGGTTCTCCGAAGGTCAGCTCTAGGTCATTTCGATGAAATCGCGTTTAAATCGATATCTCGAGAACGTTTAGTGTTAGGCAAAAAATTGTAGAGACCTTTTCCCTTCTAAATTAAATTTACTAACTTTTTTGTCTGAAACTTTTTTTTCTAACATCAATATTTTTCAACTTATTACTTCCGAAAGGCAATTTTTTTTTATATTTCTCCCAATTTTTCATTTTTCGCCGTTTTTTCCCCAACCGTTTGATTTTATGAAATTTTCATTATTTTCAAAATTGTAGATCTTTTAATTAGGAACAACTTTTGTCTGAAACTTTTTTCTCTACTACCAATACTGTCGGAGTTGTAGCTTACTTTACCGAGCGATATCCGCGCCATTGTCGCAATATCGTCGACATCAGTTTGACATTTAATGTTTGAAGATTTCGTAATTTTATTGGCCTAATTATATATATAAATTAAATACAAATAGGCATAAAGAATTATAAAAATATTTTAAATTAGATAAATTTAAAATATTTTTATTAATTTAATTAATTTAATTTAATTTTATTAATTTAAAAAACAATGTTTTATTAAAAAAAAATTAACTCCTGAAAGTTTGTTTCTCCATGGCATTGCATTAGTAAATCAGTCTGCGTAATCTGTGTAATCCGAAATAAATATTATTATTCGCATAATATATTTATTTTCTATCTTAATTCTAAATTTTTTACAATAAATATTATTATTATTATTATTATTAGTATTGTTTGTGATATAAAATTTTCTTTAAGGAGGTGTTTGCGAAATGAATAGGCGAAATGAGAAATGAATAGGCTGAGTGAGGGAGTGATCACTGATATTTCTTTAGAAATGTTTTGTGTAGACTAAATAAACCCTTATTGTCACCCATTAAGATTCATGCATAATATCAAAACATATGAATATTTTGACGGGACTTTTTAATTTTTTGTGAGGCAATTTCTATTATTTTTAGAATTTTTTTTTTGACCAATGTTGAGTTGATTATGTCTGCTATCCCTCAGTATTTTTAAACAAGCAAAATTTGGAACATAAAAACATAAAAATGATCCTAAACACGACCACTTTTCGTAAATATTGTGTGAAGAGGCGATCAGAAATTGTATTTACAGTACGAAAAATCATATTTTTTTAAATTATTTTTTATAGTATTTGCAGATAAAGAAGTAATCTAACTGTTCCACCTGTTATTTTTATTTGATTTGGTTCATTTGGTCGCAAAATCTACCAAAAAACAACTAAGTTTTGTCAAATTCGTAAACACGCCCAATGCGAATTAATCTTGCATCTCTTTCTAACAAAGGGCGCTCTACGCATCACGTCTCTCTCCCTCCGGGACCACGGCGTTTACACGTGTGTGGCAGGTCGTTCCAATGCCAACTTGACTCTGATAGTGAAGCCGAGACCAGGGGAATTCCCGTCTAGTGAGGAGATCGAGAGGCATAAAGCTCTTGACGAGCCTTCTTCTCCACTCGCCGACAGGTAAGTGAAAAATCTGTGGTATAGAGCTATCTCTATATTAATTTTCTTTGATTTTTTTTAACCGCGAAATAAAATTAACATTTTTTTTGTTTTTTGTCATGTCAATAGAGACATAGAAAAGGAGTTACTATGTCCCTTTATAAGGGCCTCTTTAACCATCTATGAATAAAATGTCAAGTAGGCTAACCGCCATTTAAATTCACCGGTAAGAAAGCGCACGAATTTCACCATCTTCATGTAGTTTTACTCGAAGGTAATTTTAATTAAATTGACACAAGATACTCTTAACATTTACTAGCCAATGAGCGTTACTTGAAAATTAACTAATCGACTTATGAAAGAGGCCCTAAGTCAAATTTTCTACTAAACAGATAAACCTGTTATCGTAATTTAGTTTGTAAATCAGATGAATAAAGATACGCGAATGAAGTCACAGGCGAAAGCTAGTAAAATTAATGTTTTATGTTTACAAAAAGTTTTATTCAGATAGGTAGGTATGTGTTTAATTAGATCTAAGTTAATGTAATGGGGAATTTTGTAGCAGAACAGACGGAAGGTACAGAGCAATGATCGGTGGAGCATCCGACGATCAATCCCACGAACAACGTCCAGGAGATCAACGAAAAAACTATAAGAACCGTCAGAGAGGTAAGAATCCTAACTTTTAACTAATATTCCCTATTGAAACCTTAAACTAAACCTCATAACATCTATAGTTTTCTATTGTTTGACAGTAGCGGGTCAGAAAGGCACTAAAAATCAATAAATAAACTTAATAAAATATTGTTCTGACCCACAGTGGGTCAGACGGGCACTTAAAAGTGGGTCCAACGGGCACTTAAGGCTTATCGCCCACTAGGCAGCCGGGCTGCGCAGCCAGGCTGCGGCAGCCAAAATATTTGCGCAGCCAGTTATGACAGCCAAATCGACGGCCAGTTGTCACCCATTCATTCCAGTTCTCTCTTCCTTGCCTCTCGCACTTTTATTCTTCATACTATATCTTTCTTTCATCCATCACTCATTCATTCATACCGTTGCGGGTGGGATTCCCGCCTGTCTGTCCTATTCTATCTATTCCTTATCTTTATTTCCATTTTCCTTAATTCTAAGCAGGGTCAGGGTAAATGGTATAGTACTAGGGTGTTACCTACTCTTTGTTTGAACTAACAATTGAATATTTGTGAATTATCAGCACATGTGCTGTTTTGTTTCGCTGCGCAAATAGCCACAGAATGCCAAAAACAAAATAATAAGTTCTCATCTTTCGCCTGCTACGATTTTCTGAAGGTGTCGTTTCGCACGCAAGAATATAATATGTGTGCGAGATGACTACTAAAATTTCTATAAATTTAAAGTTGACTCTTCGCACATTTCGTACGAAATAAAATCGTGCGAAATGACTACTAAACTGAGTACCTATAATTTCTTTTTGAGTTTGCATTAACCTGCCTGCACACTTTTTCTTAACCTATTAACGTTCACAATGGAATACCTACATAACTAGTTTTATTAATTCAATAAAATACCGCGCAAAAGAAAATGTTGCTTTTTTCTTTACCAGTACAATCCAAGTCTCAAGTTGAAACTTCTCCGCAGAGGCTCACGACTTTCTGTTTCAAAGCTAAACTTAATAACCTTTTTTTAAAAGGCCAGTTTAACAACTGAACTGTTCTAGACTCGAAAATAAAAGAGCTCGCGAGTTAGGGTTCTTTGGGAAGTGAATCGGGAATTGTTTTATAAATCTCTTAGTTGGTAGCTCACAAGTACTAATTAAGCTATCTCGATGGTGGAACACACAATAATATAAAATGGACAGTAGCTGTACACATATTAATACAATTTATATTTAGCGTTTGCTATTATTATGTCGACGAAAGTATAGTAAGTATTAAGTACTCTACGACTTTACAATATAAAGTACACTGTGGCTTTACAATATAAAGTACTCTGTCTGTGGCATGCCATTAAAAAGGTAATCTGACAATGGGAGGTCGTTGTCGTTTGTCCGCGCATCTTATTAGTTTGAATTGTACTCGTAGTTCTGATATATCAGTCGGGAATTAAAACTCAAAATTATAACACCTAAGACACAAAATTACTTAGGTGTACTTACATTAGTTTAAGAACTTAGTTATTAAGGTTAAATAAAACAATATGTTGCTTTTCAGTTTTTTCGGCGGTTTAATTGTTTGTCAAAAAATGTTAATACCTTAAGAGCCTCTTTCACAAAGTCCAATTAAAGTGTCAAATAGGCTAGCCGCCATTTAAAGTCACCGGTAAGACAGCGTACGAGTTTCACCATCTTCGAGTAGCGTTACTCAATGGGTTAACTAGCCTGTAACTTACTAGCCGCTCCATCTGCCCAATAACGTGTTTTAATTGACGGGTATTATAAATTTATAACCTAAAACACATTTGAAGTTGTAACTGTCAAATACTTACAATCAATTTATTTAAAAAATAATAATAACAATGGATTTCTTTGAATTGGGTGACCATCAACTAGATGAAATGGAATACTATTCATTGAATAGAACTCCATGTATCCGTATATTTAAATTGCGTGTGGATTTTATAATCCGTACTAATATTATAAATGCGAAAGTTTGTATGGATGTATGGTCGTTTGTTACTCTTTCACGCAAAAACTACTGAACCTATCACCATGAAATTTTGCATACATTTTGTCTGAGACACCAGAAAGGACATAGGGTACCTTTCATCGTTTAACACGGACGAAGTTGCGGGCACCAGCTATTAGTACTTAAATAAAACAAAGGTTATATTAAATCAATATTAATTTAATTCGCTTCTTAATTTTTGTATTTTTAATTTATATTCCTCATTCTTCCATTGTCGTTCCTGTTCTTGAAACTCCCATTCCTCCAATAGATTCCACAACGAAATCAACGGCCTCTGTAAAACAATTTGTATTGTAGCTTGATATATTTTAGTAAAAGATCACTTAGAAAAAAATTAAAAACAAGTTACCTTGACTTAATTGGGCTTGAGGTAAATATATCTGAGTCGTAGATGTCTTCTAGGCCCCCGTGCTCAATGAGCTCATGGATTTAATTTGCTCCTAAACATTATCCAGCGGAGGTGCTACATTTTTACCACGTCCGGTACGATATAGTTCGGAGCGTATTGCAGCCGACTTTTTTCTAACTGTGCGTTTGAGGCCCTCGTACTTAATAGATCTAAAAATTCCTCCAGATCTAGTATTGAATTCGTTTTTTATGCTTTCCCAAGAGGCTTCTTTTTTTCTTCCATGTGGAAACATCGCTTTGTTTGTTTTCTAATTTTGGTATTTTTGTATCAGGGATATTAATAAATCTCTCTTCTCCTGTAGGGTAAAATTTGCACTTCGCTCTCTTTTAGTTTTATCCATTTTATTTTAATTTATAATACAAATGCAACGCGAGATGAAAATTTACGAATTGAAATAAATAACGAAATTGACAACACATTTGACGTATTATTGAACGAATGAACGTCTAAATTGCTATGACATTCATTTAATGTATAAGTTGTCACTCGAAGCCTTGATTTGGTTTGTGAAATTGAAACAAGATACTCGTAACATTTACTCGCCCAATAGCGTTACTTGAAAAGCAACTAATGAACACTTTAATTGTACTTTGTGAAATAGGCCCTTAGTGTTTAATCTTAGAATAACAGCGTCTTAAAATACTCTTAGGCCGAAAACAGACACAAAGCGGGCGCGTCTAGTTTTAATATACTAGGTCGCGCTTAACTAAGTGTGTCCATTAAGCGCGATACTAAAACTAGACGTACTACTAGACGACTAGTTTTAATATACTGGGTCGCGCTTAACTAAGTGTGTCCATTAAGCGCGATATTAAAACTAGACGTACTACTAGACGACTAGTTTTAATATACTGGGTCACGCTTAACTAGTCCATTAAGCGCGATATTAAAATTAGACGCGCCCGCCGGTCGCGCCCGCGTCCGCTTTGTGTCTGTTTTCGACCTTAGGCCGGTACTGACGGTGCGACCGACGCGCTTGTCATTTGTATGAAAATTTACAAGTGGTTACAGAGTTCGCCTGACCGTAGGCACGCGTATTGCTACCGCGGTTGGTCGTGCGTATCGTCAGTACTCTGACCGTCAGGAGAGCACTGAAACCAGCCTTAGTGTTTAATCTTAGAATAACAGCCATCCGATGGCAATATTCAAATACATCTGCATTTTACACTTTGAGAAGTTAATAAGTCGTCATAAGCTTTTACGTGCACTGTTTATTCGTTACAATGTGGTCTGTGGCACTGCAAAATGTCGCATTGGAGTGCAACCAGGGGAATCTTTGCTGCGGTTTTTGCTAAGATCTCCTCTGTTGGTGACGTTAAACCCAACTTAAGTTTATTCTCACGAGGATTAGGTTTTGCTGTTGTTGGCATAGTCGGTGTCCTTAATGGCCTGTGTTTTGTTGCATTAAATTTTTTTGTCAAGTTAGATTTAATGGTAGGTATCTACAGTTTATACAGAATTTAAAGTTAGGGCCTCTTTCACCAACTACAAGTGTTACATTTCAAGTAACGCAAATTGGCGATTACATGTTACGAGTATCTTGTGTCAATGTCATTGAATTTAAAGTGATATTTATTATTTAATGTTATAAGTATGTAACATTATCAATACTTACTAATAATGAATCTGTAGGTATTGTATGTATGTATGTTCCACCATATCTCTTAAACGAATTACTTAACTGATTTTCAAGAAACTCTGTAGATTAACATTTAGACGTACAGGACACAAGATAGACTATACTTTTTCAACGCGGACGAAGTCGCGGGCGCCGGCTAGTTATAACTATGTATAAAATTATCTCTTTCTTCGCCAGGCAAACAGACGGACAAGACGCGCGATTCACAATACAACACGGCTACAACCAGCACCAAACCCTCACCAAGTTTTAATTCTCAGGCTAGAGATATTTACGACGAGAACGAGGTAAGGTTTTCTAATTAAAAAAAAATATTATATGTGTGTGTACTTGTTGTTAACTTGTGATTTGTAATAATGTGTGGGAGATTTTGTTTTGTTTTAATATATATATATATATTATTTATGTCGGTACTTGATTATACATATTTGAATTTTTTATTGTATCTAATATTTTTCTCAATAAGAAAACGAAACAGGAAAATTATTATACACTTGACACATTGTCACCTCCTTAACCTTGGGCCACGAAAACAACGCTTGAAGCGAAATCGTTTTGCGCTACAAGCGTCAGACTGGAGCGTCAAAAACAAATGACTGTACTCGTATTTCATGTATAATCGGCGCAAAACCTAATGGCTTCTGGCTATATCACGTGTCAAAGTAACCGATTTTGCGACTGTTTGTGAGATATTGCGACGCAGGGATAGGGGAGCCATGGAATGAGCGAGACGCAATGATAACATTTGTAAACTCAACAAATAAAGTGCTTTATCACCCTAAGATTGAACATTCTTTGTTGGTTGTAGAATGATAAGGTATATTTTCCTTTGAAAATTTAAAGTGACAATTAATGTCAATCAGTAATCAATGCCTATTTCAAATCTAAGCTTTAGTGAATTTTGAAATGAATGGAATTTGTTATCGAAACTGATGAAGCACTTTTCTGGTCGGCCATACGAGAAAAGGCAGTTCCGCCGTATTGGTCGCAATTATACATGCGCAAACGAAAGATACCCCCTCAAGGTCAGCCCATCAAGTTTTGCGATGCTAATAAGAGACCACAACACGGCACTTCAAATTGCATAGAAATTTTTGACGCTCAACGCTGACGCTTGCAGCGCTAAGCGTACCCGCTTCGAGCGTCGATAGATAAGCTTCTAGCGTTGGTTTCGTGGCCCAGGCATAAGCGAATTCGATTCGAGCGTTTGGTTTCGTGGCCCAGGCTAAATTACAGAAGACCACTGTAAAATAACAGCATATCTGCTTGTATGTTTATCGGTGCGGAAGTAATGAACCTCGTGACACCATTCCAGTATTCCCTACATAACTACTTATTTATTTGATAATTAGATTTGAAAAAAAAATTATAATAGTAATACATTTGTATTATACATATAATACAAATTATAATTTTAATTAATAATTAATATTATATTTGCATTATAATTTTTATATATTTTTTATATAATTTTTATATTAGATATTTCACTCAAACTTATCGTCTAACTTCCTAGGCCCACTTAGGGTTCCTGTGAAATTTTCAAAAAACGAACTACAACGCGCACAAAGTCGCGGGCACAGACAGTTTAGTGCCTAATAAATCATGAAATTAAGTAAAGTATAAATCCGCCAAGTTATCGCCCCCATCTAACAATCCGCAACTTGACAATAACAAGTTTATTGCAACTGTTAAATTGAGACGTTCAACTTTAACCGAATCTGTGCAGTTCAACTTTGGCCAGATAAGCTATTTTATTCCTTCTAAGTAATGTCACAAACTTGTTTATAATGGTTTCAAATAATTTTATTTTCAAACTAGTGGCTCAGTCAGCAACATTGCCATAACAACGGTCAACGTATGATTTTTTTTTTTTTTATAAAAAATCGGTATCCGTTGGAATTTTGAGAAAAAAAAGTAAAATCGTTCCTGTGTTTAAATGCAATGTTGTGTAAAAATATCGAGTATAGGTGAATTATTATATTAAGGTTTGAAGGCGACACTAGTGGGGGAATCCCCGCATGTGTACAATTGCGCACAAAATTGCTAAGGAAAATGACATTTTCTTTATCTTATTTCGTAATTTTTCACCTCACTAACTTAACATTACAGGCAGTGTTAATATTCCTTCCATAAAATCATCGTGCGATGTCAAAGTACAACGTTTTTTTAGGCATTTATTCACCATGACGTATTTACTAATACGATAAAACAATCTGTACGCAACAGTACCCAAGAGACAAGAGACGCGCGAACGAAGTGCGGGAGGTGTGTAACGCATGAGTCTACCAATAACGTGTCGGCACACGTTATTGGTAGACTCATCCGCTCACGCTCCTCTGCAAAAATAGAGTTCTGCGCACATTTGCAGAGAAGTCTTTATTCGCTACACGAACTATACAACACAATATTCTTATTTATATAGATAGGTAAGTACTAGCATTTTTTTTGTACTTATAAACTTTAAGATGCCTATAACCTTGTAATAGGCTATATAAAAATTTAATCCATTTTATGTATTTTTTAAATATTACAGGTTAGCTATAAATAAATAAATTAAAAAATTAAAAAAATAGATATCAAATACTATCCAAGCAACACGGCTGAATATTCTTTGAATAAATGCATTTATACAGTTGTTATTCAAGCAATTTGGGCACAAAAATAAATTGCTTTAAGCTGTATAGTAGCAACATAATAGCTGAATAGTAGCTGAATAAGCAACAAGAAGCCCATAATAGCCCATAGTGTTATATTAGCCCAAAAATCATTCAATACAGCATTTGCCTATCTTGTCAGCTCTATTACCCTTATAACAAAGCTTTAAACTGAATAATTTGTGAATGTCATACTGTTATCTGGCCTATGTGTTGCGTGGGTAGTTTACTAGTAACTAAGTTTAGTTAGGTTTCAAATTTATAAAAAAGGTGTTTTAGTATTGACTATCTGTACTTTCCCTCCAAAAAATTGCAGATTCGTTTTTGATGTTGGATTTCATATAATTTGACTTTGTAATATTTATAGGTAATAATTTATTATCATTATTAAAATCATGTTATTAACCCAGTTAATATTCAGGCCTCAATGGCGATAATTTAAAGTACGATGACGTTATATCAATGTAGCGCTTATTTACATTATTCGACGGGAAAATTAATCTTTAGTTTTAGCTATTCAGTATTATTGGACGTATATTGTTAATGTTAATATTAAATTATTGATGTAACATAGACTCGTGTTGTTGGTATATTATTTTATCACAATTTCGGTGATATCAAAATGAATATAATTATGTACTCACATAAATAACGACACACGACTGGAGTTTACTCCTTACGAACGATTATAAAATTTATATTTTCACAATTCAAACACGCCGAAAAAAACGCAATATCTCTGAAAATTTTAGAATATCTTTGAGATTCTCTCTGAATTCTAAAATTTTCAAAAAAAAAATAAAACTTAACTATAACGCATTCGTGTGACAATTTTGATTTTACTTCCACAAAATTGTCATATCACGGGCAAATCTATTCTTAAGGTGAAACAAGTCGGCGCGGCGGCCCGAACTCAACGATCTCATGGCTAAAATGCGTCCTGTCTCACACAGCACAAAGCGCGGGAAGAGCACTCGACTGCGATGCACAATCATTCATACCAAAAATAAAATCACAAACAGACCCTTGGGCCAACGCTTTTTTTGACAAAACTACTGCATATATCTATTTCGTGTAAAGTTATTTGAACTCTTGAATAACTAATCAATGTTTGTATGCAAAGTATTTTGGAGTTTTTGTACACTAGAGTGACATATTCACCATCAAAGTTGCATTAAAACTTCTGTTAAAATATGGATTTTTCAAGGATCATATCTTTTAAATTAATACTTTTTTTTAAGTTGTACTTTGCAGGAACCTAGTTAACGACAAGATAAATCGGTATCATGCTTACTTTTGTAAATTAAACATAAAACAGCGAAGTAATATACGTACTATACGTTTGTATGGCGGAAAACTGACTTGCAAAACCTTAAGGAGTAAAAGTCCAATTTATTTAGTAAATAAGAATAGGTAAAAGTTAAGTTATAACGGTACGTAGGTAATTGTTACTTTTTATATTTTCTCTAATTGCAGCTGTCTAAAGTTTAATGATGGGTCAAACGTGACAATAAACTGACTTTTCATAATCACGCTTGTACGAAGAGACGGTAATTAACACAGAGTATAACAAATATAATAGGGCGCTGTCATAAAATAATAATTAAAAAAAATTGTGCTTCCATTTTTAAAATGTTTCTTTTCGTAGGCGTGTTCAAATGAATACTAGTTCTAATTTTAAAAGCTAGAACGAGGACTCTATAGCGGTTTAATCACGTGAAAGGAAAATGAAGCGAGCATTTCCGTGCGCTTTTTAAAAACACATCCTAGCTCAACGATTGACAGGTCATTATGAAACGAAAACGTTTTAAAAAAGGAACTGTTGTTCGGTTGCCGGTATTCATTTTGTTTCTTTTTAATTAAAAAAAAAACTTTAATTGCGTATAAAGTAGAGAGTTTTGTTTTATTTCTTTACTAACTGACGCCCGCAACTTCGTCTGCGTTGAAAAAAAAATGGCCTGTCCTGTGTCTCGTATGTCTAAATGTTTATCTACCAAGTTTCATGAAAATCAGATAATTCGTTTAAGAGTTATTGAGGAATATCCATACAATGCCTACACTTCAGATTTATTATTAGTATCAATTAGTATTGACTAGCGATCCGCTCCCTGCTGCTCAGGGGTAATTTTTTTTCTATTTTTTTTGTGTAAAAATCTTCCTTTAGTATTAATTTTTCCATTAGTGAAAACCACATTAAACAGGAGGGACAAACGTCAACGACAATTTGAATAGAAAAAATAGCCAATTTGATCCATCTGTTCTCGAATTTTACGCTTAAACTAGATTAGTATAAGAATCAAGTACCGACATTATAGCTGTGTCTAACATTATCTTAAGCAAACCTTTTAACTTTAACTACAAGTATAAAATGGGTGTTAATAAATCTATTAGACATTACTTTCCTTTTCCTTATCCACTCACTATCAAATTGATTCCTTAAACCCCTTATAGACGACACAATCTGTCGGGACAACAAGTTGGTACAACCGATCGGCGTTAGCCAATAGACGCACCAACAAAATGCTCCAACTGCCAGTTTCTACCTACAGCGAACAAACGGACGGAAGTATAAAATATAAAAATACTTATTTTATGGCTTCATAAAAATAAACAGACATAAAAAATACCAAAAATTTGCGTGATACAAAGTGATGAAAGTGATGACAGAATATTTATTTTCAATTAAAATCTTAAACCACAGACTAAAGTCAAGAATGAACTATAGAAAACCACGCTATGGTTCGGTTCGGTTGTCCAACTACGCTATAGACACTACAATTAGTTGGCTGTCGGGTGTAGTTGGATGTTCGTCCCAACCAACCGAAATGTTGGAGATTAATAATAATTATGTTGGCCAACATGACTATAGACCACACAATTTGTCGGCGTCGGCTGTTGGTTGGCCAACAAATTGTGACGTCTATAAAGCCCTCTATCCTAATCCTATACTATGGTCGGGACAGCGCACTTGCAAAACATCTAGCGTTGCTTGTGTTTTAGCCAAACGGTAGCCATCAAGTGGGCCGTAAGCCTGCCAACTTGATTTTTATGATGAAAGAAAATGTTGATAATATTTTGTCTAATTTACTTATTAACACCACATATAAAAATATACTTGGCATTGTGCACGCCGCTTGGGATTACTAAGGAGAGTGCAATCTCCTCCCAGATGCTTCCACCAAAACGTAGCAGCGCTTCCAGACTCCTGCCGTGTCTACATTATCTAGTTATACAACTTCAGGTGAGGAGTTACCGAAATAGAGTTTAAGGATTTTGGGTTAGAATTTGAGCTTGGGTTACTAAACTCTTTGGATTTTGGGATAAAAGGGAATCAAATACTGTAGATTTCGTTACACAATTATGGTTCTTGTGACACTGGGTTTGCGTGTCTAGTCTTCTCAGATTAGATTCTCAGCTAATCTGGGTTTGATAAGTTTTGCCATTTCATATTACTCAAATATTGGTTGTTATGTACGTTCTCCTATATTCTCTGTATGAAGCATATAATATATATAGTAATATTTCAATACATATAGTAATATTTCCAAGGGGATAGAATGCGCAGCTCCAATATGCACGTAGACATTATAGATTCCGAATACCTGAATCTCCGTTCAGCTCGGGCGTACCGTTTAAATAGTAATAGATTATCGATTTAACCAGAATTGAGTTGGATTGCGGACGTAGTTGTACAGTATAATAAATTATTTTATTATCTATGCTTAATTGGAACTTGAAATTGGAATTCGGCAGTTAAATCTATTTATGTGTATGCGCCAAAAGTTAAACGTCCAGCCAGACACTGACATTGACAGGTGACATTGACAATTCAGCATTTACATCTGCGTTAAAATGTATACGTACATGTACAGTCGGCCTCATAAGTCGATTAACACATTCAAAAGTGCAATACAATTAAATACTCAACTTACTTACTTACTTATTTACTTACTTACGACTATAGAACAAAATAAACTTTACGTACAAACGATCATAAAAAGCTTCAATAAGTAAGTAAATAAAGAAGTAAGTTGAGTTTTCAGTTGTTTTGCATTTTTGAATGTGTTAATCAACTTATGCGGCCGACTGTACTTCTTGCAGTACATCTCTGTCCAAGCTTTTTGCACAAATTTCTTGTTTTTGACAATTAAAAGAAAGCATCTCGTTTTGGACACGTATTTTTTGAATGGCTACAGAAAGTTGTCGTTACAAGCAAGCCCTATCCGAGTGAAAATAATAAATAATGTTGCCAATTATACAAAAAAAAGAACTCATACCTATCACTAGAGAAAGTGTTGCCAAATATTTGATCTGTATACATAATTATTTCATAACTAGCGACCAGCTCTCGGCTTCGCCCGTGTCCGATCGCTACCAAACTTACCCGCTGGACTAATTTAAAGATTGTCTGGAAGGTTCAGCGGTTTTGGAGTCCATAGGGAACATCGCCTTTTATATATTAAGAGAAAGATACTTGGCGTTATTTAAAAATCACAAAAAAGCGTCCCAAATATTTTGTCAGCATCATTTCTTTGTAAGTTTCATCTACATATAACTGAATTTTTGCATTTATATCACCCAGACGATTAAAATTAAAACATAGGGTACCTCAGGAGAAACTACCTATCTTCAGTCAGAGTTCTCAACGCTTGCAAATAATTTTCCTTTTCAATTTCTGCATTGCTTAATAAACGAACATTTCTTCTTAATAATTACTTACCTGATATTTACAATGTTAAAGAGAGGCTTATATCAAACCGAATGCATCCAAGTCTAATTCCTCCATATAGTTTCTAGATTAGTTTAATCCACCATATTTTAGTTACTAAGATTTTCTTCCTCGGCGATTGATTTTATTTTTACTAGAACTTATAAGAACATGTCAGGGAGAGATAATCCTGCCATGTTCTGGGATAAATCGCTAAAAATTTAAAAAAATATATTAAAACGAAACCTTTTGAAATAAATAGATGCGGGAAAGGGACAGCAGACATCTGTCTCTTTCTTTGCCTGGCATAATTGTCTGAGTATAATAAATACTAAGTACATGACATATAACATCGCATATATGCACATACTATAGAAGCAAATTATACCATTTTTTTAGTAACGTCATTATGTACCACAATGCTCGTTCATTTATTTTTCTCTGTTAATTTTCACTTGAAAATTTCAATAAATAACATATTGTAAAGAACTACTTAGCTGAACTCGACCACGCTTCGCTGTGGCTGTCTTATATTAACTCGGCTGCCATAACAACAGCTAACTTCCACTTTAAATGTGACAGCGGATTTCATTATATAATTCCGTCGGCTAGTTTTCGAGTTTTTGAGTAATACACAAACCAATACTTCTTCATCTTGGCTTTTTTCCGAAACCCTTATATCTTATCTTATAATCTTATTCTTATCTTGGCTTATAATTTAAATTTATAATGACGATCATAATAAGAGTTTCTTGTAGAAACCTAATTGATAAATAAATATTTTTACTTTGATTTTGATTTGATTTTGAATACATTTTTATATATATATTACATATAATATCTTGCGACGTTCGGTTTGATATAACATTTTTGTAGCACACTGTATATTCCCTCATAAAGTACTCATATAATTGATATGTTCAGATGTTGTGGAATTTCCAGACGATGGGAAACTCGAGGGGCCAGAGGATGGTGGACCCTTTCATCACTTACCAAAACTATGGGAATCCTACTAAGAGTCAAATCGTTAATTTTGAAGACAAGCAAATAATTTTCCCCGAAGACGATGATACTGATATAATAATCGTCAACGAAGATCTAAGCCGTAATATTATCGACGAAGGGACCGCTGGGACTTCGGGAGATAATTTTAATATTGCTGAATCGCCCACCGATGTCGGGTAAGTCCATTGATTTCTTATTTATAACGGGCTTTCATTTGACTTGCTTCAAGCCTAAAAGGATTTGTGCGACTTCATTAATTATTTTCTTTTTTCACGTTAATCCAAAAAAAGTGGAAGCACCTTTTTAAAGCTTGTATAGGTGAATTATTATATTAAGGTTTGAAGGCGACACTTGTGGGGGAATCGGCGCATGTGTACAAATGCGCACAAAATTGCTAAGGAAAATGAAATTTGTTTTTCTTATTTCGTAATTTTTCACCTCACTAACTTAACATTACAGGCAGTGTTGATATTCCTTCCATAAAATCATCGTGCGATGTCGAAGAAGAACGTTTTTTTAGGCATTTATTCACCATGACGTATTTACTAATACGATAAAACAATCTGTACGCAACAGTACCTAAGAGACTCGAGACGCGCGAACGAAGTGCGGGAGGTGTGTAGCGCATGAGTCTACCAATAACGTGTCGGCACACGTTATTGGTAGACTCATCCACTCACGCTCCTCTGCCCCCTCAAAGACCTAAAAATAGAGTTCTGCGCACATTTGCCGAGAATTCTTTATTCGCTGCACGACCTATAAGATTGCGAGCACCTTCTTAAGGTACTCCATTTGGCAGCGCGTCACTCCATTCCATCACTCCAATTTCGTGCATTATCTCATCGTGAATTTAAAAAACCACGTGAATTTTGTATGATAAGAATTTGGATATCGTCCACCGATATCGTTTTAGGTGTTGTCAAGTTGAATTTGAAACAGATAGGCGTCGACCGCTGCTTCGTGTGAGGGAAAAGGACAGAGAATATTGTTTGCGTTGTCTCCTTGGCTTTACTATATATGTATTATATACGTGCAAGAATAACCCATCTAGTTCCAAATTATGTCATTGGTTAAAATCTCGATGTATTTTTATTTCTCAAAGACTGGATAACAATTTAATAATATTTTCCGGATTTTGTAGCCACATAATGGCGCTTTGAATTTAACTTTACTTCTTCACTCGAAACAAAATAAAATCGTTTTTATTTTTAAATAAACTACAGTGGCTTTACGTGTTCGGACTTTATCTTTTGAACTGAGTCCTTTATGTGCGGATGTTATCTTGTCTTGACATTGCTTTCTTGAAACTCTTTTCATTCTCTGAATAAACTTAGCTCGTATTGTCAACTGCATCTGTGGAAAACCTTTAAAAATAGTTTTTACAAACAAAAACCTACTTATACTTGCATTTTCTTTTTACTTTCTACAATTATTGTTCAGGGAAAAAATGGTATTTTGAATTCATAATGCTACAGAGTTGGTTCCGATTTTGGTTAGACATTTTCTGTTTATGTCAGGCATTTATGTCCGTCATTATTTTTTTATATAATAATTTTATAAGATCCCCACGGAAAAGTCTTATTTTAATTTAGAAAACTTATTTTTTTTTTTAGAATAATAGAACCAATAGACGCGAAGGAGTATGTTTGGGTGACGACAGAATGGTCTCCGTGCAACGCACCATGCGGTCAAATGGGTCATCAGGTCAGAGGAGCTCTTTGCCAGGTAATTGAAGGTCCTTATTTCTTCATAGACACACCTTGGTAGACCTTGTGGGTTTTAAAATATATCACTGGACAGCTGGTCATTCGATTCGTTCTATTTAAATTTTGGGCAAATACTTTCATATGAATATGATGTGTCATTGTCTGAAATTCCTTGATTGGTGTTAGCGTGCCGTTAGGGTTTTTCTTATAAAATAGTAGAAAATAAGGTTTCCATTTTATAATTTCAATGCAAAAAAGATTTCTTTTTAAAACTTACCTTTTTATAATAATTACCTATATAGAATTAGAAATAACCTGAAGATAAAAGAGTTCCTTGCATTATTGGCCCCATTTGTCACACATATTTCTTATTCAGATTGACTAGCTTTAGTTTTATCATTTAAAACAATTAAAAAATGGTCTCACCTTATATTAGAAGCAGGCGTCCGCCTAGTATTAGCAAATACACCTAACTAATAATTATTATAAATAATATAATCCCCACTAATTACAAGCATAGTTACAAAACATCCACATGACGTCATCTACAACTAAAAAATAGAGCTAACAAAACGGACGCTACTGAGTGTGTCACGTGATTACGTCACCAAAATGGCGGTCGGGGTCTCATCAGCGATTTGCAAGGCTTATAACAAATTTATTGTACATTGTACAGCTCAAGAAAAGCAATACAACGCGCACAGTGGAGACGGACGAATGTTTGTCGCGCGGGGCAACACCTCCTCCAGTGTTGCGCGATTGTGCTAGCAATAGTTGCGCAACTTGGCGTACCGGACCTTGGTCGCAGACTAGGTGTCTACCCAGCGGTACAGGTGAGTACATGATTTCAACTTTGTGGCTTCATAAATAGAGTTCATTATAGAATAACATAACCGACCATCATGAAATTTTTTGTCGTTGTCAGGGAAATACGTTGTCAGGGATAGAAGAAAGGACCTGTCTTCTAGAAAAAAAGTACTGTTCCCAAGTGACCGTTTAAAAATATAAAGAATTGTACGCCACTGTCGTCACAGCGATAACGATGTCGGGCGTTATCACACTTTAGAACTTTAGAACACTTATCATTCGTATGTTTTCTTTTTTTAAACGCGGACGAAGTCGCGGGCACCAGCTAGTGTTATGTAGGTATAATTAATAACTACCTATATATTTGTTATTAGCAATAATACGCCGTCGAGTGGAATGCACTAGTGAGAACGGGACAGCGTTAGCAGATTCGTCGTGTGAATACAGCACAAAGCCTGACAAGATCAAGAGAGAACCGCAACCGTGTAAGGCGAAATGGGCTGTCGGTCAGTGGAGTAAGGTATGTAATCAGGTGGCTAAGTCATCAGTCCATATGACTACGTTATTTCTACAAGAACATTTTCAGGTATACAAGTCACGCGTCTTATAAGTTTGACGTGTGTATCTGTGTAGATACATAGATACACAAGTCAAACTTATAAAACTGCGATCTGTATCTGTGATATAATGTGTATCTGTGCATCTGTGTATCTGTGTATCTGTGTATCGGTGTATCGGTGTATCTGTGTATCTGTGTATCTCTTTATCTACAGATCGTCTCCAAAACGGATGAATATAAAAATTTACCTACTTAAAATTTCTGTTTTAAGTCTGAAATAACTTTCCGACATCATAAGTCTTATAATTTTCTATATTTAGTCGAAAAACACATACTTTAGTTAGAACAACTATTTATTCTACGATGAATAAAATATGAATACGTAAGCTAGGAAAAGAATAACAGAAATATTCTACGAGTACGCAGTTGGAAAATTTACATACTTGCACTAGAAACTTTTAGCGCATACAAAAGCAAAAGAAATTCACAGAATTTAAGTACCTAGCTTTTTAAGTTCAGGTATTAATTTACTATTTTTTATTTATCAAATAATTTGAGAGTTATTATCAAATAATTATCAAATAATCGGCTCGAAGGACCATGTTAAGGTTTACGGAGATTGTATTAATTTTATAATAAAAAAAAGCAATTAGTTTTCTCCGACATTTTTATTTTCATTGTTTTTTCTCATAGACAACAAAGTTGCCATAGAACACTCAAAGAGGTTTTACATAGTAAATAAATTTTAATGTTTCTAATTAGTCCAAGTAATTTTCTTAATACTCTTTATTCAAACTCTAAATTTTATTCATAATTTACTTACAATGACAATGCACAAACAAATATAATATAGCAATATTAATTACTTCGATATAATATTTATTTATCTCATTTATTGTTGTTCATAAATTCAATAACTATAAAAAATACATTATTCATTCAAATCGTGATAACATCTATCCATAAGAAATTCATATAACTTTAATATCTCTAAAGCAAGGCCAACGAGCAAGGCAAGGCTTCTGGGTGAGCTCGCTCCGTCTTAGGCCTCTCCCTTGCTACCAAGCTGGTTGTTGGCCAAGAGCAAACCCATCTCTTATAAAAAAAAAAAACGATACAATGTAAAAAATGTAAACAGTCATTTTCAGGGGTTAACAAATAGTTAACAAGTATTTTTACTTGCAGTACGTATTTTATTTAAATAGCGTAACAATTCATAAAAAGGTGACCAAATGTTGTCAAGACCGCTTTCCTGTACCACGAAACAAACAGCGTCAACCGCTTCTGATATTTTTACATACGAAGGATAGAGTAATTTACTCGATGTTGCAAAACTCAGTATGGGACGCATTAGCTCACTTTGTTTGCGTTGTCTCTTTGGCTTTACTATACATTGTTATTTTATAATATACCAGCTCGCTTCGCTCGATGTGCAATATTTATATGTATATAAAAATATTCTCTGTTCATCTTTGTTTATATTATTATAATTATGTGAAAACCTAATTAAAATTGGTGTAGAATTTTTCAAGTTTTTGAAGCGTACTCAAGCCAACTTAACAATTTCGTATCTCTACTAATGTTATAGAGGAAAGATTTGATTGTTTGTTTGTTTGAATTGAATAGGCTCCGAAACTACTGGACCAATTTGAAAAATTCTTTCGCTATTAGGAAGCTACATTATTAGCGAGTAACATAGGCTATATTTTATAAAGTTACGCGGACGAAGTCGCGTGCAACAGCTAGTTTAATAAAAAGATTGTAATAGAGAACGTTAATAGGTATGCAAAATCGTCTTAAACTTTGTCTCACTAGAGCTAAAAAACCAAAAAGTTGTGTATTTGTATACATACAGTATACAAATACACTACTTTTTAGTTTTTTTTTTCAAAAAGACCCAGTAGTTATGATTTTATAGACATTTAAAATTCTCTTAAATATCGAGACCTCCAGCAGGCGTTGGGCGCCCGCGTGACGTCACATTCCAACAGTCGCGTCGGTTCGCTCATGGTTCGCTCCAATATGGGAGCGCGCGAACTGACCAAGACCGTTGGATTATGACGTTACCGCACCGAGCGCAGGCCCGTGACATCCCGCGTCGCGATCTCATTTTTAAAACGCCATATCTCAGAAACCAAACGATATATCAAAATATTTTTTTCACAGGTATTTATTATTTTCAATAGAGAATACGAAGAGTTAAAAATTAAAATTAGTGAACATTCTCCATTATACTAATGACCTACGTTGGATTTCTGCTCAGTGCGTAGGCCTTTGTGGGACAAAAGGCCGTCAGCATCGCGTACTGCGATGCGTGTGGAGAGCCGCAGCAGAGAAGAGCAGGTACAAGGAACGAAGTGCTGGAGTCGCCTGCGAAGGTTTTAGGAGGCCTGTGGTCACCAGGACCTGCGATGTGAGGAACTGCATTAATAAAGGTAAAGAAAACTTGTCAACGAACATTTTTGAGATGAAAAAAAAAACCATTGAACTCGCGACTTGTGATGTAATGTAATCGACACCTCTGCTTATAAGTATCATGTATATTTCTGACAATTCAAAAAATACACAAGTAATTTCACTTCTGTCGGCACTCCCAATGTCACTGTTTTTTTTTCTTTTTTTTTTTTTCTTATTAAATAAAAAAATAAAAATGCATACGATATTTTCATTTTATATAAAGGTCGACTGTACCATTTTATGTAGATATTATGTAAGGTGGCTACCATCACATATAGTACGAGAAACGCCCTGCCACTACTGTTGTCGATTTTAACATAAAAAATATCAATGCAATAGTAAATACGGTCAATTAACATCGCAAAACTTGATGGGCACTGACCTTGAGCGGGTATCTTTCGTTTGCGCATGAGAATTGCGAACAATACGGCGGACCTGCTTTCTCTCGTACAAATGTTATCATTGCGTCTCGCTCATTCCATGGCTTCCCCATCCCCGCGTCGCAATACCTCACAAACAGTCCCAACCGTGACAACGCCAGTGCCCATCAAGTTTTGCGATGTTTATAATCCTAAATGTTTCCCAATTTTCTCCGTTAGATGGCGTATGCAGAGACAGTTCGCGATTTTGCGAGAACGTCCGCGCAATGAACATGTGCGCCCTCAAACGCTACAAGGAGCAATGCTGCAAAACTTGCTCAGACTGAACAATAGAAAATATAGTCTTATTATAAGATAACAGAGGGTATGAAAAATGTGTTTTGTGAATTTGAACTGTTAAGTGGAAGTGACATTTTTGAACTTAAATTGTACGCAAATTAATTTGTACGTTTTTTTCCCGTTGGTCCGATTGATAGGACAATGTCTAGGTACTTTTTTCCAGTTGGTTCGATTGATAGGACAATGCCTAGGTACTTTTTTCCAGTTGGTCAGATTAATAGGACAATGCCTAGGTACTTTTTCCACTTGGTCAGATTGAAAGGACAACGCGGATTTTTCTCGTTGGTCCGATTGATAGGAAAGTGCGTACTTTTTTCCCGTTGGTCCGTTTTAACGCGGACTTTTTCCCTGTTGGTCCGTTTAATAGGATTACGATAAAAGTTAAACAAGTTATCAAGAGTCTATTTTACAGAAGAAAATTTTAGGCAAAGAAGTATCTGTTTATTCTAAATCTATGGTCGCAAGGTGACGTGATCTCGTGACACACTCGGTAAGTTTGCAAGACTGGCCCAACAGTTTTTAGTAGCATATGACATCATGTAGAGGTTTAAAGTGATTCGCACTCAAATTAAATTCGAAAATATTTCAGTAAATATATTTCAATAAAATTGAAAGCTAAGCTGATGCTTGTCTATATTTAAATTATATTTATTACCTTTTTTATCGTATTATTTACTAAAAAACAATTAAAAACACTAAAAAGTAATGTGTTTATTTTTAATATTTTCAAATGGTGTCTAAATGTCGCTTTTATATTGAATCTTATTTTAGCTGACTTTACATATGGCAAAATTCATCATACCTACGGTTTATAAACATAACTGAAAATTAATTTGCGTACAGTTAGAGTACCTATTTATATTAAAAAAAAACAAATACGAGACAGTGATAAAAGATATCGAATCTAATGAGTGTGAACGAAATAGAACTATTGTTATTAGTGATGTTTGTAAAGTAAAATGAACACTATTAATCATGCTGTAAAGTGGCAATTCTATTGACTGTTTACGCTGCCAGTATAAAAAATAATGATCACATAATTAAGGCACTTATATAGCTCTTTTGAGGGCCTACGTTACCTTGTACATTACATTCACTTAGTACTAAATATTAACTTCCAGTGTTCCTCAAACCAGTCAGAATCCATTCGCTGCTTAAAAACTAAAGTGTCACAAATCAAAATTACACTTTTTACAGGAGAGCTAATCGAAAAAAATTAAATTATTTTTCTTATTAGATATATATCAAATATATGCATATTATACATAGTTAGAAGCGTATTTTTAAGTAGCATTAAATGTTTTAAGTATTTTTTAAATAAACTGAATACTAGAAGAGATATATAAGCATATAAGTTACTTTTGAATATATAAAAAATGATCAAAATATACTAAATATGGAATAAAACATAAGTCTTTTGCAACATAAAATATGAATGATTGTGATTGCATTTTTGGATTTTTTTTGTTTTATGGCACTTTAGTTTTTAAGCATGTTATAATTATAACAAAAGTTTTGGGTTCAAAGGAGATCAGGCCATCAGTTTATTTTCGATTAAATTACATTTTACTAGGTAAATATCGTGTAATTTCTAAGTTTGATTGAAAGTTTTAAAAAAGTTTGACAGTAAGTATAATATAAAAAAAGTCTTTTTAATTTTCGAATGTCATCCCCATTTATAAAATCTGAAACATTTCACAAGAATTTACTTTTATTACCAAATTCTTCAAAGTGTAAGTAAAAATCCAATACCTGGTTTTGAACGATGTTCTGGGCCCTGTTTTGATGGATATTGAAAGTGTAGATTCGACATTGCATCTGGTTATATTTTTTTTAATAAATTTCATTAGTACTTCTTTTTAAACATACTCGTCCACCAAAATTTTTACTGATTTGTTCATACATTTATTTGTCATTTTCACCGAACCCTCATAAATGCAAGTCTAGACAAAGTCCTAAAATTGTCTATTCATTATCAATTACTTATAAAAATATACCTACCTGATGTAAATTATTTCCGATTCTATAACCCTATTAGTTAAGTAGGAATCAAAATATTTAGTAAAATCGTTTTTTGTACTATATATTTAAAAAAATATATATGTATATATAAAACACTATGTTACGCTTAAACGTTATTTATCAAAATATTAAAATGTATACAATCTTGAAAATGTTTGCACAATGGTCTATAGTTGATTGCAATAAATGTATAGAAAAATATATTATGATAACTAAAATTAAAATAATATTTATATTGGTAGGGATCACGCCAAATGAACGAAACGAGTGTATTTGAAAAGTACAGTCGACTAAATGTTTCAAACTAATGTCAATTTAGTAAAAAAAAAAAGATATTTTTCTCGTTTTTCTTTCCTTGGCTGTCCAAAAAAATATAGGACAAATATACAATGTTACATTAGAATAAGTGACAAACATTAACATTAATTACACACAAAATATTTGACGGATTTTAAATAATATCGTTATAATATTTCCATGAAGTCATATAATGCGTGGACCCTTAATTAGAACTCATAACGCGCTTTGTATGCCAGTGCTAAAATCATAGAGTAAAGAATCGCCACGCCGCCGCCCGCTACTAGAGACGACAGCAATAATATTCATATTAATTGAGCTGAGCGCAATTCAGGGCGCATTTGGCCGCCAGTTTTCATTGTGGAGTAAACATTATTCAAAAAAAGATAGAAATGCTTCCTTGTGCTCTGATTTTGTGAAACAATCAAAGCAAAAACGTGAATAAGCTAAATTCTGGTGTCACAATGCATATCACAATTAAGTAATTATATGGAATCCTTAGCTATTAAGGTTAAATTAGTAGGTGGTTCGAACTCGTCGCTGGGTGTGGCTAAAATGCGTCCCGTCTCATACAGCACACAGCGCTTGAAGAGCAGTCGAGTGAGATGCACAATGATTCATAGGAAAAATGAGCACAGAAAAAAACATATACCGACCATTGGGTAAATGCTTTTTTGACAAAACTACTGCATTTTTCTATTTCATGTAAAGTTATTTGAACTCTTGAATAAGTAATCAATGTCTGTGGATAAAGTATTTTGGAGTTTTTGTACACTAGAGTGACCTATTCACCCTCAAAGTTGCATCAGAATTTGTGTTAAAATATGGATTTTTCAAGTAAAATTGTTAAAATATGATCTTTTCAATTAATACTTTTTTACTAGTTTGTATAGCAATGAACCTAGTTAACGACAAGACAAATCGACATCATGCTTACTTTTGTAAGTAAAACATAAAACAGCGGAGTAATAATCATTCTACGTTTGTATGGAGGAAAAGCTGTCTAGTTTAACCTTAAAAAACGCGAGCTTGTTTTGGAACACAAAACCTAAACAGTGCATAAGCCGTGGCATTGAATAATCAGTAACTCCCCTTGATGAGCTGTATTTTTATGGAAAGCGTTGACCATGCCGTCTCTAGTAGTAGGTGACGCGGAGCTTCTTTGCTCTATGACTAAAAGCGATTGTGACTAAAGGGAATGTTTTCAATGCGTTATCGAGTAGGGTTATTCTGTACTTACTTACTTAGGAAACAATATTTTTTATTGTTGATTCAATAATTTGTCACTTATTATAATTTAACCGATTGTTATATTAGTATAATTATAAAATAATTATTTTTATTTGATCGTGTATAAATTATAGTACTTTCTCTAAAGCAATATTGCTTAGTAATCTTGTAAATAAATATATGCTAATGCGTTTGTTATCGAAAGACAAATCAAGGATGGTCTTTACAAATAGCTACTTAATTAGTACTTATTTAGGTAATATTAAAATAAAAACACGACTACAGACATACATACAAAGTTAACTCGAAAATAATATGAAGCCAATATATGATATTGTGGAATCGTCTTAGTATAAATAAGATATCGAAGTTACGAAAGAATTATCCGATGGAAATATTTGACACGTATTCTCAAAGTGTAATCCGATAAGACGAACTGTTTACAGCAACTTTTACTGTTTTATTTTTTATTTTAGTTAAAAAAATATTATGTTAGCGTTATTTATAAATTACTAACAAGATTTTTGAAACATTTGCAATATTAGCCCGATTTTTTAGTTTGATTCTGTCTAATAAAGGTACAACTGAAGATATATTTCAACGATTAGTTCTTATATTCCACGTTGAATATTAAAAGGCTCTCTCTCTCTCTCAAAAAGCACAGCTTCTCAAAGGTCCGATAAACAGTGTTTTCATCTTAGCCACAATAAATAATGTTACCAATATCACATGAATTATTTTTTACAAAAAAAGCCTTAAATGCATGAAGTAAATATTCAGATAATTATGAATACTGTACCTTGTTAAATATATTCTAAATTAATAGTGGACACATTTATATTTTATTAATGTAATTAATATAATCCTTTGAAAAGGTGTTACAGTTACAACTGCTCTTTTATGTGAGCATTAAATGGTCATAAAATATTAATTATTATATTTTAAAGAATTTAATTTCCAAATATTTAATTTAAAAAGTATACAAAAACATAAAATGTTTATAAATCACACATTCTGTTCTATAAGTTATTGTTATAAATCAATATCATTAAAAATATTAACTCGTCTTTAGAGAAAATAAAGATGTTTACGAAAAATATACATTTTTCGTAGCTAATCATGCCTCTGAGAAAAGACCTCTTTTTAAAAAATTAATTAACAGATTTTTCACTTTATGTTACTTAATTCAGTTGTGTACTTAAGAGAAATATAATAATATTTAAAAATTACTCCATTTTTATAAAGACATTATGTTGAAATTATGACACATCGTTGAATTAGTAAAATAGTTCAAACTATTCATTAATTCATTAGTGGAAGTGAAAATAATAAATATCTTTGACAACTTCTCATGTGTTCGACTAATTTTCCGCCTTGGCAACTCTATTGTTAACAAACATAAACGTCCTCTATTCCTCACCCTAATAACGTCCAATCAAATACGCAAATTGCAAGTTATCAATAATTTTAATAATAAAAATTCATATCATTTTCGAACTGCCACGATTTTTATATTTTCATTTACAAGCTTTAGATTAAATATATATTGTTGAGTAATTTACAAATAAACTTTTTCCCTGGTAGTACTGATTCTACTATTACTGAAAAAATCAAGAAAAAAATTAAGAAAATGTCAATATAAAAAAGAGCCACCATCGCATGTATGTATAGTCCCACAATTATCGAACCCTAAATAAATTATATCACTAGAGCAATATTCACATATATAGCTTCAATCAATTAACGTCAGTTTTATATCCAATAATAAAACGTACGACGTTGTTGCCAGTGTTTTAGGCCGTTGCTTAAAAAAAATCTGTCTGCCTTTTTATGACCTTAAACACAAGAATCTAAAGGTTATTCTACGAGTCGAACTCCTATGGAACGAAATAATCGAAGCTCATTGGTTAAGTAATGATTTGTCCTCATTGGCTATTTTTCATTGGGAGCTCGACTCCTTGAATAGAGTATAGGTTCGATGTGAGAACATCGTTGGTGTGAAATAAAGAAAATAAATGTGGTTTAATTTTTCCTAAAAGTCTAATTAATGGTCATTTTGATTATTTATTTATTCTTTGTCACAAAGTGTACCTACCTACTATTTGTTTAATTATAAAAATTATATAATTTTAACTCAACATATTCGCCTTTTTGAAAAATATAAAAATTACAATAATTTAAGATGTTACAGTAAATGGCAAACCATAGTTAACTAAACAGTTTGAGAATCGCTGTAATGGAAATAGTTTCTTTTAAGATGTTACCAAATAAAAACTTGGAAAACTACAAGTGATCTAATATTGTATTATTATGTTTTTAATAAGAAAGCTCAAATGCAATACAAATTGTTACAACATTATTCCAGTTTCACAAGAATAAGTCCAAAATTTGTAAATTGTATCCCGAATTTTCAAATACATATAAAATATATGAGTAAGTTACCGAATCTGTTGTTTTATTTCGATTATTTGTGTAATATTGTGTTTAAAACCTACTAATAATCTTAATAATTCCAGCCAGTAGTAATTATTGAGTACTAGCTGGGGCCCGCGACTTCGTCCGCGTGAAAAAAGATAAAAAGTAACCTATCATGTGCCCCGTACTTCTAAATGTTTATCTACCAAGTTTCGTGGAAATCAATTAATTCGTTTGAGAGTTATGGAGGAACATACATACATATAGAAAAAAATTGTAAAAATGGTCAATTTAGTTTCAGTATCATGTATAGAGCCTATACTATATAAACACGATATTTCTGAAAACAAAGCAAATTACTCCATGAGCATGACCGACCCCTACAGATTTATTATTAGTATATTGAATTGAATATTGATAATATTGGTATTGATTTACCATAACCTTAAAATAAATTAAGATACTCAATTACGCAAAAACGCAATTATGAAAATACCCAATTATTGGCACTTTAAGAAATACGACCATTTATTGGCACCTTTCGACCTATCGGATTTGTTCAACTCAAATAAAATTTGAAAGTTTGACAGTGTTTAAATTATTTGACTGTTTAGTGTTAGCAATTCATAAAGATCATAAATCTAAGATTTATTTATTTTTTGTGGGAACACAGTTTTAGGAATAGTTTTCTTATTTTTTAGTGAAAAGTTTAGGGTGCCAATAAATTGGAGGAGTGCCAACATTAGGTCGTTTTACCCTACATGGATTAACATATATATGATACTTCTTATTTTGGAAAAATGTTAGGTTGCTGTGGGATTTACAAAAAACCAACTACAGTGCGTACCAACTCGCAGACACAGTAGCACTACCATGAGTTTATGACGACCGAAATCGCTAGCGAGAGATGAGCGAGAACGTAAAATATTTGTATGCAAAATTGTACAGCGCCTCTAGCGGTCACTCAAAGAACTAAAACCGGTAACATGAGTTGCATAAGTGAAAAACCTATCGAATGTAGTCGCTAGCGACCATTAGCGACTAACGTTCAACTTGTCATTTCTATACAAAATCAGTACCATGAGTTACAAATTTGACTGATGCTCTCGAGAAATACCATAACGTTAGTAGTTAAATCATTCACTAGCACATTGACGGGTGAAATGTTTGTTATCGACAGAAGTAAACTAACGTAAGATTTCGATAGCAACTCATGGTAGTGCTACAGCTGTAAGAAACGCAGGTAATGGGCTCTGACACCCCTTATTCACTCCTCGGAACACAACAGCACATGTGCTGTTATGTCACGGTTATATTCCGTAAGGGAATGGTCAAATATTTTTAGTATTTTACAAATATGGCAAAAGAAATGCTTGTTTTAACAAATTTTTTTCTTATTCAAACCGCATTCTAAATTCGAACTACTAACTTCGTAACTCCATGTTCCAATTTTAAATACTCGAATTCCGTGGTTCTGAAGTCGATTCTAAAAAGTTCTGAACTCGTCTATTTTAAAAACGTTCTAACCAAACTGTCATGCAAATTTTAAATCCAGTAAGTATGTATATAGAGCTGTCTGATTGGCTGGCAGAATAGTGCGCATCGCTGGACTAACTCTGATTGGTCTAATGAACAATCGCACTGATTGCCTTGTTGCACGTTATACACTCGGAGGGATTTGGACTGATTTTACCGAACATTTGCATATAATATTGTGTAGATGCAATCTATACTAATATTATAAAGTGGAAAGATTTGATTGTTTGTTTGTATAGAATAGGCTCCGAAACTACTGGACCGATTTGAAAAATTCTTTTACCATTAGAAGCCGACATTATCCGTGATGAACATAGGCTACTTTTTACCGCGGGAAAATGCTGCATTCCTACAGGAAATCTAAAATAAAAGTAGATACTAGCGGCTTGGCCCAAGAGAGAGCGCCATCTATCCAAAATACGGTAAATGGCGTTTTATACTTTTCGTCGACGGGTGTTCATTCTGTGCGTAGAAAAATACGAAAATGCCTACTTACATAGTGAAAAAAAAATGCAAAAATTATCCTAAGAAGGACCTGCAGACTTTTTATCTAAATGTCTCTGCTGAGCGACAGGCGAAAAATTTGTGCAATATCACAATGTGGTGTTTTACGAATGTGGTCTTTTGAGAATATGATATTCAGCGACGGAGCGCCATTTCAATTTAGTCCAGTTCTTTTCTTAGGTATAAAGGTTATATAGATACTAACACATAAACATTTGCTCCTAGCCGGATTCGAACCCGCGACCGTTTGGTTAACAGCTATACTTACTAGCCACTAAAACAAGCATGTCGTCTTACAGAACCATGAAACTTTTTAACAAAAAACAAAAACCGCGCATCCTGGTCTTTACGTAATTTTTGCTTGTTTGGCGCCGACTCAAAATTACTTAGGTAAAATCATAATAAGATTATTTTATGCTTTTCAGTTTTTCCGCCGGTTTTATTTTTTGTTTAAAAGTTTTATTTTATATTTTTTTATGGCTATAACCTAATATTTACTACATGCTTAATTTTTAATTTTCCCGCCCCCATTTTCCCACCCTTAGGGTAGGAATTTTTTTTCCAAATTTATACAAGACCAACTTCGAGGTATACCATATCCATTAAAAAAGAATTATCAAAATCGGACCACCCTGTCAAAAGTTATGCGTGGTTATACGCTACAATCGGTGAGTGAACAATCAATCATCCCCTGTTTTCCTACCCTTAGGGTGGGATATTCTTTTTTTTTTTTTTTTTCAAATTAAAATGGGACCCATTTGGGGGTGCACCCTTTCAAATAAAAAAAGAATTATCAAAATCGGACCACCTGTCAAAAGTAATGCGTGATCATACATAAAATATATATATATATATACGCGTCGAATTGAGTACCTCCTCCGTTTTTGTTTTTTCGCTTTCGTCGGTCGAAAAGTGTCTTCCATCTCCAATGCATTGGTATTCCCCTTAAATAACTGATATATTATATTATTTTAGAGCCGAATGTTATTTTATTTTGCTATCGTCCTTCTGGTACTGTCATGTTGGTTCAAACGTTGGCTATTGGATGTTGGTTGTAGGCCATACAGTGTTGGTATAAGATAATGCATTTAGAATGTATCAACTCTACATCAGTTTGGATTTAATTATCGTTGCTACCCCGTCTGTATCGTTGGTACTAATGTTATTCCCACCTGAATAGGGTTGTCACAAAAGTCTTTTAAAAATTTAAAATGTATTTCGTATAATTTATTAATAAAAAATAAATTACCAAGTATATTTTATAAAATTACCTAGTAATTTTTAAAATAGATTTTAATGTTTAAAACAATAGGTAGTATTCTCATGTTTAGGCCAACATATAGGCTGGTGTGGCTTATGACGATAATTTAGTGGACTGTATATTTTGATGGTGCGTGCAATCAAGGGGCTAGGAGAAGAGTGGGACAGGACATGCAACACCTACCTCGTCGGCTGCCGGTTGTGATGCAAATCCTCCAGGACGATGGAGACGGATGCTGGCCCGCCGCACACCTAGTTCTGGTTTCCAAACTGTCCTTTTTACACCTCAACTGCACTCGCGGGAACCACACCATAAGGGGAATTACACTAGCATAATGCTGCAGCGATGCGGTATAGGATTAATCGGATTTATTGATTGATTATAAATCCGCGCGGCGCGGTGTTTCGATTCGAACCCAGTGAGCGTTCGTTGTCTCATCCGTGTGGACGCCGGAGGGCGCCACTTGCGTTGCGATGCGGTAATTGCATGTTTGTTGGCATGGTTTCAAGGAGTAGGGAACGCACCATAGTTAACTAATTAATTTGGCGCCACCATATCCACCCGCCCTTAATGGGTCACCATTAAAAAACAAACATAGAATAAGAAAAGAGAAAATCCTATGACTCCGGGGCAAAGCGCTTAATGCGCGCGGGGTTAGCAATAAGTCCACGAAGTCACGGCGAAGCGGAAGAAAAATAAAAAATCATAGATGCGGTATGCGACGCGGTATAAATTAATCTAAAATGAATATAGCGGTATTGATATATACAAACTTACAACTAAAAAATACGCGGTGAGAAACTAATAACTAAACAATAACCTAGCATAACTTAACTACAGGGCGAAGGTAGGCTCCCCTGGCGGTTCTTTAAATTTTTTCTCGCGTCGTCCGAGTGCAAGTACTGCACTGGTACTTGACGAGAGAGAATAACGCATGAGCGCGGCGAGAAAACTCGCAGTGCTTAGGTCTGTGGCGACCTTAATATGCACAGCACGAGTGGTAAGAGATGCGAATAGTAAATCAATGATCACCTTCACTAGATAATCATTGCGCGGTATAATAGCTGGATGCATGTGTGCATACTCCAGCGCGGAGTTGACGAGGCGACCGCCTACGCGGATCAGACCGTCGTCAATGAAGGGCCTTAAACGATGAAAGGCTGGCGAGCAAGATTCAATATTTTTAATTCTATGATATTCCTCTGCAAAGTGCTGGCTTTGCAGGGCGCGTAGCATCTTATTTTCAGCGAACTGAATATCATAGGCGGTCACTGAAATAGTGTTGCGGCGAGGCAGTAATTTTGCGAACTTACAAACGTATGTAATTATTCGTAGAAGCCTACTCCATGAGGAGGTGCGGAGAGCGAGCTCATATAAAGCGCAATGCTTTATAGGCGTGCACACGGGGTGCGCGTAGACCTTCTGTTCCGGTATGTCCATAATAGACTGTCCGTCAAGGTTCTTAACAGGCCATTTAGATGGATGCGATGAAGCCCACTGAGGCCCGTGGAGCCACAGAGGGTGCGAGAGTAATTTCTGTGGCGCAATGCCACGCGAGAGTATGTCGGCGGGGTTCTCAGTGCCCGCGACATGATAAAAGTTGTCAGCAGAAATATTATCTGTGGACCAGTGCAAGCCTAATATTTTGTGTTGCACGGCCTTATCAAACTCCACCTCAGAGTTAAGTCTGTGCGAAGCGGGGAGATTATCTAAGACGGATCGACTGTTACTATTCCACTTAACAAGTTCCCACTGTGCACCCTTAAATAAATCAATCAGTTGCTGAGACGCGTGGACCGCTTCTCGTTCGGTAGGAAGCGAGAAGGCGAGGTCGTCCATAAACAACGAAGTAGGCACAATGCTACTCGCGAGCGGAAACTTAGCGCCGTCGTCGTCGATGAGCTGTCGAACCGTGCGCAGTGCATGGTATGGACTCGTCGTTAAACCAAAGCACACACGATTGAACTGGTACAATAGGAGAGGGTCTTGTGGACGGAAGCGGTACAAGAAACACTGATAACGACGATCAAGTTCGCGGACAACGATTTGTAGGAACTGCTGACGACAGTCAGCGGTCATTGCGATTTGATGTAAGCGGAAGCCCAAAATAATTTGGAATAAGTCGCCTTGCAGGTTCGGCCCTGCATGCAAGATGTCGTTCAGCGATCGTCGGGAACGGCTGCTAGTCTTACTGCTAGCATCCAGAACCATGCGAAGTCGAGTAGATGTCTTGTCTTCGCGCACGACTCCATGATGCGGTATGATGTATATAGGAGTGGGGTCATGGAGATCGTACGGCGGTGCGGGAGCAATATAATCTTTTGCGAGGTAATCTTTAATGACGTCATCATATGCCGACCTAAATTTAGGTGAAGCTTCTAGCTTTCTTTCGAGGCATAAGAAACGCTTGCGTGCGGTTTCGAAAGAATCTCCGAGAGAATAAACATCGTCGTTAAATGGTAGGCCAACAGTGTATCTACCAGTAACGCGATCGCGGGTCGTAGTAGACTTATAAAATTCTTCGCATTCAACATCAGCGGGATGAAGAACGGGCGGTGCGGATGGAAGCTCTTCAAGCTCCCAAAATCGCCTGACTAGTGAGTCAATAGCGGCAGGCTCTTGAGCGAGGCAACATGTCAAGGCCTGGTTGTTAATGAGTGTGGGTATCGTGGGTACGGAACCCATAATAACATACCCCAATACTGTGCGTAAAGCAGAGGGCGCCGACGAGTCGCGCGGGGCGTGAACTACGTCGGGGAGTAAGAGATGCGGAAAGAGTTCGGCTCCGATCAGCGCGTCTATTTTATTTGGTATGCCGAAGCTCTCGTCCGCGAGCGGCACCCCTGGTAGGTGTGATAATACAGTAGTGTCTACCACAGCCGTGGGTAATAAATCGGTGATTTGATCAACAACGAGCGGCGAGATATTAAAATTAATGTTGTTGTCAAAGCGCGAATAAATTTTTAAATCGATTGAGTTAGTTTTAATAATTTTCTCAGCTCCACCGAACCCCTTTACAATAGTACGTTCAGTGTCATGAAGCTGTATTCCTAACCGATCGGAACACTCCTTTGTAATAAAGTGGCTTTGCGATGCTGAATCTAATAGTACGCGAATAATATGTCGATCGCCTTTAATATCATACGCGACGACTTGAGCGGTTGATAATAAAATAGTAGTTTGCTTACTACGCGCGGGCGCATCAATCGATCGGTTATTATATGAATAGGTACATAACGCAACATCTGAGCGTGCGGTGGTAGGTTGCGGCGCGGGGGGCGCGCACTTATCGGTATGACCTTGAGCAGCGGTCGAACGCGGGGGCTTCGACGCGGGTCCGGGGACTTCGCTGCCGGACTCCACTCGCTTGAAGTGTAACATGGTGTGGTGCTTTTGTTTACAAACGCGACAATTAGAATTAGATGAGCAATTTGAAACTCGGTGTTTTAAACTTAGGCAATTAACACACGCATTGTTATCCTTCACGCATTGGAAACGCTCATGAGCAGTCATCCTATTAAATTGCGAACATTTAAATAAATGCTGATGCGTTATATTAGTGCAAAGACACTTGCACTGTGAGTCGACCGTTGTACTCAAGTAGGTTTGGTACTTAGGCGGCGGGGCGTTATTATTATTATTACTAGAGCGACGATTAATATTATTATTATTTTGACGAGTAATTGCACCCGATGAGCTAGGCTGAGTGCGTTCCAAAACCTTGGCGCGGGAGGTAATAAAATCGACTAAGTTGTCGAACGTAGGTATTTTGGAATCACAACTCAGCTCGAAAGCGCGAACAGTATCTAAATCTATTTTCTTAAGCGCTATATGAAGTATGATTAAGTCGGTCAAATTATCTAACTTTAGATTCTTTAAAGCGCGCACTGCACTTGTAAAGTTATCTGTAAATAAATCAAAGCCTGACGCGGTGGCAGATTGTAAAGGCTTGAACTCAAACATTTGATTTAAATACGCGGAAGCGACCATTCGCTGATCTTCATACTTGTCAATCAGCGTCTGTAAAAGAAGTTCGTAATTTTCAGCGCAAGGAGATATACCTGCGCATGCGGATTGAGCCTTGCCCTTCAGCCTACCTAGTAGATAGTACAACTTTTCGGAGTCCGTGAGCGATGGGTTGTCATGAACGGTAGACTTAAAGCTGGCATAGAACGATAGCCATGAGCGAACGTCACCCGAAAAGTCCATCAGTTGTATAGGCGGCAGTGTGGCACAAGCCTTATGTGCGTGTGAGTCTCGCTTATCAGTTGGCGGCAAATATGTTAATTGAACTCCCTTTATTTTACTATACAAATGCTCGAAAGCAACAAGGCCTTTATAGTTAGGTTTCGCGTTAGGAGTCAATGCTAATAAGCGAGAATTATAATTATCTAAATTCGTTTCGAACTTAGCGCGAAGCGATTCGATTTGTGAAGAAGCGCCAAGGAAACTTTCCTTATCTGAGGACGTATCATATATATTTTGTAATATTTCGAAGATAGCTTCATATTTAGCCTTTGCAATAGCTAATTGCGCATCTGGAGTATCCTCTTTAGGCGGCATTATTGAATGTAAGCGAATAATTTAGTAAAATTGATAAATTCAAATATTACGCGGGAGAATACAGTACGACGCGGATGATAATATTATGCGGGAAAATACAATACGACACGAATGATAGTATGACGCGAATGATAAGCGCGTGACTTCGTAACTCGGTCGTGTAATATCGAACAATTTACGATAATACACGATTTTGCTAGCGCGGTAGATTAGTATGTAGGTAGAATATAAAATTTTTAATTAATTTAAATATGAGTTTTATGATTAATTAGCTTAATATTTTTATGAAATATATTATGTATTACATAGACATATATTATATCTAGGCGGGAAATCACGTAACTGAAATTGTTACGGGCGGTTTATGAATAAATATGTAGTTGAATATTTTAGTAAATCAGTAGGTGAATGCGGGTTGACGAAATTAATATTCACAATGATTAAACTAAAATCTCTTACTAGGGTCTATATGGTATCCTAATAAGGGCGGCTGGATGGGACCAAACAGGACCATATGCAAATGATCCGGCTCGTAATGGACCACTAAAATGGTGTGGCTTATGACGATAATTTAGTGGACTGTATATTTTGATGGTGCGTGCAATCAAGGGGCTAGGAGAAGAGTGGGACAGGACATGCAACACCTACCTCGTCGGCTGCCGGTTGTGATGCAAATCCTCCAGGACGATGGAGACGGATGCTGGCCCGCCGCACACCTAGTTCTGGTTTCCAAACTGTCCTTTTTACACCTCAACTGCACTCGCGGGAACCACACCATAAGGGGAATTACACTAGCATAATGCTGCAGCGATGCGGTATAGGATTAATCGGATTTATTGATTGATTATAAATCCGCGCGGCGCGGTGTTTCGATTCGAACCCAGTGAGCGTTCGTTGTCTCATCCGTGTGGACGCCGGAGGGCGCCACTTGCGTTGCGATGCGGTAATTGCATGTTTGTTGGCATGGTTTCAAGGAGTAGGGAACGCACCATAGTTAACTAATTAATTTGGCGCCACCATAGGCCATGTAAGGGCTGGATTAAACTATAGTATAGAATACTTTTTATGCGAAAGTGAGTTTGTAAAATTATCACACCTTATCTACTCAACTGATTACCTAGTATCATGAAATAAAAAAAAGAATTGTTCCCACGGACGAAGTCGCAGGTAAAAGCTAGCAATTTATAATGTTACATAAATTAATCATATTTTCAATTTTATTTAATTTTATACACAATGACCAATATTCATTTCATTTTCATTAGATACCACTCTAATTTTACATCACACAGGCTGACGGTCCACTTGATGGTAGGTGGCCATCAAGATTAAGGATAAGGGATAAGAAAGAAATAGGGTGGTGGATGTCGTGTCACAACCACCCTAAAAATTGTTATGTTTTAGCCTGTAGTAAAACCTACGGCAATCCCTACGCTGCCAGGTGTCCATAGGGATTTCTTAACCTTAAAAGTGGGTATTGAAATTTTGTTGTAAATAAATTAATAACTACTGTTCATGAACCATCAGATACAAATGGCCATTTACTTAAGTATTACACAATGGGAGCAAAGCTCAAAGCTTTCGAAAGCGGAAATTAAACAATTATACAAAGGAAACCGCACTACGGTGAAATGTATTCTAATATTTATAGCATTTATCTACATTGTGACAACCCTACTTTAATACGTCCCCGTGGAGCGACTGGTCACTACAATCTTAAATTTTAGTGTGGTGCAAGTTAGGGATGTCACTTACCAGGCAACACATGGGCCAGATAACAGTATGAAATTCACAAATTATTCAGTTTAAAGCTTTGTTATAAGGGTATTAGAGCTGACAAGATAGGCAAATGCTGTATTGAATGATTTTTGGGCTATTATAACACTATGGGCTATTATGGGCTTCTTGTTGCTTATTCAGCTACTATTCAGCTATTATGTTGCTACTATACAACTTAAAGCAATTTATTTTGTGCCCAAATTGCTTGGATAACGGCTGTATATTCAAAGAATATTCAGCCATTCGTGTTGCTTGGGTTGCAATGTCAAATTCGAATGCTTTGTATTCTTGACACTAAGGGCCTCTTTCACCAACTACAAGTAAAGATTTGAACGAATATACATTTGAAATTTTTAGTTTTCAACCGACTTCCAAAAAAGAGGAGGCTCTCAATTCGACTGTATTTTTTTTTATGTTTGTTACCTCAGAACTTTCGACTGGGGGAAACTATTTTGATGATTCTTGTTGTATTTGAAAGCTTCCTGTGTGCTTCCCGTGTGGTCCCATTTAAATTTGGTTCAGTTCTCACAATAGCACCCATGAGAAAAAAGAATCATTAAATCATTAAAATTTCACCCAGTCGAAAGTTATGAGGTAACAAACATTTAAAAAATACAGTCGAATTGAGAAGTTCCTCCTTTTATGGAAGTCGGTCTTTTTCGGAAGGTAAATGTTCTCTCGACATCTCACGCCTATGACTTGTGACATAAAAGGGGTTTGACTGCAGTCCATTTTAGATTGTAAACGTACCTTTGTCGGTCGAAATAGGACGGGTTGGATCTATTGTCTTTTACAGCACTCGCGTATGAAGCGGACTAGTAGCAATTTGACTGCTTTATAAGTCACAGACGCTAATAGTTACACACGAAACGAAGCAAGTAGTGCCTATACTAATATTATAAAGAGGAAGGATTCGATTGTTTGTTTGTTTGTTTGTTTGTTTGTTTGTATAGGATAGGCTCCGAAACTACTGGACCGATTTGAAAAATTCTTTTACCATTAGAAGCCGACATTATCCAGAATGAACATAGGATACTTTTTACCGCGGGAAAATGCTTCATTCCGACGGGAAAATGGGTAATAGGACAACGGGCAGTAAGAATTATCCTTCCGTACTTATCTTTTTCACATATAACTTCTAAACGGCTGAACCGATTAGGTTGAAATTTTATATGGGTATTTCGATGATTTCCCGGATGATTTAAAAATACAATTGGACCCGGTAGGTGGCGCTGTCGGTATGTCAACTAAAAATAGCTTCACCGATTGGGTTGAAATTTTGTATGTGTATTTCCATGCTTTCACAGACACGAATGTGTTATATTTTATAAAGTTACGGGGACGAAGTCGCGTGCAACAGCTAGTGTTTAATAATATATCTGTCTGTTCCAGCTGTTGTTATCTGATTGCTGAGAAGTTCAATCAGCAAATTCTGTTGTCTGCAAGATCAAAGGCGTCCGTTTGCTAGGATATCTTATAATCTCAAAGAGATCACAATCTCAATACATTTTCTGTTCTATAAGCTTAAAGTCAAGTTGAGTATTCTTCATGTGGTATCAAAAGAAAATAGTGGGACTAGTCCCACTATTTTATATTGGTCTTCAGCTTAGTAAACATTTCTATACTTTACTAATATTATAAAGAGGATATATAGATTTATTTTACTAATATTATAAAGATTGTTTGTTTGTTTGTATAGAATAGGCTCCGAAACTACTGGACCAATTTGAAAAATTCTTTTACCATTAGAAGCCGACATTATCCGTGATGAACATAGGCTACTTTTTACCGCGAGAAAATGGTTCATTCCTACGGGAAATCTAAAATGAAAGCAAATACTAGCGGCTGGGCCCGGGAGATAGCGCCATCTATCCAAAATACGGTAGATGGCGTTTTATACTTTTCTACGCGGACGAAGTCGCGAGCACCAGCTAGTGTATAATAAAATGGCCGCCTAGTCCTACAAATTGAGTGGTACGTTTTCCCGGTCCTACGCTTGAAGTTTTTTACGGCTGCTAACTCCTTTAGTTACCTCTATCGAGAATCTTCGCAGAGGAAAAAGGTGGACATCTCGGTAAACCGAAGCTACTACGCAGTTTCAGCCTGTTAGTAAATTCAGGTTAGGGATACAGGACCATAGCAAACTAGTAGGAAAATCTTCTACTATAGAATGACATTTTTTTACTTAATAGGTACAGTCGGCCGCATAAGTCGATTAACACATTCAAAAGTACAAAACAACTGAACACTCAACCAACTTTCTTACTTACTTACTGAAGCTTTTTACGATCGTTTGTACAGTCGGCCGCATAAGTCGATTAACATATTCAAAAGTGCAAAACAAGTAAACACTCAACCGACTTTCTTACTTACTTACTTACTGAAGCTTTTTAAGCTAGAAGTTTATTTTGTTCTCTAGTCGTGACAACGACTTATGGCACGTTAAGTGTTCAGTTGTTTTGCACTTATGCGGCCGACTGTACATTAGGTTTTAATTTTAATACCTATTAAAAAAAAAACAATAATTATACGTTTTCTTGTTCTTGCTCGTAATGCCTTGTACGATTTTGGGCTCAATAAAAAGTCGGTGCCTAGTTTAGAATTTTAATTGTAACTTGTATATTTGAGTGTTAAAAAAAGAACAAATTAGACTAGACTACTTTAGAAGTGTTCTCACACTTAACGTATAATAAATGCATGACCCTAAACAATTCTAAATTGGAAGGTCCTCGGAACTAATTGAATAGAATTGGTTGACACTCCATTATCATACTGATCCAATTACGTTAGATCTCTTGTTTGCCTTTTAACGTTTTGAACTAGTAAAAAGTTTGAACGTTTTTTTAAATTTCAATCTTATTTGTATGCCGATAAGATTTAATTTGGTTTGGGTGAGTTTTGGGTTACTGTTTGTATATTTTTATTTTAATGCGCATTTGTTTATAATGTGAATATGTGAATATTATTAGTCAAACTTATAAAGCACCGGTTTTGAGTCGGTGGTTAAAAAAACCTCATATATTATGTGAATGACCACATTGAGAAAACTAGTTATTATATATAATATATACAGTTTTAAAATATCAATTAAATTTGTCATTTCTTATTTAGATGATCTAAAGTAAATACTAAAGTAAATAGTAACGCTAAGAAGTTATTTACTCCAAAAATAACTCTTTTTAACAAAAAAAAAACTGAACTTCAAACCTTTTTTTCCCATGGATGCCATTGTCAGAATTGGACCAAATTGAAATGGGACCACACGGGAAGCACCAGCTTTCCGTGTGGTCCCATTTCTGTTCTGACATTTTTTGTTAAAAAGAGTTATTTTGGAAGTCAGTTGAAAAGCATATACATATTTAGTGAGATGCGGTTGACTTTATTATACGAGGTTGAGTTGAATTTTCATTAACACGAACGTTACTCTCACAATTCTCATTGCAAGTTATAAACAAATCAGGGTGTGCGGTATTCAGCAAGTACGCTATGTAGATTGTAGACGTTGTGAGCCCAGATAGCAACGAATAGTTAAGTTATATGGGACACGCTGACTCCGCACAGGTTGTAAATCTAATGGCGCGGTGCATTGCGAATGCAGCCATCGCGCAGCCTACGTGCACGTCATATGGAGTTGTTTTCACCGCTCCGTCAATTCGACACTTATTTTCGTCGAGATAAGTAATGATGACTTACTGAAGAACTAACTTATTAGCAGACTAGCTGGTGCTCGCGACTTCGTCCGCGTTGAAGAGTATAAAACGCCATCTACCGCTCAGGCAACAAATATGCCAGATAACAGTATGAAATTCACAAATTATTCAGTTTAAAGCTTTGTTATAAGGTTATAAGAGCTGACAAGATAGCCAAATGCTGTATTGAATTATTTTTGGACTATTATAACACTATGGGCTATTATGGGCTTCTTGTTGCTTATTCAGCTACTATTCAGCTATTATGTTGCTACTATACAGCTTAAAGCAATTTATTTTGTGCCCAAATTGCTTGGATAACGGCTGATAACGGCAAAGAATATTCAGCCATTCTGTGTTGCTTGGGCGTGGAATATCACCAAGCAGTTGTCATGTTAGTCGTAGTTCGATGGCGAAATAATATATCTCTGCGAGGTTTCACCGGTTTTGGATATATGGCGCTATCTCCCGGGCCAAGCCGCTAGTATTTACTTTTATTTTAGATTTCCCGTAGGAATGAAGCATTTTCCCGCGGTAAAGAGTAGCCTATGTTCATCACAGATAATGTCGGCTTCTAATGGTAAAAGAATTTTTCAAATCGGTCCAGTAGTTTCGGAACCTTTTCTATACAAACAAACAATCAAATCTTTCCTCTTTATAATATTAGTATAGATAATGCTCAGCGTAAGCTGGTATACCCAGTTTTGGCAGGAGTACAAATTAAATATCCTCGGACCCTAGCTAAGAACAAACCAATGCAAACGCTCCCTTTGCGTACTTATGAAACGAAAGAAATAAAGCCCGGTGATTGGTTGTTGTAACGCTCACATAAAATTTAGACCAATCACAAAGCCTTGTCCCAGCGTAGCGTAGCCTGAGCGTAGCGTTTACCACTGTACATTTGCTCTTGGCTAAAAACCGACTTGAAACCGTTTTCTCATCGAAGCTGTTGTCATAACTGGACCAAATTGAAATGGGACCACATGGATAGCACCAGCTTTCAAATAAAAAAAGAATCATCAAAATCGTTTCACCTAGTCGTAAGTTATGAGGTAACAAACATAAAATTTAAAAAAATACATTGTAGGCATTGAAACCCTCGTCCTTTTTTGGAAGTCGGTTGAAAAATAATGTTTCCGAGAGATCATGTAAAAATATAAAAACACTAGCTGGTGCCCGCGACTTCGTCCGCGTTCTCTATAGCCTTCCTCGATAAATGGACTATCTAACACAAAAAGAATTTTTCAATTCGAACCAGTAGTTGTTGAGATTAGCGCGTATAATCAAACAAAAAACCTCTTCAGTATAAATTTGACCATGTTCAAAAGTTTCCAAATTCATATCTTACCCAAATCTTGTCCAAATTCATTTTCAAAATTCGGTGTTTCGGTGATGCCATCTCTATATGATATCGGCCGAAAATTCCATTTGGCGTGGCGCAACGAAGAATATGTCTGGGATTCAGCGCCGCCCGACTCTCTTATATTATGTAAAGTGCACCGAGAGGCGGGCCGCAAATAGCCATCCATAAATAACTATCAATTTCCCGAACCACCACTTTCATATTAATATTCAGAACCTATAGACAGTGAATTGTCCATCTTTCGCCTATTTTATGACAAGTGACCCCAAGGACCCCGTTGGGGGTGCACCCTTTCAAATAAAAAAAGAATTATCAAAATCGGACCACCCTGTCATAAGTTATGCGTTTTTTTTTTTTTTCATTTTCGTCGGTTGAAAAATGTTTTTTTTTTAAATTACTATCTACTGTTGAATAAATAAGTATTTCTTTTTTCACATTATATTAAGTATAGGTACATGGACAATATATAGGTGCTGTACAGGAGTGATTTGGCAAATAATGTCGTCAATCGTCCTTCCTATAGGTATATTTGTTTGTCCAATATTTGGACAAACAATGAATCGATAACATCCCATCTAAGCAACGACATCCCTGTCGACGTGACATGAATTTGTTGTGGTCCAGTAATTGTTTCTAGATTGTTTCGCCGATATTGCACAAGACGACTAAGATTTATGGACCCGACTGTACTTGCAGATATAAGTTTTGCTCATAATATATAATTCGTACTATATTTGTACACGAATTCATCTGTGTTCCTTTTTCTCAAATGATAAAACAGTTGTTCTATCTTTATTGATCATCTAGACTTTCATTTTATCAAGATTCATTTTATCAAAGATTTGATTGTTTGTTTGTTTGTATTGAATAGGCTCCGAAACTAGTGGACCGATTTGAAAAATTCTTTTACCATTAGAAGCCGACATTATCCGTGGTGAACATAGACTATTTTTTACCGCGGGAAAATGCTGCGTTCCTACGGGAAATCTAAAATAAAAGTAAATAGCGGCTTGGCCCGGGAGATAGCGCCATCTATCCAAAATACGGTAGATGGCGTTTTATACTTTTCTACGCGGACGAAGTCGCGAGCACCAGCTAGTCATTTATATATTTATGATATTTATCAATCATCATCAATACTAATAAATCTGTTAGTGTAGGTATTGTATGTTATGTTCTTACATAACTCCATTGGACGAATTAACTGATTTTCATGTAACTTGGTAGACAAACATTTAGACGTACAGGACACAGGATAGGTCCTTTTTTTCAAAGCGACGAAGTCTCGGGCGCCAGCTATAGTATAAAGATAAGATGCGGTTAGCAACACATTTGAGGGATTCATTTATGCTCGAGAATTCTGGACCGACTGTACATTTTATAGTTTTCCATTGTTTAACAGTAGCGGGTCCTAAAAGACACTAAAAACCAATAATGTTCTGACCCACAGTGGGTCAGACGGGCACCTAAAAGTGGGTCCAACGGGCACTTTTATTCAGCGGGTCAAAACTTGTTGGGTCAAAAGGGTCCGGAACTGAAGATTGCATCCCATGCGAAGCCGAGAGCGGGTCGCTAGGTAGACAATAAAAGTGTAGAAGCAATTTCCTAAAATTGGAGCTCGTATGAGACAAGAACTTTGGCACGCCATACAGCAACGAGTTAAATCTGGGTTGACGTTGACATCGCAGGCACCGACAACGACGTGACGCTCAGTGATTAATTGTCCCGTGTTCTAACTTATAATAAAACTATCATTGCCCCGCGACTTCGACCGCGTTTCTTTTTCTAAGATTAAGCGATTAAGATTAAGAGATTCGGAGCTCGTACTATGTTTAGTATTAAAAAACTTAAATTGTATATACCTCTCCAATATACTTAGACGTAACATCAGTGACATTTGCTATTTGATGAAAATTGCAAAGGGTTTAATTGACTCATCTGAATTATTAGTTAAATGGTACTTAAATATTCCCCACACCAATCTGAGAAATCGCTCTTTGTTGCATGTAGTCCCTGTCAAATCAAATCAAATCAAAATATTTATTTATCAATTAGGTTTCTACAAGAAACTCTTTTGATCGTCATTATAAATTTAAATTTACCAGGGTTTCGGAAAAAAAAAACCAAGATGACGATCCTGAGAAGAAACCCCGAAAGAAACTCAGGATACTATTCTTTTTGTCATCATTAAAGTGTAAAATAGTACAATACACTTACTTAATATTAACAAACTTAAAGTATATATATACAATTATAGTTTTACAATACAAAACATAGTACGAACTCCGAATAGCTTAAATCCAGGCTTCTTTGTCACCTAGTAAGACAAACTATAAGAAAAATACATTAATGTCTCGATCGTGTAGACTTTTTAACATAGTTTACGGATATTGACCTGTTCCACAGTTCCATAGTCAAAACAAAAATCATTATGAATGGTAAATTTTTCAGTGGCCTATAATTATTTTTTTCAGTATTTTTTTCAATTATTTTTGTTATTTATAAGTGGATTTTTTTTATTAAGTTAAGTTTGTTTAGTCACCTCTATTATTAAGTAATTATATCTGTAAATTTACCTAAAATAAAATAAATAAATAAACATATATACATACTACATACAGCTGGTGCTCGCGACTTCGTCCGCGTTGAAAAGTATAAAACGCCATCTACCGTGGAATATCACCAAGCAGTTGCCACGTTAGTCGTTTCACCCATCGAAATAATATATCTCTGCAAGGTTTCACCTGATTTGTATAGATGGTGCTATCTCCCGGGCCAAGCCGCTAGTATTTACTTTTATTTTAGATTTCCCGTAGGAATGATGCATTTTCCCGCGGTAAAAAGTATCCTATGTTCATCACGGATAATGTCGGCTACTAATGGTAAAAGAGTTTTTCAAATCGGTCCAGTAGTTTCGGAGCCTATTCTATACAAACAAACAAACAAATTTTGATGATACTTTTTTTTATTTGAAATCTGGTGCTTCCCGTGTGGTCCCATTTCAATGTGGTCCAGTTCTGACAATGGCATCCATGAGAAAAGGGTTTGAAGTTGATTTTTTTTTTGTTATTAATAAAAGTACATGTTATAGAAAATATATCTCGCTGCACAGCTCTACGGTCGTCTTGGAGGCTGTAAATATATTTTTCAAAGTAAATAAAAAATTAAATTACATAATATCGATACAATGAGCAGCTCAAGTTCATTGAGAGCGAGGCTTCGTTTTACTACACAAAGCGACCCCCGCACTCACTTAAAAACGTGAAAGCCTTGCACAGAGTAATGTCAGATATAGAGAGTGTATTCTTAAGTCTGAAAACTCTGTAAACTGAACATGGTGTGTAATGAGTTTATGTTTATACCAATGTTAATTTAAATGTAAACATTACTGTATCATTTAAAAAATCAATACTAATAATAAATGTGTAGGGGTCGGTCATGGAGTAATTTACTTTGTTTTCAGAAATATCGTGTATATAGGCTCTATGCATGATACTGAAACTAAATTGACAATTTTTAGAATTTTTTTTCTGTATGTATGTATGTTCCTCCATAACTCTTAAACGAATTAAGGGATTTACATGAAACTTGGTAGATAAACATTTAGAAGTACGGGACACGTGATAGGCTACTTTTTATCTTTTTTAACGCGGACGAAGTCGCGGGCAACAGCTAGTATTTATATAAAATTAATTAGAACCTTTAATTCTTATTAAACATAACGATATTTATATCGCTATACTAATATTATAAATAGGAAAGATTTGATTGTTTGTTTGTTTGTTTGTATAGTCGTGAGCATCAGCTAGTTAATTATAAAGGGCAGTAAGCAAACTTTTTTTTTTTTTTAAGTTTTCCCCCAGGGCTTACGCCACCCCCGCAGGCTGTTTATTTTAAGTAAAAATTACAATTTTAAATTAATTTTACAATATAAAGTTACAGTTCAATTATTATTTTTTCTTATATAATATATCTACAGTTACCAAAAAAAATAATTAAATTCAGTGTTACGGGGGTTTGGGGGATTAAAGCCTCCACCTCCGACATAATCGGAGACTTTGATGTTTTTAATAAAAAAATACCTAATACTGCTTGTGTTTATTTATTTTTAATCAAGACAGTTTCTCCTCCATCCATTCCTCCTCCCTCATATCTTTTCCCTATATATTATTATGAAGTCCCAGGAGCCAGGACCCAATCAGGCCGTCGCGTTAGCCTTTTTGACTACATCTATTATTTTATTGCAGAAATTGAAAAACTGCCTAGAATTTCGTTTGTCTGTTATCAGTTCTGGCAGGATCTGCCTTTTGAGTTTTTTTCCCAAAAGTAGTAAGCAAACTTACTGTCCACTTAATGGTAAGTGGTACCATCAAGTGTCACAATCACCACTATAGGTGCTGCCAGTGCGCTGCCGACTTTAATAAGATGATAATATAAGAACGATCATTATGAAATTTTGCAAACACATTTTCGAAAAATATGGGCTACCTTTCATTCAGAATAACTCTTTTTAACAAAAAATAAACCGATTACAAACCGTCTCATGGTCTTTTCTCATGGATGCCATTGTCAGAACTGGACCAAATTGAAATTGGATTGGACCACACGGGAAGCACCATCTTTCAAATAAAAAAAGAATCATCAAAATCTTTTCACCCAGTCGAAAGTTATGAGGTAACAAACATTTAAAAAAAAATACAGTCGAATTGAGAACCTCTTCCTTTTTTTGAAAGTCGGTTGAAAAGTTATATTTTAGATATAATACCTTCTACATGTTGCATTACTCTGTACAAATTAATGCTAGAGACGGTCGCAGGAATACTCGCGGCTTCCTTAGATCAGGTTTTGCTTTCACACTGAAGATCTAAAGGATCCCTTAAGGTAAGTAAGTAATTTTGAAACGTTAAAAGATATTAATAAAGTCACAATATATAGGTATAATACGTATATATATTATGTATGTTATATTAATTAATATAGTACTAGCTGTTGCACGCGACTTTGTCCGCGTAACTTTATAAAATATAATACATTCGTGTCTGTGAAACCATGGAAATACATATACAAAATTTCAACCCAATCGGTTCAGCCGTTTAGAAGTTATGTGAAAAAGATAAGTATACGGAAGGACAACTCTTACTACCCGTTGTCCTATTACCCGTTTTCCCGTAGGAATGAAGCATATTCCCGCGGTAAAAAGTACTATGTTCATCACAGATAATGTCGGCTTCTATTGGTAAAATAATTTTTCAAATCGGTCCAGTAGTTTCGGAGCCTATTCAATACAAACAAACAAAAAATCTAAAAAGTAGCCTATGTTCATCACGGATAATGTCGGCTTCTAATGGTAAAATAATTTTTCAAATCGGTCCAGTAGTTTCGGAGCCTATTCAATACAAACAAACAAAAAATCTAAAAAGTAGCCTATGTTCATCACGGATAATGTCGGCTTCTAATGGTAAAATAATTTTTCAAATCGGTCCAGTAGTTTCGGAGCCTATTCAATACAAACAAACAAAAAATCTAAAAAGTAGCCTATGTTCATCACGGATAATGTCGGCTTCTAATGGTAAAATAATTTTTCAAATCGGTCCAGTAGTTTCGGAGCCTATTCAATACAAACAAACAAAAAAATCTTTCCTCTTTATAATATTAGTATAGATAATCACAATATATCAAAAAAGACTCATATGAGTCTTTTTGCAACATACAATATGAAGGACTGTCATTGTATTTTTGCAATAAAAACATTTTTGGATTTTTTTATTGCCTTTAAGTTTTCAAGCAGCGATATTTCTGTGCCGAGCGAACTTCCCTCGCATATCATAGTACCATAGTACCAGCATATCATAAATTAACCAAAAGCAGCATAGCAGAGTTCGAGTGGCTCCCTCTGAATAAATAAAATGTGACACGATAATGTAAGTTGTCAATAATAACAGAGTGTGTAAGCCGACGTATAAACTTTAGAACACTAAATCCGACGTGTCTCATTGAATATTTTATATCGTGAGCAGCGCTGCGAAGTTCCACTAGTGATGTTACTAAACTTACGCTTCAATATCGATATTGCAAAGGAAATGTTCAAAAAAAATTTATCTATCTTAGGTTTCTCCAAGAAACTCTAACATAGTCATTATGATAGTCAGACAGGAGAGCAAATAAAAAAAATAGTCAATAAATAAATATTATAATATAATATAATGTTACAGCTATAGGAATTAATAGAATTGGAAATATTGTTAAATATTGTGTAAAATATGCTTAACACCTTTGTAGTTATATGGACATAAGTCTGAAATAACATTTATTATTATTATTCACATACATATATTTATTTTTATCTTAATTCTAATTTTTTTTAAACTAATAAGAAGTATATAGATTTTTGAAAAAAAAAAATCTGTCTTAAAAATATCGACATACTTTTCTTAATGTAGACACTTCTCATTGGAGAACATAAAATTTTTAGACTCTCCGCAATGAACCGTCGCAAGAGATGGATTTAATTTATTACCTCACATATATATCCATTCAGTTAATATATTCACAAAAATAGCACAGAGTGAGGCCATTTTTTTTTTTTTCAACAAATTATTTTCTTCTTGGTCATCAGTGAAAACCGCATAAAAATCCCTTGAGTCGTTTTGGGTGGTTAATTTTTTGTTTAGAAGAAGTTACAGGAGAAAATATAACCTTATTTTATATTTATTTAATATACATTCGCGAAACTATTCAGAGCTTTACGATTTTTACACTTTGCCGTTGGAAATCCTTTGATGAGAGACGGCGAATGTTTTAACGCGACTTTGTGATTGGTTCGACATCAGTTCCGATGTGGGTATGGCTTCATTACAAGCTCTCATTTGTCAAAAGTTTATAATATAAGTAATGTGGGATCCTTGCTACAAAAATTATACACAATTTAAATAGTAGTAGGTGAGTGAGCCGGTGGCTACAAAGGATAATGAATTTGGAATGAATAGCGAAACGGGCTCCGGGGCCCTAGCCAAGAACAAACCAATGCAAACGGGAGCGTTGCGTATTTACGAAACGATAGAAATAAAGCCCGCAGGCTTATTATCTAAATGCCTCTGCTGAGCGACAGGCAAAAAAATTGTGCAATATCACACTAAATCGTGTCATGTAGCTCATAACACTAGTGTGGTTTGCGTAAAAATTAACGATTTAGTGTAATGTTGCACAAATTTTTCACATTTTTCGCCTATCGCTCAGCAGAGGCATTTAGATAATAAGCCTGCGGGCTGTATTTCTATCGTTTCGTAAATACGCAACGCTCCCGTTTGCATTGATTTGCTCTTGGCTAGGGCCCCGGAGCCCGTTTCGCTATTCATTCCAAATTCATTATCCTTTATAGTACTAAAGTCGGCAGCGCACTTGTAGGACCTGGGGCCCTACTATCAACTTTTAAAAGATGATTCAAATTCAGAGTAGTTTTATTTGGGTTCCTAAACCAATTCGCTTTCATACAAAAACGAAGTTGATGGTACGAAATAGCAAATGCAATCCAGTTCAGGTCCTAAATTAAACCCCTGCTGTGGCTTTACTTGTTTTAAAAAGCTACCGCCAACTTTTACATACGTACCTTGACATCAAGTCATTTTCGTCAGGTGTCGGGGTTTAAAAATAACAACCTGAAAAGACAGGAGAACGCATCGCTACCCTATGTTACATTTCTGATTCCTTCAATCCCCGCTGTCACTGTGACCACACCTTAGTGAGAGTAATTTGAGCCTTTCAATGAAAATGGCGCGTGTTTTTTTGGTGGGACTTATAAAAAAGCAGACTTAATGGGAGTTTTCAATTAAAAAGAATAATGTTTTTTTTTTTTGTAATAAAAGTGCAAAATAAAATTTTCCCTGACAGATTTAACAAAGAGATGCCTTCTATAGTTTAAGCAAAATGGACATCGCGTGTCGGCCTGTACTGTACGTATTTTCTTATTTCTTTTAATTTTTAATTTTTAATGAAAGGTCATCCAGAAAAAAGTAGGTACTGTTCCCGAAGAATTATTTAAATTATTATTAAAATCAATCTATACTAATATTATAAAGAGGAAAGATTTGTTTGTTTGTATTGAATAGGCTCCGAAACTACTGGACCGACTTAAAAAATTATTTCACCATTAGAAGCCGACATTATCCGTGATGAACATAGGCTACTTACCGCGGGAAAATGCTTCTTTCCTACTGGAAATCTAAAATAAAAGTAAATACTAGCGGCTTGGCCCGGGAGATAGCGCCATCTATCCAAAATACGGTAGATGGCGTTTTATACTTTTCTACGCGGACGAAGTCGCGAGCACCAGCTAGAGAGAATAACCTATTAAAAAAGAAGCTTATTTTGTTTAATTAATGGAGTTTTCTTGTGCGAAATATATAAGTAATAGCAATAAGCATGTCAAGAGTTATATTGCTTATCTTTTTTTACGTGGACGAAGTCGCGGGCACCAGCTAGTATAACAATAAAGGTATTAAAAAACTAATTTATATTGTTTATTTAATTAAGTTTTCTTATTGGAAACCAGGTTGTTAGTCCAATTTGAGTTATAACGATGAGCACACATGGATTGATAGCAGAATGGTTCTGATAGACGCATTGAAACGAGACTGTTTATCTATTTTACTCTTTCATTAGCGACTCGTATTGTTTAGGGATGGGTGTGGTGAGTTAAGGGTTGTTAATGTTAAATTGTCAAATGTTTGTTAAACATGTTGGTCCTTCGAGCCGGATCAACCCCTACCACCCCCCCAACATTTTGGTCCTTCGAGCCGGATCAACCCCTACCATCCCCCAACATTTTGGTCCTTCGAGCAGGATCAACCCCTACCATCCCCCAACATTTTGGTCCTTCGAGCAGGATCAACCCCTACCATTTTTTTTTTTTTTTTTTTTTTTGTGGAGGGGAAATCACCTTTACGGACTGACCTCCCCCGTCGGCATAGGACGCGCCGGCGAGGGAGAGTGTGGGACTCGACCGGCCGAGTTCCGGTAATACCCACTAAAACCCCCCCATGCTCCTCCATCGGCGGTGATGTGCGGGTCCGTATAACAGCGAGGCCATGTCCGCGGAGCCCGCACACCGCTACATCCCGCGAGGGAATCTTCAGTATGGTGGCGACCTAGGGAGCATCACTAGGTCGCCACTCTGTCACAACCGTGTAGGCCGGACGCCAGTCGTCCTACCTGACGCCCGGTAGTCACTCGGCGCGCGCAGCGTATGCGCGGCGCCGCCTTCCAGGTTTTCGGCGCCTGAGTGGGTCCGCCTGGGGGTCATTTTCTCGGGACCGCTCCCCGGCCTCTTTGCCACTCAGGGCCATTTCGCAGAAGGTCCTGACGGCTTCCCAGCCGTCAGGGGTCTCAATCATTGCCCTGACGACAGCCGGCAGGGACAGGTCGTGTCCCACGACTGCCGTCAGAGCGGCTCTCCCGTTGTCCCAAGCTGGGCATTTTTCCAACACGTGTTGCGCTGTGTCGTTGACCGCTCCGCACTCGTGGCAGACGGTGGTTCGCTCCCTCCGTGCGACGTTGCACAGGTACCGACCGAAGCAGCCGTGCCCCGTCAGCACCTGCACGAGCCGGAAAGAGAGCGAACCGGCCCGCCTGCTCACCCACTCCTTCAACACTGGCGCGATCGCAGACGTGGTGCGGGAACCCCACCCCGTCTGCATCAATTCGTCGCGCCAGCACTCGAGGGCCTCCTCCTGGAGCTCCGTCCTCCAACGCGCCACCTCCTCCGGGAGTGGACTGGCGCCGCGGGCCCTCGCATCGGCGGTCCTGTAGTAGACCGCTGCGAGGACCTCGGCATCCAGCTCCCAGGGGAGCGTACCGGCGATCGCGCATGCCGCTCTCCACGAGGTGGTGCGATACGCTCTGATGACCCTGGACGCCATGACCCGCTGCGAGCGCCGCAGCACGGTCAGGTTCTGGGCCGACAGGGAGTCGACCCAGATGGGCGCTCCGTACAGGGCCATCGAACGCACCACGCCCGCGAAGAGACGGCGGCACCCGACATTCGGTCCGCCCAGGTTGGGCATAAGCCTGCTCAATGCAAAAGAAGTTTGCGTAAGCCTAGGAGCCAGGCTCCTGAAATGCTCCTTGAAAGTCCATCGGCTGTCGAGCACGACGCCGAGATATTTCAGCGTCGACCCGACACCGATGGAGACTCCGCCAACAATGATTTGTGAACCTGGCGGTGGCGCCTTGCGAGGCCCGCGGAAGCAGATCGCTTCCGATTTTTCAAGGGCCACCGTCAGGCCCAAGCGCCGTATGCGCATCACAACTTGTGCGACTCCAGCGGTTGCCAACAGGGCCGCGTCACGGAACGTGTGACCGCGGGCGGTCACCAAAGTGTCGTCCGCGTAGCACGTGACGTCGACCCCGCGCAGGGTATCGCCCCGCAGCACCCAGTCGTAGCCGATGTTCCACAGGAGCGGCCCGAGAACCGACCCCTGCGGGACACCGCACGACACTTCCCGCTGACGATCTCCAACGCGCGTGGGGTACACGACCGAGCGACCCGAGAGATAGTCCCCGACAAGTCGTCGGAGGTACTCCGGGAAGCCGTGGTACCCCATTGCCTCCATAATCACTCTATGTGGAAGAGTGTTAAACGCGTTGGAGATGTCGAGGGACACTGCCAAGACGACCCCGCCTTTCCCAATTTCCTCCTCCGCTATGGTCCTCACCCGCGAGATCGCGTCTACGGTAGACCTGCCCCTTCGGAAGCCGAACTGGACGTCGGCCAGGTTCGGCCCGGTCTCCTCCAGATGCTGAGTGAGGCGAGCAGCGATAACCCGCTCGAAGAGCTTACCCGCCTCACTCAGAAGGACTATGGGGCGATAGGCCGATGGTGAGTCCACCGGACGCCCGGGCTTGCGGATGAGGACAAGCTTTCCTAGCTTCCACTCCTTGGGAAAGTGGCCTTTCGTCGCACAAGTTGTGAGCAGCCCACGGAATCTCATTCCGAGGCCGCCTTCCTTCAGGGCCAAGACAAGAGCCTTCCCCGGGATGCCATCGGGACCGGGCGCAGTGTTCTTCGCACTAAGGCGAAGAACCGCCCTGTCCAACTCACCCTCTGACACCTCGGGGGGATCCTCCGCCGGGATATGCGAAATCTCCCGCGCGTGCACGGGAGGAGCCTCGCCCTCCGCCCTGGCGGGGAACAAATTCTCCACCACTCTCTCGAGCGTCTCCGCGTTCATGGTGGTGGACAACGGAGGGGCCCATGGGCGAAGCTTGTTCATTACAAGCTTGTACGGCCTGCCCCATGGGTCCTGCTCGAGAGAGTTCACCAGCTCCTGCCAGGCGCGCTCCTTCGCTGCAGCTATCTCGGTCCTCAGCGCCTTCTTGGCCGCTTGGAAGGCGGCAAAAAGTTCCGCAATGGTCGATGCGGATCGGTGACGTCGACGGGCGTGGGTGTACCGGCGTCGTGCCTTGACGCACGTCGTCCGGAGGTGCTGAAGCTCCGGCGACCACCAGTACACCTGTCGACGAGGCTGCGGTTTGCCCACGCGGGGCATGGCGACGTCGCAGACGTGCGTCATCGCCTCGCGGAACCACCGCGCCTCCGTGTCCGCATCGATCACCTCGGGTTTCGGGTTCCAGGATTCGACGAGGGACGCCTCTATGAGGGATTCCCTCTCCAGCATTTTAAGTGCCCATTTGGGCCCGATCTCAGAGGGAACACGACTCGGGCTGTTCGGGTCCTGCGAGTGGGGGGAGATGGAGAACCGAATATATCGGTGGTCCGACAGCGTCTCGACCCCCTCCTCGACTACCCAGCCCCGAACACGGCGGGCCAGGGCGGGAGACGCAAACGATACGTCCACGACCGATCCGCCCTGTTGCCGCACGCACGTGTTGGTCGTGCCCCTGTTCAGCACGCACAGGTTGTTGCTGGAGAGCCAGTCCTCCACAGCGGCGCCCCTCACGTCGGTGAGAGCCGAACCCCACACTGTCGACTTCGCATTCAGGTCTCCGGCGAGGAGCACCTGATGCGGGCGACACCGCCCCAGCAGGATGTCTAATTCAGCCAGGAAGCGCTCGAACTCCGCGAGCGGGCGGTTCGGCGAGAAATAGACACCTACATACACGATGTCGCCGCAGAAAACGGCGACGAACCCGCGACCTCTGAATGTTTGGTCGACAGTGGGGGCCCCCTCTCCAGTGGCCAAAACAATGGCGACGAGACCGTCGCGGTCGCCGACCCAGTTGTCCCGTGCGACGACCAGGTACGGCTCCGCGACGATCGCCACCTGTATCCTACACTGCGCCAATGTCTGGACTAGCAGGTCCTGGGCACTGGCGCAGTGGTTAGCGTTCGTCTGTAGACAGCTCATGGACATATTGATTGTATGTCCATGAGTGTCTCTTCCGTGGTCCCGTCCGGTGGGCAGGTCGTGGAGTCCTGGGTCGAAACCACAGGACGCACAGGCCTTCGCCTATTCATCTTGGGCTTGGGGGCCGAACATTGCTTGCTCCCCAAGCGATGATTGAACTTTCTATTTGCGTCGGCGCAGAGAGGGCAGCGAGGGTCTGCCCTGCACACCGCCGCGCGATGGTCACTCTCCCCACACTTGTAGCAGAGCTGGCTCCGGTCGACGGCCGCGGTGCACTGCCCCCTGACGTGCCCTGTGTTTAGGCACCGGAAACAGCGCAACTCGCGGGGCTGCAGCACCTTTACACGTGCTGCCGTCCACCCGACAAGCAATCTGCCTTCGGCAACTTTCTTGGCGGCTGCCACGGGGCAGCTCGCCCAAACCGAACCCATACCGTAGTATGAGTTGCGGATGGTCCCGATCTTCACTGCCTCCCTGTGGCAGTCGCCAATTTTGGCTATGGCTGCCGCCACCTCCTCTGCAGTGACGGAGTCGTCTAGGCCGGAAACGAGCATCTCGGTGGCCTTGAAAGGCCGCGAGATTCGAACCGACTCCGCACTGAGAACCTCCCGAAGTTTGGCGGCAAGCTTGTCCGCCTTGTTGTGGTTATCTTCCCCGGAGACCTCCATAATGGCGGCTCCCGTCACCGCTCGCCGGAAGTGAACATACTCGATGCCCAGCTCCGCAATGTCCACCTTCGCCTTAGCTTCCTCGATGACCAGTTTGTATGTCACCCCCCTCTCAGCAGCCCCTGGCTGCAGGGTGACAACAACGGCCGCGGTCTTGAGGGGCCTGGCCTTTCGAGGGGCAGGCTGTGGTGCCCGGCTCTTCTTTGTTTGCGGAGCAGGGGGATGCTCCTTGTGCTTCCCACCTCTAGCCACCAAGCTCCACGGTTTATCCATAGAGGTGGGGGCGGGCGGGAGCGGACGCGGCTCCGACTTTTCGGGCGCTTTGCGACCACGCGTCGCTCTCCTTCTCCGTGTTTTCTTCGGCTGGGTTGCCTCCGATTTCCCTCCGACAGGCGCCTTCACCTTTTGGCCACTGGTGGAGGCTTTGGGCGGAGCGGTGAGAGGGGGAGGCGGGTCTCGTCTGGGGGCCACCTTCGGAGGGGGTTCCCTCCGAGCGGCCAATGGAGGGCTCACCCTCGGCGCTGGATTTAGGCGCGGCTCCAGGTTCTCGAGCCGCGCGCTCAGCCGAGCATGGACCCTGTCCATTATCGCCGTCTCCAAGGCCTCTAAATGCTCCAGCGTGACCGGAGACCCAGAGGCGGCGGCGGGAGCGGCTTTGAACGCCGCAAACTCCCTCCGCAGTTCGTCAATTCCCGCCTGGAGCCGCTTGTTCTGCGCCAGAGCTTGTTTAAGCTCGCGACGCAGCGCAGCAGTCTCCTCGGTCGAGGACAGGGTGGCCAGGCATTTGGCGTCCGCGACAATTGCCTCGACGTTGTCGCGGAGCGCCTTCACGCAGGTCCCCTTCAGGTTCTTTGACACGTCGGCCACCTTGCGGATGGCCGACACCCTCGTCATCAACCTCTCGAAGATGAGCAGGGACGACTCGACGGCGTCGTCCCCGGACTCCATCTCCGAGAGGCGGGAGCGGGCAGCTCGAGCCTCGGCCAACGAGGCGAGCACTTCCCGCTCAGCCTGGAGCTTGAGCTCCTCCTTCTCTTTAGGGGAAGGGCGACCGCGACCGCGCTTCCGGAGCAGTCCGGTGGCGATGCCGGGTCGCTCCTCTCCTGAGGACTCCGGGGAGACCTCTGGGGACGGCACTGGTGGGGCCTTGCCTCTCTTTCTTTTCAGTCGGTCTCCCAACCTTGGGACCGACTCGTCACTCTCGCTGCCCGCCGCCAAGGACACCACCGTGTCCGTATCGGAGGGCGATGGCTCTTGCAAGCTGGGGCGGACATCGGCCCCATCGCTTGCCGGGCTTACGTCTCTTGACGACGACGTAGGCGTCGCCATGCGGGTAAGGAGAACGACAGGGCCGAATGCCCTGCTCACCTTGCCGTCGACCACTTTCTGCGCAGGTGTGCGCGCTCCGGTATTGCTCTGCACACCAGGCAGCCCGGGATCCGCTGCCTGGAGCGCCTGCTGCCTGGCGTCACACCAGGCGCAGGGGTGGCGCTCTCCGCCACAGTCGCATTTGCCGGTAACCAATTTCACATCGACCGGCCCGGACACCGGTCGACGCCGCTGGCGAGGCGGGTCGCATACGCCGCTCGTTACCGATTTCACACTCGGGGGCCGAGCTACCCCCAAGCGCCGGGCGTCAGCCGGATCGCACGACAAACGTTTCCCTTTGTCTGACATTTTCCATACTTGTTTGGGAGGCGTACCTGCGGCCCTTTCCCAACAGGCCGCAGGAGCGCTTGGGACCGGGTCCCCCCCAGTCATGCAGCCCCTCGGCACGCTAACCTTAGGCTTCAGGGTAATTTTTTATAGTGGTTTTCTTCCACGCGGCCCGACGCTCAGTGCGCCAGACCCCCGGCCTCGCGAGAGGTTACGGGTTGCCCGACGGTAACCGAAACCACACGCCGCGCCCGCGGACCTTATCAGGCCCGCCACCACGAGCCGAAGCTCCGCTGGCCCATCTCTGGGCCCTCCAAGAAAGCGCCAAGCGCGCCGCCTTCCTGTCCGGATGAACCGGACCGCCAGCTACTGCTGGCCAACCCGCGACCCGCGAGGGATCCACTGGTGACAGCGGTGGACCTAGAAGCCACGGCTTCACCCTCCAAGTGTGATTTTTTAGAGAGGTTTTCTTCCTCGCGGCCCGACGCTCAGTGCGCCGGACCCCCGGCCTCGCGAGAGGTTACGGGTTGCCCGACGGTGGCCTAAGCCACACGCCGCGCCCGCGGACCTTACCAGGCCCGCCACCACGAGCCGAAGCTCCGCTGGCCCATCTCTGGGCCCTTCCAACAGCGCTAACGCGCGCGCCATCTCTGTCCGGATGAAACGGACACGAGTGGAGGTTTCTCCACTCGTGAGCGCTCCGCTACGGGTTCCCGCGAGGGAGCCCGCTCGGAACGCTCGGGTGTACGCCTTCTTGGTCCCCAAGGCCGAAGCCAAGGGTAAGCCCCCCCACCACGACAAGGTCATGGCGTACCCAGGGGGGGAGGATCAACCCCTACCATCCCCCAACACGTATTAATTACAAGTTGGTGAAATCATTAATTGACTACTTCGCTTCATTCGCCAATTAATGTCGAAGCCCAATTGGAAATAAGAGAAAATTTCATTTCAAATTATATAATGTGTCAACAACACTTTGTATATTGTGTTTAAACCAGGTTTAAACAGACAATCATAGTGTGAATTAATTCAGGTTTTCATGACCAATCTGGAAAGTCGACTATCAACTTTTAAAAGACGATTCAAATTCAGAGCTTTTATACGGTACAGTCAAATCGGCAATAATTTTTTTTTTCTGATAATACTACCAAGATAAGTTACATAAAGGCAAGAAGTTATAAGAGCGCTCTTACGTTTCAGCTCTATTAAATAAGTAAATAGGTTACCTAAAATTGGCTTCATTATTATTATAGAAGATAAAACGAACTAATATTACCACTTATTAGTTATTTCAAACAACCAAGGGAAATCATACAATTTGAACAAAGAAACCTTAAAATCCTCGCGTTTTATTTTGAATCCCCTCTTAAGTTAGTAAGGTGCAAAAAATATATAATTTAAAACGTATAGAAAAACGGTTTATGTAATTTAAACTAATAATTTAAATTGTGGTTTACTGTACTTAGTCGAAAAGCACAAAAAAATGTATGAAATTTAATTTATTCAAATAGTGGGCATCCACCACAGGTGCGTGCACCACTGTGGGCGAACACCACGGACCCAAACAAAATCGCTTTCATGGTACTAAATAGCAAATGTAATCCAGTTTAGGTCCTAAATTAAATCGTGTTAAGAGTTGATAGTAGGGCCCCAATTCTCGGTTGATAACTAGTCTCAGTTGCTCGAGAGAGTTGTATTTAGAAGCCCAGCTGTGAACGTCAGCTAGTGGGTTCAGCAGCGGTACTATCTATACCTATCCTCCCAACATAGATAAGTGATTGGTTTCGCTGCGCTCGACTAGATACGGCCCTACCTATAAAAGCAATGGCTCCGTGAATGCGTCAACTTTAAAAAGTTGACGCATAAAAAGTTGACAATAAATTGTCGTATATGTAAAACATCCGCTTCGGCCGTTTTTCGTCACTATTTATCACTTTTTATATAGTTTAATTATATTTTTACACATTTTCACTACGCAAATTGGCATTTTATTACAGACAGTTTGCAGTGTGACTAGTTCGGGTACGCCGAATTCAGCGTAGTATTTGTTGCCGCATTTGTCAAGTACAGCGGCTGTATCTAGTCGAGCGCAGCGAAACCAATCATTTATCTTTGCCTAACCAATCAAATATATATATCATCTAAATGACTACTGAGCGACAGGCGAAAAATTTGTACAATATCACACTAAATCGTGTTTTAGTAACAAGTACTTGTGCAATATTTGTGCAATATAACACTAGTGTGATTTGCGTAAACGACGGTGCTGCCTCTTACGGACAATAACTAAAATGAACGATTTAGTGTGATATTGCACAAATTTTTCGCCTGTCGCTCAGTAGAGTCATTAGATAATAAGCCTGCCGTTTTGAGGCCTGCGGCGGGTCGCTAGTTGCAAATACGACATAAATTCCACGTATATTAAATTCTGCATAATGTATTAATTCACAGTGCAAACAGAAAACGGGTATCTTGGCGTAATTAGTATGACAACCCCGTGAAATATTAATTTAAGACCGTAATGTGCTAATTGGTTTATAAATTCGTTTTAAGGACGACCTCTCTTCGTATTTTAGAGTAGTATAGCAATATGCTTCAGACACCTTTTTACCAGACAAAAAGTATATTTTATCAATATATGTTGGAGTTTACTCCTTAAGAATCGTTTTACATATATATGTAATATCTATACTTCTATACTAATATTATAAAGAGGAAAGATTTGATTGTTTGTTTGTTTGTTTGTATAGAATAGGCTCCGAAACTACTAGACCGATTTGAAAAATGCTTTTACCATTAGGCTACTTTTTACCGCGGGAAAATGCTGTGGGTTATGCTTTGTATTTTTTTGAATATTTGAGAATATCTCTAACATTGTTCTTTAATTTCAATTTTATACTCGTTAGTAAGGAATAAACTCCAATCGTGTGTCGGAGCGAGGTCGAAGCTGAGACACACTTTTGACATTAGAAATGTCTTTTCGTTCGCTTCAGTATAGGCCCCGATTTCACGAAAAAGTGCGATCCCCTTATATATCTCGGAGAGTTTTGAAGATATGATATTCAAAAGGAACTCAAAAGACGCGTATTCAATAGAGCTGTAAGGTGCAAAAATAATTTTTTGAAAAAGTCAAAATAGAAAAAAGTTATGGCTGAAATAGTGAAACAAAATCGATTTTTTTCCGAATTCTTGATTTTGGCGCTCAATATTTAGGAAACGAAGAATGATATCAAAAATTTGAGGAAAAACTCCTCTGGACAATTTAGTCAGCTACAATTTGAGCCTAAAATAAAGACGATCGGGTTAAGGGTTTGCCCTGTAGCTTAACCTTTTTGAAAGAAATCAACAAGTCAGAACAACATATTTTTTCGAATTCCGTAGATTCATTTCCAATGTGCTCGATAGTCGTGTGAGGAACGAAATCTGTGATTTTTTTTTAAGGATGTAGATGTGCAATCAATATAAAATGTTAATTGCACATCGACACCCATATCTATGTAAACAAGTGGCCTGTTTACCCAGAGACATTGTGTGGTACTAGCGCGATGCCCCTTATTTTGTAAGAAATATATTGCATTACTCTTAACCAGTACCAACTATCCCATTTTATTGTCGACTTTATATGTATAGTGTTACGACTGAATATAGTGTGGTGATAAATATGAAAGTAAATAGTTGAGTAAGATTGGGGTTGGCAAAATTGTAGTTAATATTGGAGTACAGAATGGAATCTCTGAACTTATGTTCGCAAAGCTATATTTTTTAGTATGCTAATATTTTTTAGTTTTTTTTTTTTCTACAAATTTCGTAAATTTATCTTTAACGCCAATTATTCAACCGACTTCCATAAAACTTTTTAACAAAAAAAATTATTTTATAATTTTTTGTGGCTATAATCTACTATTTACTACATGCTTAATTTTTGATTACTTTTTATTAATTTTAATACTCAACTCGCCATTAAAATCTGTGAGTAAACAATAAATCACCCTTAGGGAAGGAATATTTTTTCCAAATTTATATGGGACTAACTTCGACGTATCCATTAAAGTAAGAATTATCAAAATCGGACTACTCTGTAAAAAGTTATGCATACTACAATCAATCATCCCCTGTTTTCCTACCCTTAGGGTTGGAAATAATTTTCCAAATTTATATGGGACCATATTGGATTACACCCTTTCAAATAAAAAAAGAATTATAAAAATCGGACTACTCTGTAAAAAGTTATACACTACAATCGGTGAGTGAACAATCAATCATCCCCTGTTTTCCTACCTTTAGGGTTGTAATTTTTTACAAATTTATATGGGACCACCTTGGGGTTACACCCTTTCAAATAAAAAAGATTTTTTGAAAGCTAGTGCTTCCCGTGTGGTCCCATTTAAATTTGGTCCAGTTCTGAGAATCCATGAGAAAATGGCTTGAAGTCGTTTTTTTTGTTATATTTAAAGAGTTATTTAAGGTCATTTTAATAGTGACGAGATAAAATGATGATAATAATAATGACGTTATTATAATTTACAGTTATTGGGTGTAAATTCTTATCTCTTGTCAACAGAATTAGGTTTTTATACTAAACCTATGTTTTTTTTTTCTATTTTTCATAGTCTTTTTGGAAATTGTGAGGTTGTCATAGGACATAGGACATAGGTCCAGCAGTGAATGTCCCACAGCTGAGATGACGATGCTATGGTCCGATAAAAGATACACTATGTACTTTTCTATATCATTTACGACTTTTTTTTTTCATATTAAGGTCGACAGACAGACCGACGGGCCACTTGATGGTAGAGGTGGCTACCGTCGCCTATAACACAAGCAACGCCATAAGTGCTACAAGTGCGCTGTCGACCATAAAAGGATTAAGGATAAGGGATAAGGGAGGGATGGGGTAATGGACTCTGGCATCCCTTACTCACTCACCTAAACACAACAGCACATATGCTGTTATTTCACGGTGGTATTCTGTAAGGTGGTGGTTACTGCCGCCAGACGGGCTGCCCAAATGACCCCCCTTATCCCTTATCCTTAATCCTTCTATGGTCGGCAGCGCACTTGTAGCACTTATGGCGTTGCTTGTGTTATAGGCGACGGTAGCCACCTACCATCAAGTGGACCGTCAGCCTGTCTGTCGACATTAACATAAAATAAAAAAAAGTTAAGGGGTGCAAGTTAAGAAGTAATAGTTAGGATTATTAACATAATAACTCAAAATGCAATAACGAAATACAATTTGAAGATATTTTAAATATGATAATCACTGCTCTTGTCCAACCTGTGAGCAAGGGTTGTTCCGACATTGACTGCTTGTTGTAATGTGTTTGTATTTACACAGTGATTTATTAGAATTATTTGTATTGCTTAAGCCATTTCATCCAAAATTCTCTGAGTCTGTAACCAAATGTTCCGGATTTCGTAATGGGACATTACCTGATGACTTTTCAGTCATTATTTTTAATTTCACTATACAAGTAGAGGTATATCTTCAGGTCCACTTTTTATGTTGAGTGTTTATTTTTTAGTTTTAACCGACGAAAACGAAAAAACAAAAACGGAGGAAGTTCTCAATTCGACGCGTATATTTTTTTTATGTATAATCACGCATAACTTTTGACAGGGTGGTCCGATTTTGATAATTCTTTTTTTATTTGAAAGAGTGTACCCCCAAGGTGGTCCCATTTTACCCTGACATAACTTACTATCATCATAAAACAATAATGCTACAAGAGCTTATAAATGTTTATTATAACTCGTGACAATCCTATCTTGTATCTTCGTAACATAAATCTGTAAGGGTCGGTCATGGAGTAATTTACTTTGTTTTCAGAAATATCGTGTATATAGGCTCTATACATGATACTGAAACTAAATTGACCATTTTTACAATTTTTTTCTATATGTATGTATGTTCCTCCATAACTCTTAAACGAATTAACTGATTCTCATGAAACTTGGTAGATAAACATTTAGAAGTACGGGACACGTGATAGGCTACTTTTTATCTTTTTTATCGCGGACGAAGTCGTGGGCAACGGCTAGTTTATTAATAAAAATATAATTATGTATAAAAAATACATTTCTCGCCAATCCACACGCGCCATAATTACAGAGCGATGAAAAACAGTTTCCGAACCGATGACCTATCAATCGAAGATTACGTAAAGACATTTACACTCGACGATTGGTAATAAAATATTTATTTCACAAAAAATTAAATGTATATTGGAATGAGAACATAATATGGAGTTGCTTATTATTTTGTTGAAACTAAAATGTATATCTAAACATATAAAAATATAATCTATATATATATATATGCTGGCCAAGAGTAAACCCATTTTCAACCGACTTCCAAAAAAGGAGGAAATTCTCAATTCGATGCGTATGTTTTTTTTTATTTTTGTTACATCATAACTTTCGACTGGGTGAAACGATTTTGATGATTCTTTTTTCTTTTGAAAGCTGATGCTTCCCGTGTGGTCCCATTTCAATTTGGTCCAGTTCTGACAATGGCATCCTTGAGAAAAGACCGTGAGACAAAATTAGCTGTCATTTATTCGTTGTTTGAATTCAGTTTATTTTTTGTTTCAAAAAATAGCGTTCAGCTTTCAAATAAAAAAAAATCATCAAAATCAACAAACATAAAAAAAATACGCGTCGAATTGAGAAACTCCTCCTTTTTTGGAAGTCGGTTTTTTTGGACATCTGCGGCGTTGCTTGTGTTAGCAAGTTACCATCAAGTGGACCGACAGCTTCTCTGACACCATTTACATAATATCAATTTTTTTTTTATTCAGATCCATAACGAACATTGTAAATGTCCGTGTCGTAATCTCGCAAAGATTGGCTATTAGATGGAAGCGAATTAGTGAGAGGTCGACTGTTTTTTTGCTTTGCAAGCGTTTACTTAGGTTCGGCCAAATATTTGCCTATTTGTATAAACAAATGTTTGCCGACGAAACGTTATTTACCGCTTCTGTACTTTTACACGATAAAAAATAAACAGAAACTGACTGAATTCAACTTTTTTAATCCAATGTAAAGTTCTGAGTGATTTGAGGCGAAACAAACGAATGAATTAAAAATTAAAATCTATACTAATATTATAAAGAGCAAAGATTTGATTGTTTGTTTGTTTGTATAGAATAGGCTACGAAACTACTGGACCGATTTGAAAAATTATTTTACCATTAGAAGCCGACATTATCCCTGATGAACATAGGCTACTTTTTAGCGCGGGAAAATGCTTCATTCCTACGGGAAAACGGGTAATAGGACAACGGGTAGTAAGAATTATCCTTCCGTACTTTTTTCACATAACTTCTAAACGGCTGAACCGATTGGGTTGAAATTTTGTATGGCTATTTCGATGGTTTCCTGGATGATTTAAAAATACAATTGGACCCGGTAGGTGGCGCTGCTGTCGCTATTTTGTATGTGTTGTAATTTTGTATGTGTATTTCCATGGGTTCACAGACACGAATGTATTATATTTTATAAATTTACGCGGACGAAGTCGCATGTAACAGCTAGTATAATATATTAGATTGTATAAATTTTAATAATACCTATTTAATAGTGGTAATGTAAAGTATTAATTGGTAAGTCAAATGTAATTGACTAAGACGCAATAGTCACTAAAGATACAGTTCTAAATGAGTAAAGCCACTCTTTAAGGCATCGCACTGATTGAACTATGCATCAGTTCCCCTGGTACAATATTAAACTTGTAAACGAATATGGACCCAACGACTTATGACATAAAGTCGTAATTCGAATGTTTTCCAACTGAATTCTCATTTAAATCCAGACCGTAGACCCGTCTCCCCGTAACAGTGCCTATTTTATAGTTTAATGGAAACATTAGAATCATTTTAAGATGTTTTAACGAGACTTGAATGAATTTTTTTGTTTATTCTCGCAAAGGGTAAAGGGAAATTAGGAAAATGTTTGATTGCAATACAAAAAAGTATGTTGAGTTTTTTTGAGTATGTTGAAGATAGATAAACTTAAATAGTAACTTAGGTATTCTGGCACGTTATAAGTATATAATAATTTTATCATATTATACATGTGAAATGTGAATATTTTAATATTATTTCAAAGAGATTTCATTGAAGATATTTTAATTTTCAACAAAATATCCAAACCTAGTTTTTCGAATTTTTGAAGCATATACAAACCAACGTAACATTCTTTTTTATATATTAGATAGTTTGTTCATATTAGAAAACAAAGACAAAAAATTACCAGTGAAAAATGCTAAGCGAATAAGTGAAACCTCAAATTATCTAAAAAAATAGTCTAATAGTTTTAAAAAAAGAGAATGTTAATATTTTTTTAGCTATTTTAAGTCTTAAAAATATCTTAAATTTGACTTCTATAAATGAGGGTTTCCAACCTATTCCCTAGCCTCACCTTCATCTCCTTGCCTAGTTAACTATTAGAAAATAAATACCCATCACAGTCATAGAAGAGATGGAAATACTGAAGACGTGACAAAAGCTAAGTACATGACCAAAGCTATAGATAATCTTATAAACGCACAAAACATATTTCGTCGTACATAAGAAGGTACCTATGTAAAAATAGTGATAGCACCGTCTAACGTGCAATCCGTTGGGAACAGCAAACGGAGTTTGCGAGGTGAAAGTTTACACCTGATATCGACAGGTAAGGTTAGACCACCACAACTCGCGACTTAAATTCCTAGAAAAAAAGAAACCGGAAAAAGTGCACTGTGTCGTAAAACAAAATATAATCTAATCTTATACTAATAATAAATCTGTAAGGGTCACTGTCCATGGCGGCGTAGCTTCATGGACGCATATTAGTCATTATACGCTTAGTGTACGCCTGCTTGCAGCTTACATATAAAACCGTATGTACGCCCCGGCGTATGACATGCGGTACGGCAGGCGTCATGACGCCTTCATGCAGCAACGCGAGCGCGACGTTGCCGCCCCGTCGACAGAGTAGTACGGTTTTGTATGGATACAGCAAGCAGGCGTACACTAAGCGTATAATGACGAATACGCGTCTATGAAAGTACGCTGCCGTGGACAGTGGCCCTTAGTGTATTGTATGTGTGCATGTATGTTCCTCCATAACTCTTAAACAAATTAACTGTTGTTTTTTTTCAATGCGGACGAAATCGCAGGCTCCAGCTAGTATCTAATATATCATAAAAAAATGTGATAGGTAAAAAGAGTAATGGTAATTATAATAATTATGTAGAACATACTGGTTTTCGCAGTAATAAATTGGGCAAGCGTTCGAGCGGCACTTTCACCGTCTTACAAAAGACCACCGAAAAATACCCTATTTTCCTATAACTTCCTTATCCCTCAGCTGGTTGGTAACTTAGTAAATTTTTTTCTTAACCCATAACCTGGTTGGTCGGTTGCAATTAATTTTTCTTAACTGACAACCTGTGAACAAAAATTAGTTTTTTTTTAATGTTAAAACGGTAGGTGGCTACCGTCGCCTATAATACAAGCAACGCCATAAGTGCCACAAGTGCGCTGCCGACCATACAAGGATTAAGGATAAGGGATAAGGGAAGGATGGGGTAATGGGCTCTGGCATCCCTTACTCACTCACCGAAACTCAACAGCACCATAATGCTGTTATTTCACTGTGGTATTCTGTAAGGTGGTGGTGGTTACTGCCGCCAGACGGGCTGCCCGAATGACTGCGAAACGCAGTGTGCCCTACCACTACTTACTGTGTACCGCATTAGTACTGGTATTTTGTAATAAAGACTTATAATTGAAATAAAGTCCACAGTTTTCGTGTTCAATAAAACTCTGTCAGACACCCAATACTGAATTTGTGCCGGTATCCTATTCGGGATACAACATTGGTGGATCAACGCCTATATTATGTATGTGCTGGGAAACGGGAACAGATGGAAGCCGATTCATTCTCGGGTAACAGTTTCAAGAATTCGTCTTGAAAATGGTATTTTATATGAAACCATCATGTACTTAATAATAAATGTGTAGGGGTCGGTCATGGAGTAATTTACTTTGTTTACAGAAATATCGTGTATATAGGCTCTATACATGATATTGAAACTAAATTGACCATTTTTACAATTTTTTTTCTGTGTGTATGTATGTATGTATGTTCCTCCATCACTCTTAAACGAATTAACTGATTTTTCATGAAACTTGGTAGATAAACATTTAGATGTACGTATTAATAATTTTATTGTAAGTTGTATAGAATTATTATGACGTTTTTGCACCCTCGTTAAAAATTGACACTCGTTGATTTTTTTGCTGACATTGTTTTCTAAGAAAATAAAATAAAATCTACAAAAATATATTACAGAAAAGAAGAATTCATAGTATAATTAAAAATATGGTATAATTTCATCAACCGACTTCAAAAAAAGGAGGTTCTCAATTCGATTGTATTTTTTTAATGTTACCTCAGAATTTTGGATTGGATTTTTTTATTTGAAGCTTCCCTTGTGGTCCCATTTCAATTTGGCCCAATACTGACAATGGCATCCATGAGAAACGTTATTTTTTAATTACTTACAAATTAATTATAGTAGATATAATATCAATATTGTTTCAAGCCTTTTCTTTTACAGCAATTAAACTGAAGCGAATTTTCCCAATGTTTAGACACTACGCCATCAACGATTTACCGCATGCAAACAAACACGCATAAATTATGCAAATGATCCGACAGTCGGCTAATCGTGTTAGAAAGTAATTACAACGTGTTCCCCGCGGGTTTGAACGCCGCCACTAGTACACCGCGGCGTACTACGGCGCCTGCAAATTGGTATAGTCAGCCTGCGGCCGCGTCAACTGTCTTCTCATCTAATCCGACAGGCGGCGTACAAACAAACACTCTTGTGTTTATTAAGAGACTAGCTGGTGCACGCCACTTCGTCCGCGTTGAAAAGTATTTTTTTTTTATTAGAGATGCGTTTGCTCTTGGCCAACAACCAGTTGAGTAGCAAGGATGAGGCCTATGATGGAGCGAGCTCACCCAGAATATGCCTATTCACTCGAACTTTGAAAGGGTTATATGAGCTCGGAAACACAGACGCCGGCAGGGAGTTCCAAACCTTGGCAGCGCACTGCCAAGGTTTGGAACTTTGGAATTATAAACGATGTATAAAACGCCATCTACCGTGGAATATCACCAAGCAGTTGTCACGTTAGTCGTTTCACGCATCGAAATAATATATCTCTGCGAGGTTTCACCTTATTTGGATAGATGGCGCTATCTCCCGGGCCAAACCGCTAGTATTTACTTTTATTTTAGATTTCCCGTAGGACTGAAGCATTTTCCTGCGGTAAAAAGTAGCCTATGTTCATCACGGATAATGTCGGCTTCTAATGGTAAAAGAATTTTTCAAATCGGTCCAGTAGTTTCGGAGCCTATTCTATACAAACAAAGCCTATTCTATACAAACAAACCTTTCCTCTTTATAATACAACTAATTGGAAAATATACAAACTGTTTTTGACGAGTTTCGTCCACGCGTTGTTAGTGCTTGACGTGGGAACGAAGCATCGCAGTTTAATTTTGACGGAAAAATGTCCCGTTCAGGATAAATACAGATATTGGCTTTACGCGTCCTAGGAGCGGTTAATTAAAGAGCAAGAAAGAGATACGCCGCCGCCACGAGAGTGAGCGAGACAACAGTAGGTTCGCAGCAAAATACCATCCGATACGTTCAGTTCCAATTTCAATTCCCCATTTGCTACAAGGTTTTTGATGGTTTTTGAGCACCCTCCATTCTGATGGATGCCCCGATCTTTTTTAATTTTCCGAAAGAAAAAAAATGTTTCGCATTGCGTCACAGTAAACTTTCAGTATAAAGTACTAATATCAATACTCAATACTAATAATAAATCTGTCAGTTACGTATTGTATGTACATATATATGTATGTTCCTCCATAACTCCGATTTTCATGAAACTTGGTAGTTAAACATTTAGACGTACGGGACACATTATATAGGCTACTTTTTCTTTTTCAACGCGGACGAAGTCGCGGGCGCCAGCTCGTCTATACTAATATTATAAAGAGGAAAGATTTATTTGTTTGTTTGTTTGTATTGAATAAGCTCCGAAACTAGTGGACCGATTTGAAAAATTCTTTTACCATTAGAAGCCGACATTATCCGTGATGAACATAGGATACTTTTTACCGCGGGAAAATGCTTCATTCCTACGGGAAATCTAAAATAAAAGTAAATATCAGCGGCTTGGCCCGGGAGATAGCGCCATCTATCCAAATCAGGCGAAACCTCGCAGAGATCCATTATTTCGATGGGTGAAACGACTAACATGACAAATGCTTGGTGAATTTGGTGATATTTTTAGATGGCGTTTAATACTTTCAACGCGGACGAAGTCGCGAGCACCAACTAGTAATTTTATAAAACTACACCAAGAATTCTTGTAATTTTTTAATGGAACTTTTTTTTTTTGTATTTTTGTTGTCGAGAGGGGAAACTTTCAAGAAAGTACCTGTGAAGGGACTAACAGCACTCTGGACTGTTCGTATTCACAAGGTTATGTGGGATTTTTACCGCACCAAAACCCCTCATGGTTGCTTTAGCTTTTAGTCCTAGGACTTTGAAAGCTTCACCGAACTTAAGGCGAGTGCTTGTAGAATAAGTTATTCTACAAGCGCTACCAAGCCCTGCAACAAGCGGTTCGGGAAGAACCGCGACAAGGGACAGGGAGCAGCGATCAGTATAAGCAGTAACCCGGAAGGGTCACGGAGGTGAACCTCTTTCTGCCTCTCCGTAAATGCCTAGATGTCGGTTGAACGACATCGACTAGGCGGTAGAGATCAGCACTGATGGCTGTGAGGACTGATGGCTGTGAGGCTAATGGAACGGTTACAAAAGTAATAAGTAACGCTTGCTCGTTTTATAATATTTTAATTAATTGAATTATTAATTCAAGTACCATTTTTGAATTTCTTTTTCTATACTATTTCAAAGACTTTTCATTGTCGCCAAGTGTACTTAACTTATAAACAGAGATTAAAGAATTTTTGTTCTAGATTTTGTTCTAGATAAACAATGAACGAGCGACGGTATGATAACACGGAGTTGTAGGAACGACGTACCGGGAAAAATGTGCCACTATTGAACAAGTACAAACATGTTTTCTTGTGCGCATTTCCACTGGTTACGACACAATTAGATAAATGTTCCGACAAAATAGCTGAATGAAACTTATCGTTTTTCTAATACACGTCTATTCCACCATTCGCCATTATATAGATTTTATAAACCCTAAATCGTGATTGTATCGGTTAGGCAACGATTTCGATAAAACTTTCAGACAGTTTATTTTTTTCTGAAATCTTCAACAACCATCGCCATCGTCCGATCAATCGGACCCACGGGAAAAAAGTCCGCGTCGTCCGATCTATCGGAGCAATAGTAAAGAAAAATTCCGCGTTGTCGATCAATCGGACAAAGCAGTCGGACTGCGCGGTCTCAGGATCATATATCAACCAATTTACAAAAAACGTTAACGAATAATACCTTCCTCTGAAGGACAGTCATAATTTGCAAAAATTGCTTAACTACATTTAATTTTGTTTATCTTAGATATTTAAAAAATGTAAATGATTTTTTTTTATTCCAACAGGGCGGCGCCAATGGAAAATCACAAGGTCAAGCTTGTCGCCGACCGAAACAATAAAAAGTGACCTCAACAACTATCCATTTGTGGAGTTCGCAGACGAACCATGTGTGCGAGGCGTTTGATTACTTTTCCACTGCAACGTGTCGGGTACAGTGGAGAACAATAAATGCTTGTCAATTCCGAATACACTTTTTGATTGTTACTCGCTTCGAGAAATTCCACTGCATGGACATTGGACATGGTTTTAAAGATTAAAAGACATTATAAGATAGGTGGCAAACAAAATCGGTCTGTCACACCGATACACAGACACTGATCAAAATTAGAACACTCTTTTGCGTCTGGCGTCGGGGGTTTAAAAAATAAATAAATAAAGCCGCTAGTAGGCGGAAAAGGCATCGTCCTAGCTTATGAGACAAGATTTTCACTAATATAGGATGATTACCTGAATTAATTGAGGATATTTACCTGTTCCACAGTTCCATAGTCAAAACAAAAAACATTATGGCCGATAAATTTTTCAGTGGCCTATAAAAAAAAAAAAAAAAACCAGTTTCTGTTATAGATGTTATAGATTTCCACTTATAGATAAGTGGAAATTTTTTATTAGGTTAAGTTTGTTTACTCACCACTATTATTAAGTAATTATACCTGTAAATTTCCCTAAAATAAAATTAATTAATTAATTAATTAAACTATATAGGATACTGTTTTATCCTGCAAAAATGTTAGGTTCCTGTGGGATTGTCGAAAAACGAACGAAGAAGTTGCGGGCGCTGACTAGTTTATAAACTAAAATTTAATCTCCTAATTCAGACATGCATAGTATGTATACGAGTGAAGTCTATAACTTTTTTTGGCACTTATTGAGAGGCTAGACTAGGGCCAAGCAAGCAGTCAGGCGAAGTATTTATACAATATTTTAGCAAATTCAAAGCTTTGACATTTTGCTGCGACGCCGCAAAACTCAGCAAATGAAACGATTCAATATTTATTTAATAAATATTCGAGCTGGCGCCGACGGCAATCAGACTGGGAGCTACGACCGTATAAAACATGGATCGTGGAAACTATTATTACATATCTAATGGACGAGGCATTTTTTTTTATATAATGTTCCTTTATTATACTAAAATGTGTAGCTCTGTATTTATTATAAATTGCTGTATATCAGATATATTATGTAGACTAATTATGTACAATATGATTATGTATTTCAGTAGACTCCCACGATACAAGCATAGCTTAGTGTGGGGGTCACCGATAACTTGTGGTCATTGTATTTTATATTTTTTGGAAATAAATAAATAATAATTATTATTATTTATTTATTTTTAACTAAATATAACTCTTTTTAACAAAAAAGTACTTCAAACCGTTTTATCATGGATGCCATTGTTAGAACTGGACTAAATTTAAACGGGACCACACGGGAAGCATCAGTTTTAAAATAAAAAAAGAATCATCAAAATCGTTTGTTTCCCTCAGTCGAAAGTTATGAGGTAATAAACATAAAATAATAATAATAATAATAATACAGTCAAACTGAGAACCTCCTTTTTTGGAAGTCGGTTGAAAAAAACAATTAAAAATATACATTACTAACTATTTCACACGATTTCATCCGCGTAACTTTATTAACTCGCTGATAATGTCTTTAGGTGACAGAATTTTTAAAAATCGGTCTAATAGTTTTTCAATTTTATTCATTACAAACATAACTACAAATTTTCTCTCTTTATATGTGTACATGTACTATCGATAATACATATCGTTGATATTAAAATTTTGGATGTAACCTAACCTAACAGCTTTTTTAATATACAAAAACTTATATGGGTACATTAGACAATACAACCTTTAAAAATAAGAAATACTCTCTGTAACCGTAATTCAGTTGGGTTACATATCCGAAATCGTGAACTTTTAAAATTGTAAAAATTAAAAAAACCACCATACCTAAATAATCAAACAATATATATTTTTATACTAATCAGTTATCACTCTAAACCTTTGTAATAATTATTGAGAACTAGAATATTTTTATTAAACTGTCTCGTACTGTGCTCATGGACACCTGCTGCCTATCCATGAGCACAGTTTTGTTCGTAAATCCACTGAAATCGCAGTACAAGAGGACGCGACTCCCTGTGAAATTAGCTGAATGCGCGATGCTCGCTAAATCAAGCGTACTTCTAGCTTTGAAGACGACTCCATTTGCGCCAAATTTCACTCCATTTGGGCAAATTAAACACTATTTATAGAGACAAACGTAAAGACACGCAACATTTATGTTAACGTGTCGGCGAATTCCGCAGGAAACGACAAGGGTTGTCAAAAAAAGGGACATATTATATCTATATAATATGTATATAAAAACAGTGGCAATTCGGGAGTGCGGACAGAAATGAAAACTTGAAGAATTACGTGTGTATTTTTAGAATCGTCAAGAGAGTACATAATACAAAGTTACATAATAGTGCCTGTTACATAATTCAATGTTTTTTTCCCATCTCCTAAAAATTCTAAACTCACCTTCAAAAAAACGAAGGCAGTCATGAGGACTGCCGACAGAAGTGAAAACTTAAAACTTAGCGTCCAACGCACACACATACAATCGGGTATATATAATTATGCAATGTGTTGGCGTGATCGCGTACGTAGACAGCTGCGCGAGGCTAACTGTGAGCATTAGCATGTTGCTGACGCGAACCAATACATTTTTTCCCTAGCCAAAGTCGCATAAGACGGCTATAGAAATTTTCACTTCAAAAATATAACAAAAACGAGCTTTTCGATATTAATTTTTGAAAAATCCACTTCAAAGATACATTATTCTATTTATAATAGTAAGCGGAGTATTCCGTCGAAACTTTCCCATTACTCGGTAACGTTTCGCTGGCAAACGGTGTAATATTTCCAACAAAATCAGTGTTACGTCGAGGCCGAGAAGCATAAAGTTACATTTATCAGAAAACATCTTCGGTCTCGCGGGGCCGAAACAAGCGCGCCTTGTGGGAATTGTGGGCCTCACTTTATAGTTCAGGAGCTAAGTGAATGAAAAATAGTCACTGAATTGAACCAAATATTTTAACTAGCTGGTGCCTGCGACTTCGTCCGCGTTGAAAAAGAAAAAGGCCTATCCTGTGTCCTGTACGTCTAATCAGAACATCATGAACTGAAAGTAACTTAGTGGTGGCAAGCTACAAAAATTCAAAAGTTTTCACACTGTTTGGAATGAAACTTCGTATTTACTTAGATTTTTAATATATATTTTTACTATAAAAAACTTTTTCCGATCACCATGTCAAGTTTTATAACTCTCTGTCTAGGAGTATGTTTTTGCCAGCTCACATAACCCAATCTTTTCAAAGTTCCAGCAGGCATCTTCTTAGTGAGCTCATCTTCTCTACACGGCTAGATACTAGCTAAGAGAAAACTCATCTTTAATTTTAGAAAAACTATAATTGTGTTATAGTTGTTTTATAGCATTAGGTATATTTCATTTAATTCTTTGGAGTTTCACTTAGGCATTCATTTTCTCTTAGTCAAAATTTAAGTTAAGTTAAAATATTTAACTTGATAATTTTATGATTTTAACTTATATTTTAAGAGGGAAGTATAGCTTTGCGATAGGTATTTAGGAAAACACATACCATCGCTTGTGCGCTCTATCCCCGGGGCAGTCGTGCGATAGAGAGCGTTGCAGCCTCCGATTGACAATAGTCCTTTTTTGATGAAATTTCATTTCGGGAGAAAACAGTTTCCACTAACTAAATATTAACAAATCACTTTGATTTTCATGTCAATCGTTTCAGCATGATATATTCTAGGTTTATAGGTTTCGGTTTTTATAAAAAAATAAATGGTTTTTATAAAACAAACGGTTTAATTCGACAAAGTTTTAATCATAAAAAATAAGTTATTTGAGGTGCCTATAAGTTTGAATCTAATGCAAATTTTGAAAAAGGAAAACCTATAAACTTAGTCTTTCACTGTGTCAATAACATGCAAAAAAATCATGGAGATTGGAATATATTTAGAAGTGGAAAAACGTTTTCTCTTTCTATACAAAAAGAGAAAACGTTTTTCTCAATTCTAATATAAGAATAGCACGCACTCGTCCATTCGTGCTATTGCGTGCTATTCTTCCCTCTTAAGGCATGCTGATAGTCGCCTAAAAACACAAGCAACACAAGTGAGCTAAGTACAGATTATTATTAAAATTTATTATTATTAAACTATAACCAAAAAAATGCTTCAAGCTCTTGGACTACGGAGCTTTCTCTCTGTAACAAATTGGTAAAAATTTTTACACATGTTCTTTGCAGGCGTAAAGTTTACGGAGAAATTTTATACTTTGTTGGCGGTTTTGAGTAATTGCTTGGCGTTTGTCATGCTTTCAACGCGTATTATTTCAATAAATTGGTGTAAATCGAGTAAAAATTTTACACTTAAAAAATGCGTATGCAGTATAGAAATGGGGGAGAGAAATACAGTGTGAAGTGACCGACGAGCGATGTTTGAATAATTTTTTTTTATGTTAAGGTCGACAGACAGGCTGACGATCCACTTGATGGTAGGTGGCTACCGTCGCCTATAACACAAGCAGCGCCATAAGTGCTACAAGTGCGCTGCCGACCATAGAAGGATTAAGGATAAGGGATAAGGGAGGGATGGGGTTATGGGCTCTGGCATCCCTTACTCACACTCCGAAACATATATAACAAAAAATTGATCCGCCGAAAAAACTGAAACTGTGACTGAACTGAAGTGAACGTCATAATAACTAAGTTCTTAAACTAATGTAAGTAATACCTAATACTAATACTAATACCTAAGTAATTTTGAGTCGCCGCCGTTCATCACTCTTTAAGTAATTAATTGTTTTGCTTGTTTGGCGCCGACTACGCAACGGATTTTGATGCGGTTTTTTTAATAGATAGAGTGATTCAAGAGGAAGGCTTTATAATATTCTATACTAATATTATAAAGAGGAAAGATTTATTTGTTTGTTTGTTTGTATAGAATAGGCTCCGAAACTACTGGACCAATTTGAAAAATTCTTTTACCATTAGAAGCCGACATTATCCGTGGTGAACATAGGCTACTTTTTAGATTTTTTGTTTGTTTGTATTGAATAGGCTCCGCAACTACTGGACCGATTTGAAAAATTCTTTTACCATTAGAAGCCGACATTATCCGTGGTGAACATAGGCTACTTTTTACCAAGGGAAAATGCTTCATTCCTACGGGAAATCTAAAATAAAAGTAAATACTAGCGGCTTGGCCCGAGAGATAGCGCCATCTATCCAAAATACGGTAGATGGCGTTTTATAATTTTCTACGCGAACGAAGTCGCGAGCACCAGCTAGTAGTATATAATTATGAACGCGGGCGAAGTCGCGGACAGCAGCTATTTACTAAAAATAAAGATACAACCCCTGAAAATTTTATAACAGCAAAGATGTTAGGCGTTATATTGCTTTACACATTTAGTCAGGCGCTACACATCCATTACTTTTAACGCGGGCGAAGTCGCGGGCATCAGCTAGTATTATAATATAAAAAAGATAATACTCCTAAAGAAAATATCACTCGTAGCATACATAAAACACATTACCTTGTCCACGACACAGCCACATCCCTTTTTTTAATAAAAAATCACAGATTTCGTTCCTCACACGACTATCGAGCACATTGGAAATGAATCTACGGAATTCGAAAAAATATGATGACTTGTTGACTTCTTTCAAAAAGGTTAAGCTACAGATTAAACCCTTAACCCGATCGTCTTTATTTTAGGCTCAAATTGTAGCTGAATAAATTGTCCAGAGGAGCTTTTCTCAAATTTTTGTTATCATTCTTCGTTTCCAAAATATCTAGCGCCAAAATCAAAAATTCGAAAAGAAATTAATTTTTTTTACTATTTCATTTTTGACTTTTTTGAAAAATTCTTTTTTGAAAAACTCTCAAACGCGTCTTTTGAGTGCTTTTTGAATATCATATCTTCACAACTCTCCAAGATATAAGGGGATCGCATTTTTTCGTGAAATCGCTATACTGAAGCGAACGAAAAGACATTTCCAATGTCAAAAAATTCCAAATCGGTAATAGCCCTCTTAATTAATTTGCTTACGAACGAGTATCAAATATAGAATAATATTGTATAATGAAACTTGCTCGTCGAACTGCAGTTTAGATTTTAAAATTCATTAGACGTCACTTTAGTACCGCATTAGTTGTACGTCACAAGTTTACACAGTGATGGAAAACAACATAAATGGACCTCTCACGGTATAACCATAAAGTTTAACCAGAGACCGCTCTAACTACAGCCGTGTTTTGCATAAACTGCCGGTGGAATATTGATGGCTTAACCACTGTGGCGAATTGAGGAACGATATTGAAACGATACGAAAATGAAACTTGATGTAAAATGAACTTATTTTATTTTTTATATTATAAAGCGTGACAGACAAGCTGACGGTCCACTTGATGGTTGCTTGTGGACTTGAATTATGTAATTCTTCTAAAAAAAAAACAGTGGCACTCCGGGAGTGCCGACAGAAGTGAAAACTTGAACAATTACGTGTGTATTTTTTTAATCGTCATTAAAGTACATACTTACATATATTCTTATATATATACTTATATATTATATATATACTTATATATTATATATATATTTCGGTTACATTACGTTTCATTACATTGCCTAACAGGGCGCGAGTTCAATGGTTTATCTCAAAAATTGTTCTTTTTTAAATTAATATCCAACTATTATACATCAATAGTTGCATTACATGACAGTGTCGCGAGTTCAATCTCAAAAATGCCCCATCTCAAAAATGCCCAACGCGCGTAATAAAGTTTTCACTCTAAAAAAATACAACAAAAAATTATGAGCAATAAATATTGAAATTCACTAACAACTACAAGTTTTATATAACTTTCTATATCGCCAATGTACCTCGGTGTATTACCTACAAAACCCTTATTCAAAACCCTTATTATCGTTTCTCTGAATATGTGCGTATTTTCGCTTATATTTACCCTCTTCTATTGAATTTTAACTATAGCTGAAATTATGATAAAGTCTGAGAGATTTTACACACAACTTCATGAAAGCCGATGCGGTAGAATAGTTTGATCACTTTGCATGAATTATTTTGTTTATAAAATACAAATAGGAAATTGTATTTATCCAAAGACAAAATATTAGACGCTGATGACAAAAATGGCTCCTCAGTGTCAGTCTAGGAACATTTATTAACAAATCAAAATTTTAAATCCTTAGGGGAATTTTTGATATAACTTTCTAGAATATTAAAACGCCATCGACCATATTTTGGATAGATGGCGCTATCTCCCGGGCCAAGCCGCTAGTAATTACTTTTATTTTAGATTTCCCGTAGGAATGAAGCATTTTCCCGCGGTAAAAAGTATCCTATGTTCATCAAGGATAATGTCGGCTTCTAATAGTAAAAGAATTTTTCAAATCGGTCCAGTAGTTTCGGAGCCTAAGATAAATACTTAACGAGGTATTCTTGTATGCCACGAAGATCTCGCAAACGGCTCTTAACGTTGGGTAAGGGATTTTTTAGGTCTAGAAATTGATCTGTTAGGGTCTTATCTTCGAGAAAATTCGTTTTAAGTAGTTTCTCTTAATGAAACGGTTACAGAATACCGCTTGCTCATTTTTAACCGACTTCCAAAAACATTCTCAATTCGACCGTACATATTTATGTGTGTTCGCGGATAACTTCGTCGTTTATGAACCAATTTTGAAGATTCTTTTTTTATTTGAAAGGAGATATCCCAAGGGTGGTACCGTGATAAGGAAACCAGGATCTGATGGTGGCATCCCAGAGAAATCGAGGGGATCCTTCGAAAATCGTAGTGGCGACTAGTGCGTTAGTTAATTTTTTCATTAAGTATCTTATTAGTTTCCTGTTTGTATCTTAATACGTATCAGTAAAATAATCTTGTATAATATTTTGTTTCATATTCTTTAGTAAAAAAAAAAAAATATTCTTTAGTATTCTTGAATTTTTTTTCTATAATATTACAAAGACTTTCTTTTTCGACTGACGAAAACGACAAAACAAAAACGGAGGAGGTACTCAATTCGACGCGTATATTTTTTTTTTATGTATGATCACGCATAACTTTTGACATGGTAGTCCGATTTTGATAATTCTTTTTTTATTTGAAAGGGTGCTCCCCCAGGGGGGTCCGATTTTAATTTAGGAAAAAAATTCCAACCCCAAGGGTAGGAAAACAGGGGATGATTGATTGTTCACTCACCGATTGTAGCGTATAACCACGCATAACTTTTTACAGAGTAGTCCGATTTTGATAATTCTTCTTTCAATAAGAAGATTATTTTATGCTTTTCAGTTTTTTTGGGCGGTTTTATTTTTTGTTAAAAAGTTTTATTACATGTAAAAAACTTTAAACCTTTCATTGGCCCGAGCGAAGCTCGATCACCCATCTAGTGTAATATTATATGGGTGAAAGAAATTTTAGAATCCAACTCGTAGAAGGGGTAGAAAAAATTAAAAAAAAAACTCCAAGTTACAGCACGGGCTAACGCGGCCAAAGAGTTATGGAGGAACAAACATACATACATACATACAGAAAAAAAAATGTAAAAGTGGTCAATTTAGTTTCAGTATCATGTATAGAGCCTATAAACACGATATTTCTGTAAACAAAGTAAATTACTCCATGAACAACCCCTACAGATTTATTATTAGTATTTATTAAAATTAACTTATCTCTTACACAAACCAATAATAGATTATCGCACTGAAACCTTCAAAATTGTTCTAACTGATGTTCCTTTAATAGAACGTGTAAAGGGTAATGTATATTATGTAACATTGTTTAGGAAATAGATAATTATCAATAGCCCTTTGTCGAAACTGCTCGTATCATGTGGCGTACAGGCGGTACACATATCGAATTTAACTATTGTCATGAGTTACGGTAAGATATAATGGCATCTAACTTGTGAACGACTGTATGTCCGCAACATGAACTAAACTGATGGCTTTACCGTGTGATACACGATCGATCCCGAATTAGTACAGTCGGTTACAAAATTAACATTTGTATATGTCGTCGGCACATCGTAGAATTGGGCATATCATGATATTCCCGGGCAGATCATATTTCTGTTAAAACTGAAAGGGTCGCCTCACTCCGCTCCGATTCGCTCGGCTCCCCAAATTTATTTCCACGTAAACTTAACACGCTCCTCCTCGCTTTGCTTCGCTCCGCTCCTCGTCGCACCTATTTTTGACTTTTGGTGAAAGATTTTTTATTTCATACTTTACGATCTGCCCAATTCTACGATCTGCCCACACATATACAAATGGACGGACGATCTGGGCCCTTAGCCAAGAGCACCCAGTGCAAACGGGAGCGTTGTAGATTGACGAAACGACAGAAAATAAAGCCCGGTGATTGGTTGTTGTAACGCCTACATAAAATTTTGACCAATCATCGGGCTTTATTTTCTATCGTTCTCTAACTTCATAAGGGAGCGTTGGAATTGGTGTGTTCATGGCTAGGGGTTCTGATAAGGGTCGCCGGTCGATGGCGAATCCAACCAGACTACTTCTAAGGGTTGTTATTAGTGTCCGACCGAAGCTCCGGCTTCGGCCACCTTCGGCGTTACCTTTGTCTACTAATATCAATCATCAATACTAATAATAAATCTGTAGGGGTCGGTCATGGAGTAATTTACTTTGTTTTCAGAAATATCGTGTATATAGCCTCTATACATGATACTGAAACTAAATTGACCATTTTTACAATTTTTTTCTGTATGTATGTATGTTCCTCCATAACTCTCAAACAAATTAACAGATTTTCATAAAACTTGGTAGATAAACATTTAGAAGTACAGGACACAGGGCAGGCTACCTACTTTTTTCTTTTTCAACGCGAAAGAAGTCGCGGGCGCCAGCTAGTGTCAAAATAAAAATTTTAACCAATCACAAAGTTTTCTCTTAGCGTAAGTTACGTAGCGTAGCGTAAACGACTGTAGTAAGCACACTTGGCTAGGCCCTCTAGTTAATTTAGGATGCCGCAAAAATTATATTATTTTTTTTGTATTTTAAAACTTTATTATTTATAATATTGATATTTAATGCAAAAAAATTAAAAAAAAAATTCTATTAATTATAAACAATTAAAAATTGATAAAATTTAAAGAAAAATCACATGACTGTGAACTCGCCAAGATTGATCACCATAGTTGTGAGTGGTTGTGACGTCAAAATGTTAAAGCTACTTTAGAACAGTCAGTACTACAGCGTTCGTGACTTGACAAAGCTAACATTTTGACTAAGGAGGGTCTCTACCCTCCTTAGTCAAAATGTTAGTTTAAAATGTAAAAAAGTGGCAACTAAAATCGACAAATTGAGATGGCGCTGGTGTGTCTAGGGCAGTGATCTAGAGAGTATGGAGAGTATGAAATGAAACGGAGTGAAGTGCGAGTGAGTGAAAAACCTAATTCGTAATCATGGCTCGTGGACCAACCCGCTTTTGTTTTCGATTGTACTTACAAGTTCTGACATATAGTTGAAGTGCAGTTGATATAGTGGATCGCTGCCGTTCGACCACAAACCGTTAAGACATTAATATATTTGTCTATGTACTCGAGCACAGAGCTTTTTCTGTGGCTTTTTGCCATTGAAAGCTATATAGGCATTTCTCTGTATCTATTATTTATCATTCTGTCTGTGTAAGACTCAAAGACACCCCGTTTTTGCGTAGGGCGTCGGGGTTTAAAAACAAACAGAGAGATTGATACTGATATTAACTGTATTATTCAAAAGTAAACTTAAAATACTGTACACAAACATTTCTCTGTATCTATTTATATGTATCTGTTAATTATCATTCTGTCTGTGTCAGACCCGTTTTTGCGTAGGGCGTCGGGGTTTAAAAACAAACAGAGAGATTGATACTGATATTAACTGTATCAACGTTAATATAAGGTATAAATTTATTTCATTAAAAGCAACCGTGGTACACAAACATTTTATTTTAAGTGCTCGTTTAAAATATATCTGAAAGTTTGAAATTCGTATAACGAATTGGAACAGACTATAATTGAATTTATCTAAAGTTAATTCGATTCACAATCGCTCTCGTTTAAGTTAGAGAATTGCAAATTGAGTTTTCTATAAATTTTTACTACAAAAAATGTCCTTTCAGATGACCTGGAAAATCGTTCCAATATTTTCTTTTAACACATTCCACACAGCACCATCTAGTTCCACACTAAGGGATGATTTATATTAGAACGTGGCGTGGCGTGGCCGGAGCGTGCCTCAGACGTGGCCCGGACGGGGCACGCGCTTGGCACGTTACATATAATTAGAACGTGGCGTGGCGTGTCCGGGGCGTGCGTCATCCGGACTCAGACGAGGCACGTTGTAATATAAACATCTTCATACAAATTATATGTAACGTGCCAAACGCGTGCCTCGTCCGGGCCACGTCTGAAGCACGCCCCGGACATGCCACGCCACGCCACGTTCTAATATAAATCATCCCTAATGCTTTATTATGGATACCAGACAGTTGATATACTAGATAGATTACTCTTTTTTGTAAATCAATACTAATAATGAATCTGTAGGGGTCGGTCATGGAGTAGTTTACTTTGTTTTCAGAAATATCGTGTATATAGGCTCTACACATGATACTGAAACTAAATTGACCATTTTTACAATTTTTTTCTGTATGTATGTATGTTCGTCCATAACTCTTAAACGAATTAACTGATTCTCATGAAACTTGGTAGATAAACATTTAGAAGTACGGGACACGTGATAGGTTACTTTTTATCTTTTTAACGCGGACGAAGTCGCAGGCATCAGCTAGTACCTACATACATAAAATATTATAATTACAAACATCCATGACACAGGTAGTAGGGGTTTGGGATTACATTAAATTGGGAAGCCATACATACTTATGTATGTATATAAATAATGAGTGTGGTACTAATAAATCTTATTACGACATCACATTGACGCCGACGAATATTGATGAGGTGTACAGACAGCAAAAAAATACTTATATTATAATAAATAATTGAAAAGACGAAAATGTAAACTACTCTTAGAACCATATAATATATAATAGAAATGTTTGTGTGACTAAACTAAGAAAGAAAATAAATACAGGGATTATAATAATAAAAATAAATCGATAAATATGTACAAGTACATTGTATAGTACAATTTATTCACAATTCTGACAAAGTTTTTGCTAATTTAGTTCCTTTATATTATTGGGTAGTATATTTTATGATTTAATTGTCATTACATATACATTATACACTTAGTTCTTGCCTACATTTTGGTCTTTTGTCTTTTGAACCTTATTTTACTATTTTTTGAAGGAATAATTTGGATATTTTCCAACAAATAACAATATATTTATATAAAAACAAGGTACAATATTTTAAATAACGGTACGAAAATCTCTATAACAACTTCTGAGATTGAGATTTATATCAGACTTTTTGTATTTCTTCCTGTCTTGAGATATCCACCCTTCTTAGGTAACTTAGATGCCTTGGTCCAGGAAATATTACTATTTTTCACAGTACTCCGTTGCTATTTTCATAGTAACCCCTTGTGTTGAAATTTACTAACAAATAAATGTTGAACCAGGAAACATTGGAGACAGTAAGTAATACCTAAGTAAGTACTTATTGATAAAAGATTTTTTTTTGTTTTATTTTTTTTAAATAAGAACTTTTTTTCTGACAGTACACACCCGCTCCACGTTTTCATGAAGGCTCAATATCTGCATGTTTTTCCCCGAATTTCGCGGTGTGTCATTGATTAGCTCTCGCAACCGATACCCTGAATAAACTCGAGATGAACTGTTTTGTTTGCCATATTTTATTGTAAAATCAAATCACATCTATGATTTCACTATTTTCCTACTCCACACACAATTTTCTTCTCTTGTTAATTCATACTTAAATACACTAGCTGGTGCCCGAGATTTCGTGTGCGTTGAAATATAAAAAAATTAGTGTATGCAGTATATTAATTAGATATCTATACTAATATTATAAAGAGGATAGATTTGATTGTTTATTTGTTTGTTTGTTTGTATAGAATAGGCTCCGAAACTACTGGACCGATTTGAAAAATTCTTTTACCATTAGAAGCCCACATTATCCGTGATGAACATAGGATACTTTTTACCGCGGGAAAATGCATCATTCCTACGGGAAATCTAAAATAAAAGTAAATACTAGCGGCTTGGCCCGGGAGATAGCGACATCTATCCAAAATACGGTAGATGGCGTTTTACACTTTTCTACGCGGACGAAGTCGCGAGCACCAGTTAGTTCAACATATTTTGACAGATCAAGTTAACATAGGGTACGAGTAACACCCCCCCCTAGGTACGCCATGACCTTGTCGTGGTGGGGGGGCTTACCCTTGGCTTCGGCCTTGGGGACCAAGAAGGCGTACAACCGAGCGTTCCGAGCGGGCTCCCTCGCGGGAGCCCGTAGCGGAGCGCTCGCGAGTGGAGATTTCTCCACGTGTCCGGTCTGCCCGGACGTTGCGACGGCGCGCGATCGGCGCTTTATGGAGTGGCCCAGAGATGGGCCAGCGGAGCCTCGGCTCGTGGTGGCGGGCCTGATAAGGTCCGCGGGCGCGGCGTGTGGCTTAGACCACCGCCGGGCAACCCGTAACCTCTTGCGAGGCCGGGGGTCTGGCGCACTGAGCGTCGGGCTGCGTGGAAGAAAACCACTATAAAAAATAACCCGAAACCTAAGGTTAGCGTGCCGATGGGTTGCATGGCCGGGGGGAACCCGGTCCCAAGCGCTCCTGCGGCCTGTTGGGAAAGGGCCGCAGGTACGCTTCCCAGACAACATGGATAATGTCGGATAAGGAAATAGGTATGTCGAGCGATCCGGCTGACGCCCGGCGCTCGGGGGTAGCTCGGCCCCCGAGTGTGAAATGTGCTACGAGCGGCGATTGCGATCCGCCTAGCCAGCGGCGTCGACCGGTATCCGGGCCGGTCGATGTGAAATGGACTACCGGGACAACCGAAAACTCGAGGGTGATGCAACCGGCCGTACTGCTCGACCGGTTGTCGGATACCGACATCCGAAGCAGTGGGGCCTCACCGGGGCCGAGTGACGTGGAGGGCGCGAACTCAGACATGTCGGCGTCGAGCTTTCGCTCCGCCACCGCAGCCCCCGCCCGCCGAAGAAAGAGAAAGGAGGGAGACTCGCCGTCTGACTCAGACCCTCAGTCCGCAGTCAGACCGCTGAGGAAGCGTGCCGCCAAGGCGGGACGCGGGCGTGGACAGCCCACGGAAGGTGTGCTTACCGGCGGCGCAAGGGCGAAGGCGGAGCGCAGGGAGGAACTCCGGCTATTGGCCGAAGAAGAGCTCGCCGACGCTATGGCGCGTCGGCGCGCACAGCAGTTCGCCATACCACCATCGCAGGAGCCGACGCCTTTGGCCTTGCCGTCGGAGGTGTTGAGGGACCGCGCGAAGGAGGACCTACAAAACATTGCCCGGGTGGCGAGATCCTCGGGCAACTTGAAGGGCACCTTCGTCGCGGCCCTAAACCAGTCGGTGGACTCGCTCACGGGGATAATGGACGAGCTCGTCCGCCGCACCGTGAGCGAGGAGTCGGCGGCCCTTCAGGCCGATAATGCCCGCCTCAGGGGCAGGGTCGACGCGCTGGAGAAGGAGATGCGTGAGCTACGCGCCACCATCTCAAAGGAGCCAGCCCCAGCTCCGGCGGCCAGCGCCTCGACTTCGGTCGAAGAGACGGTGCGTAAGGCACTGGAAGCCTTTGCGTTCCGCATTGACGCCCGCTTCGCCGGTCTCGAGGACCGTCTCCTCCCGGAAAAAAGGGTGAGGCCTCCGCTGGCAGCTGATAGGAGGAGAGCGGAGTCGTCGTCTGCGAAGGTACCGTCCGCCAAGGCGCCACCCGTCAAGGCACCGCCCGTCAAGACACCGCTCGCCAAGGCACGGCACGCCAAGGCACCGCCTGCCTCACAGCCGAGGGCAAGTAAAGCCTCAGTGCCAAAGACGGCGCTCGCCCCAGCCACCACGGAAGAACCGTGGTCCCTGGTGGTGGGACGGAAGGCGAGGGCTAAGAAGGCAGCCGTCGCTTCCAAGCCTGCGGCCAAGGCCAGCAAATCCGCTGCCAAGGCTAAGGCCAGCGACGACGCTAGAAGAAAGCTCCGCCCTCCGCGCTCTGCGGCCGTGGTCCTTACCCTGGGGCCCGAGGCCGGCAACAAAGGCGCTACTTATAACAGCCTTATCACCGAGGCGAGGAGGAGGCTTGACCTCCCCTCTATTGGCGTTGGTTTTGTGAAGATAAGATCCTCCAAGACCGGAGCCCGGGTGCTCGAAATCCCGGGCAAGGACCAGGGAGACGCGGCCGACAAGCTCGCGGGGAAACTCCGCGAATTCTTCGAGCCGGACATCGTCAAGGTGACGCGACCCCAGAAGTGCGCCGAACTGCGCATATCTGGACTTGACGACTCCGTCTCGGCGGAGGAGGTCGCGGAGGCTGTGTCTCGGGTGGGCGGTTGCCCCCGAGACCAAGTTAAAACCGGGGAGGTACGCGCCGGCCCCCTTGGGATGGGCTCGTTGTGGGTCTCGTGTCCTGTGGAGAGCGCCAAAAAAGTCGCCGACGGCAGGCGGCTTTTGGTTGGCTGGGTGTCGGCACAAGTTAAAGTGTTGCCCCAGCGCCAACTTAGGTGCTTCCGGTGCCTACAGATCGGGCATGTGGCCCCCAAGTGCCAAGCGGAGGAGGACCGCAGCGGTGCGTGCTACCGCTGCGGAAAGGAAGGCCACAAGGCCTTCCAATGTACTAACCCCCCCCACTGCGGTCCCTGCGCCGCAGCGAAAAAACGGGCGGACCACCCGGTTGGCAGTCGGGGCTGTAAAGCTCCCGCCAACAAGGGGAAGAAAAATGCCAAGGCGGGCGGTACATCCGCCGCCGCGGATAACGCTCCACGCGAGGAGGAGATGGAAACGGCCCCGTAATGGACCACGTCCCTTACGTCCGTCTCCTCCAAGCGAACATCAACCACTGCGCCGGGGCTCAGGATCTCCTCCTCCAGTCCATGGCGCAGTGGTCGATTGACGTCGCGGTGGCAGCGGAGCCGTACTATGTACCGCCCCGCCCCAACTGGGCATCTGACACGGCATCCACAGTCGCGATCGTGGGTGCTGCCGGCTCTGCCCCTCTCCGTGTGGCCGAGAGAGGCCAAGGATTTGTTGCCGTTGAGTGGGGCGCGGTCTTGATCATCGGAGTTTACTTTTCCCCCAATCGCGTCCTAGCCGAGTTCGAAGTCTTTCTCGGCAACTTGGAGAGAGCCATCCTGCGTTCTCGACTCCCGGTTCTGGTCCTGGGAGATCTCAACGCGAAGTCCACGGCGTGGGGCTGTCCCGTTTCGGGCGCACGAGGCGACGCTGTCGTGGATTTCTTAGCCTCCGCAGGGCTAGTGCTTCTCAATCGCGGCACGGTAAATACCTGCGTTCGGCATAACGGTGGCTCGATAGTGGACATATCGTTCGCTAGTCGGGCCATCGCCGATCGCGTCCGCAATTGGGGCGTGCTGGAGGGCGTTGAGACCCTCTCGGACCATCGTTATGTCCAATTCGGCATAGTCGGCTCCTCGGGCGCGGACGATCTGTCTCCGCGGCGACGGAATGGACGGTCCCAGCGATTCCCCCGCTGGGCTCTGGCAAGACTCGACAAGGACCTCCTCGTCGAGGCGGCGATCGTCCAAGACTGGGTCTCGCGAGAGCTCAGCGATGACTTGCCGGTCGAGGAGCAAGCAATCGGCATGCGAGTCGCCATGACCGCTGTGTGCGATGCCGCCATGCCGCGTGCCGGGCCATGTTCACGCAGAAAGCAGGTCCACTGGTGGTGCGAAGAAGTGGCAGATCTTCGTGCTGCGTGCGTAGCCGCCCGCCGCAAATACGCCAGATGCCGCAGGCGCAGGGTCAAGGACCTCGAGCTGGAGGTGCGCCTTTACGACGCCTATAGAGGAGCCCGGAAAGCACTCAATATCGCAATCCGGGAGGCGAAGGCACGTTCTCGCGAGAGGATGCTCGAGTCCCTCGATCGAGACCCGTGGGGCCGCCCCTATCGTGCAGCCAGGGCCAAGCTCGGCTCGCACGGTCCACCCGTGGCCGAAACTTTGGACCCAGAGTTTCTCCGGGTCGTGCTCTCCACACTTTTCCCCGAACGGGAAGAGCACACTCCACCGCCCATGGGTGGTCGAGCGATCGCTGGAACCGGGGACGAAGACGGAGCTCCGCCTATCTCCAGCGGAGAATTTGAGGAGGCCATGGCCCGTCTCCGCGGTAAAAGCACCGCCCCTGGTCCGGACGGGATACCCGGTCGTGTCTGGGTCTTGGCGTCGGGCGAGTTGGGAGACCGCTGGCGGGCTGTCTTCGACTCTGCCCTGCGCGCGGGGTCCTTTCCCAAGATTTGGAAGGAGGGCAAATTGGTCTTGTTAAGGAAGGAGGGGCGTCCCGCGGACTCTCCTTCTGGATACAGGCCAATTGTGCTGCTCGACGAGGCCGGCAAGTTATTCGAAAGAATAATTGCCCGCCGGATCACCGGACACTTGACCTCGGCGGGACCGGATCTCTCCGACAATCAGTTCGGTTTTCGCGCGGGCCGATCGACGATCGACGCTATCCTGCGCCTCAAGACCATTGCGCAGGATACCGTAGGCAGAGGGGGGGTGGCGTTGGCGGTGTCTCTGGACATCTCCAATGCTTTCAACACCCTCCCCTTCAGCTGTATACAGGAGGCGCTTCGGTTCCACCGATTGCCCGTCTACCTCCAGCTGATTGTTGGAGATTATCTGAAGGATCGCAAGATCCTATGTCGTCGCCGAGACGGGTCCGTTCTCGAGAGGACAATGTCCTGCGGCGTTCCACAGGGGTCAGTCCTAGGACCGCTCCTGTGGAATCTTGGCTTTGACTGGGCCCTGAGAGGCGCCCTCCCACCGGACGTACACGTCGTCTGCTACGCCGATGACACATTGGTCGTCGCGTGTGCAGACGACTACAAGGATGTGTCGAGTTTGGCCACGGTGAGCGTCGCTCTTGTGGCCAAACGCATCGAGTTGTTGGGCTTGCGGGTGGCACCCGAAAAATCTGAGGCCATACTTTTCCATGGTCCACGAAAGGGACCGCCGCTGCAGGCCAGCATAAAAGTTGGGAACGTGGACGTCGCCGTCGGAGTGCACATGCGCTACCTGGGGCTCACCTTGGACTCCAGGTGGCGATTCCATGAGCACTTCCGGCGGCTGAGTCCAAAACTGATTCAGGCCACCTCGGCGCTGGGTAGCCTCCTCCCAAATCTGGGCGGACCGAGTGTCAGCTGCCGCCGTCTTTTCACGGGGGTGGTGCGTTCCATGGCGCTCTACGGCGCGCCTGTGTGGGCGGACGCCCTGGATCGCCATAACATCACGCTCCTGAGAAGACCACAGCGGGTGATGGCGACCAGGGTGATACGCGGATACCGCACGATCTCGTGTGACGCCGCATGCGTTTTGGCGGGTACCCCCCCGTGGGACCTGGAGGCCGAGGTTCTGTCCTCGGTCTACGAAAGTCGAGCGACAGCTCGCAGTCGGGGCGTTGCTGGTCCCCTGCCGGAGGAAGTGCGCCGCACGGCGCAAAGAGTCGCAATAGCTCGGTGGACCGAGAGGCTCACTGAGCCTATCGCCGGCGCGCACACCATCCGGGCCATCAGGCCGGTCCTGGAGCAGTGGTGCCGACGCGGGAAGGGCGTGGTTACGTTCCGACTTGCGCAGATTCTGTCGGGGCATGGTTGCTTCGGCAGATATCTGTGCAACGTTGCTAGAAGAGAGGCGACGCCTTCTTGTCACCACTGTGGTGGCCCGGAGGATACCTCCCAGCATACGCTGGCAGAATGCCCGGCATGGGACCAGCAGCGGAGGCACCTAGTCTCCGTTGTCGGAGGAGACCTCTCGCTGCCGGCCGTGGTTCTATCCATGGTCGGTAGCAAAGAGGCCTGGCAGACTATGATCTCCTTCAGCGAGAAAGTCCTCTCACTGAAGGAGGCGGCGGAGCGAGCGAGGGAGGATGCCGCCCTCGCTGACGACATCCGTCGTAGACGACCCGGGAGGCGGAAGAGGCTGTACGGCCGACTCCAAGCGCTCCCGTGATCAGCCGGAGGGTGGGTGGATATGGGGATCCGCTCGCCTACCAACCTGGCCCTGGTGAAAGACGTGCTTGTGTTCCGGCACGTCTTCCCATACTTTACCACCCGGGGAGAAGGGAGCCTACCATCCCTCCTCCTACCGATGACCTCATTGAGGTGCCCGATCTGGGCTAACGCAGGCGGGAGAGCAGGACGAAATACTCGCGTTGACACCTCTCTCCCGCCCCACATGCGTGCGTGGCCAAGGAACACCGTGGGGTTTTAGCGGGTAGAAATCCCGCATATCCTGCCAGCACCCCATTGCTGGCAGTGAATCAGGATCGCTGATTTCCCCACGTAAAAAAAAAAAAAAAAAAAGGGTACGAGTAACACGTGCACTCGAGATTGCAGCGTCCTCTAACTATTGGAAAGTGGAGTGTCCTCGGAATCGGAGTGGCTTTGTCTCCCCACAATGGATCGTCACGTATCCGTTGTCATGTCGACTCTACACTCTACTTACTCACTACAAACTTTAATCGTTTTAAAAGAACTTCATCTTCATCTTTCATACAACTAATTAAGTAATTAATTAAATAGTGGTAGAGCACACTGCGTTTTGCAGTCATTTGCCAGCCCGTCTAGCGGCAGTGACCACCACCTTACAGAATACCACCGTGAAATAACAGTATATGTGCTGTTGTGTTTCGGTGAGTGAGTAAGGGATGCCAGAGCCCTTTACCCCATCCCTCCCTTATCCCTTACCCTTAATCCTTTTATGGTCGTCAGCGCACTTGTAGCACTTATGGCGTTGCTTGTGTTATAGGCGACGGTAGCCACCTACCATCAAGTGGACCGTCAGCCTGTCTGTCGACCTTAACATAAGAAAAAACTGTAAAAACATAAGAAACAACTGATGACTAGCTGTTGCACGCGACTTCAACCGCGTATAACTTTATAAAACGTAGCCTATGTTACTGCAAGCTCTAACCTCAGACCGAACGCAACTAATTTTTGTAGCTCTTTAGAGATAACCGAACTATGAGTTGGAAGGTTTTTCTTAAAATTGTGTAAAATATGAAAAAAGACAAAAAGTAGGCGATTCAAACTTTATATTAGTGTAGAACGTAAGTTAATTAATAAGCCTAAAAACATAAGTAGTTGTCATGGAATTTTTTTAGTACTGTGAATAGTAACGTCTTTTTTAGCAGTATACTGCTAATACACTTTTCAGAAGTTATAAGCGAAGAACTGAAAAAAATCTGAAAATTTCGAGCTTTTTCAGGCACCGTGCAGTTAGCACAAGTCTTTCTAAATTGCAAACTTGGTTTTACACTACTGGTGTCTATCCTAATCCTAACAATATCCCAAAAAATCAAGACAGTGCAATTTATTAAGACCTAACGCGATTTTTTTGTCTTAAATGACTGGCCTAAAAGCGACGGGGTGTGTATCTACGAACGCAAGCGGCGGAGGGGTGGGGAGTTTTGACTAGTTGTTAATTATCAAATACAATGTCACTATATCTAATTTCAGCTAGTTTTGAAGGATTTTATGTATTTGGTCAATTTTGGTCTAATATTCCTAAACTATAATGCATGTAGAGGAAACGTGGTTATTTGATATTTTAACAACATGTGCTCCATTTCAACAAAGGCACGATCATCCATTTTAACAGAGGAATATTGGCAGCAATGTGTCCATAGAGGGCTAATTGTCAATTTCGAATATCGAATGTTGTGTTCAAAAACTAAAATTGATACCAAGTTTTGACAATACTGTCCGATAATCGGTTTACAATGGATTTTGATAGTTGCAAATTGCAAACCTTTGCGTTTCGCGCAAATAATTAACTTCAACAGCTATACTGTGTATTATCTATACTACTATCAAAAATATGACGAAACGAAAATCTGTCCAAATGGTAATAACCCGTATTGATATTGATTATTTGTAACATAACAAAAAATAAAACCGCCGAAAAAACTGAAAAGCATAAAATAATCGTATTAATATTTTACCTAAGTAATTTTGAGTCGGCGCCAAACAAGCAAAAATTACGTAAAGAGTGATGCGCGGCGGCGACTCAAAATTACTTAGGCTTTTCAGTTTTTTCGGCGCTTTTATTTTTTGTTAAAAAGTAGTATTTTATATTTTTTGTGGCCATAATCTAATATTTACAACATGCTTCATTTTTAATTTTCCCACCCCCATTTTCCCACGCTTAGGGTAGGAATTCTTTTTTTTCAAATTTATACAAAACCAACTTCGAGGTATACCCTATCCATTAAAAAAATAATTATCAAAATCGGACTACTCTGTAAAAAGTTATACGTGGTCATACGCTACAATCGGTGAGTGAACAATCAATCATCCCCTGTTTTCCTACCCTTAGGGTTGGAATTTTTTTCCAAATTGTTTTTTCGTTTTCGTCGGTTGACAAAAAAGTTTTCAATTCTTCGCTTTCTGTTTTCAATACTTACCTATAATAATATATTAATATGCCTATGTTTTTGTATCTTTGTATTACTTTGTATTTGACTTTACGTTTGAGATGCCAAAGTGACATGCTGTCGAAACAAAAATCTGACGAAACGAAATTACTATGTTTTCAGAAATATCGTGTATAATACACGATATTAGGCTATATATATATAATTAATACACGTGTCTATATATAGGCTCTATACATGATACTGAAGTCCAATCTGTCGTACTGTGTAGTAGAACTAGTTGGAAATTTTTTGTCCAAACTGTTCTATCGTAGAACAAATAGTATAACAGTTTGGATCAACCCATACTGAAACTAAATTGACCATTTTTAGAACGTTTTTCTGTATGTATGTTTTTTTTTTTTTAATAGAGATGGGTTTGCTCTTGGCCAACAACCAGCTGAGTAGCAAGGCATCTGTGTGTATCTGTATGTATGTTCCTCCATCACTCTTAAACGAATTAACTGATTTTCAAAAAACTTGGTAGATAAACATTTAGAAGTACGGGACACGTGATAGGCTACTTTTTATCTTTTTTAACGCGGACGAAGTCGCGGGCAACAGCTAGTCTATAATAAGGTTACCTTTGTTTTCTAAAAAGAATGGTTTCCTTGTATAGTAGTGAAAAGGAAAAACTTGAATCTGAAAACACGGTGATCACATTTGCGAAGAGCCATCTCGGACATTGTCCAATAGTAGAGTTAGCAGAAAAAATTTCAAATTTTACTAATATGTAATTAAATCAGACATTTTCAGACCTAATTTTTATTATATTCATAACTAGCTGTTGCACGCGACTTCGCCAGGATAACTTTGTAAATTATATACTACTAGCTGGTGCTCGCGACTTCGTGCGCGTTTAAAAGTATAAAACGCCATCTACCGTGGAGCGAATCGCTAAAAATATCACCAAGCAGTTGTCATGTTAGTCGCTTCACCTGATTCTGGATAGATGGCGCTCTCAAGTGTATCCCGGGCGAAGCCGCTAGTATTTACTTTTTAGATTTCCCGTAGGAATGAAGCATTTTCCCGCTATAAAAAGTATTCTATGTTCATCACGGATAATGTCGGCTTCTAATGGTAAAAGAATTTTTCAAATCGGTCCAGTAGTTTCGGAGCCTATTCTATACAAACAAACAAACAAACAAATCTTTCCTCTTTATAATATAAGTATAGAAGTATAGATATAGCCTTCCTCGATATCCAATCCAAATTTTTGAAATAATTTTTTCAATTTTCAATTTTTCAAATCAAATTCAAGAACCTGAGATTAGCGCGTACAACCAAACAAACAAACAAACTGTTCAGCTGTATACAATAGTATATGAAGTATATAGATTTGCTACTAAAACGATGTCAACACGCTATACATGCGCTGCTCCGTAGATCGGAGTGAAAAGACTGACGTCTATAAAAGGGAATATACCGAGGAGCTTCTGGTAGATTAAACTTCAATTAGTGTGCGAATTAATATTAATTTCACTGAGATTCCTAACTGTACGTAAACACAGAGGGAATACCTACACAGCGTAGATAGTACCCCTCTCAATAAGCGCATTCGAGTAAAATCATAATACAGAGAGAGCGGGAATTGTGGTGTGGTACAATTTAAAAGCGCACGCTAGTTAATCATTAAAATTATTTATATAATTATACCATTTTTATATATTTTTTGAATATCATATCTTCACAACTCTCCGAGATATAAGGGGATCGCACTTTTTCGTGAAATCGGGGCCTATACTGAAGCGAACGAAAAGACATTTCCAATGTCAAAAAAATTCCAAATCGGTAATAGCCCTCTTAATTAAGTTGCGAACGAGTATCAAATATAGAATAATCCTTACTTCCTTACTAATATTATAAATGTGAAAGTAACTCTGTTTGTCTGTCTCGCTTTCACGCCAAAACTACTGAACCGATCACCATGAAATTTTGCATACACGTTGTCTGGGATACCAGAAAGGACATAGGGTACCTTTCATCCAAGAAAAAAGTAATGTTCCCGAGGGATTATCTAAAATATAAAACTGTAACTAACGCCTGGCCAATGTGATATAGCAACAAGTTGTCAAGCTTTGTAATTGCTTTTACATTGATTTAATTTATCATGGCATACGAAGTCGCGGGCACCAGCTAGTTATTTATATATTATACCTTGTAATAGGCTATATAAAAATTTATAATCGTTTTTATGTATTTGTTAAATATTAAATGCCGTATGGTTAGCTATTAAATAAATAAATAAAAATAAATAAAATATTGGTAGTTAAAATTTAGTGTAAAAATGAAAAAAAATTTAGTGTAAGACCCATTAAAGTCTACGACTGAGAAGAAGGTATTATTATTATACTAGCTGATGCCCGCGACTTTGCCCGCGTATAAAAAATAGATAAAAATCTATTCTCAGATCTACCAAGTGTACATATAAAATTTCATCAAAATCGGTTAAGACGTTTCGGAGGAGTTAAATGCTTAAAAATTAAGCATGTAGTAAATATTACATTATAGCCACAAAAAAATATAAAATAAAACTTTTTAACAAAAAATAAAACCGCCGAAAAAAATTGAAAAGCATAAAATAATCTTATTATTTTACCTAAGTAATTTTGAGTCGCCGCCGCGCATCACTCTACGCAATTTTTGCTTGTTTGGCGCCGACTCAAAATTACTTAGGTAAAATAATAAGATTATTTTATGCTTTTCAGTTTTATCGGCGGTTTTATTTTTTGTTAAAAAGTTTTATAAAATAATTATTATCCGTTAACAAAATCGCTACCGCTTATGTCTTGGACAAGCGTTGAATGCAAGCGATGCCACGAGTAGAAGCATCGTAGTGCCACTCGATAGATACGGGGAATTTACATTGGTTTATAGAAAGGTTCACTTACAAAACATACGTAAGTATATTGATATGAGTTCGAGATATTTTTCAATAAATTATATTAATACCCTATTATACGAAAGTACCTATTTATTAGGACGCGTTTGATATTTATTTTTAGGTAGCTGTATTGAAATATTTAGTCAATTTCCATCCTGAAATTTTATTGGAACTATTGGTGAAAGATATTTTTTAATCGGATGTGTAGTTTCTAAGATTACCTCTTATACATACAAACAAACAATCTTTATCTCTTTAGTTTATAAGGTACACGCACTACCACTACTACTACTATATAGTATACTAGGAGTACTTAGTGCTAAATATGTTGTAGACTAGTATCACTACTAGTATATAGCGTCTGTACTCGCTGTAGTTCTATTTTTGATTTCCATTATCTATTTTTATCGATTACTAGCTAATGCTCGCGACTTCGTCCGCGTTGAAAAGTATAAAACGCCATCTACCTTAGAGCGGATCGCTAAAAATATCACCAAGCAGTTGTCATGTTAGTCGCTTCACCTGATTTTGGATAGATGGCGCTATAAAGTGTATCCCGGGCCAAGCCGCTAGTATTTACTTTTGTTTTAGATTTCCCGTAGGAATAAAGCATTTTCCCGCGGTAAAAAGTATCCTATGTTCATCACGGAAAAAGAATTTTTCAAATCGGTCCAGTAGTTTCGGCGCCTATTCAATACAAACAAACAAATCTTTCCTCTTTATAATATTTTTTGACTAGTGCTAAGTATAGATTGATATTTTTTTAAACTATTAACTAGTTTCTAAGATTACCTCTTACATATAAATAAACAAACAATATTAGATTTCTAGTGAAAGGTGACGTCTCCCAATTTTCCATTCAGAAAATTGCAGTACATTCGTTTAATACCTCAAAGAACTGTACAACAAAGCGAGCGAACATCCTTTCACCTTTAAGTACTTCCGCCGAAACTGTCGTTCGCCTATAAACGAAGCCAACTACCCCACAGGGTTGTACCCCACTTTTTTTTATAAAAAAGAAAAGGTTATCGAATCGCTCGATAAAACGATATTTAGCAATTCAAATGGAACACAAATACACTCGAATATTGAACACTCAAATTCAAATTCAAATTCAAATATTTTATTGCAAACCATAATGTATAAACGATGTTACAATATAAAAATTTAGACCAGTGTTATGGACCCTGTTGGGCATGCAACTTAGGGACTAGGAGAGAGGAAGCATATATATACATATAAGTATACATAAGCCTATAAATATTTATATAAATATAAAAGAATTTTGTTTTATTTAAATTAAACATATTTACATTTATATTATTTATATTTAAATAATAATATTATCTAAAAAATATTCATTTACATTATAATAACATTTAATATGTAGGATTTTTTTTAATTTTTTTATAAATATGATATCATAACACTAGCTGGTGCCCGTGACTTCGTCCGCGTTGGAGAAAAAGAATTGTGAGTCAGTCAGCTCCTCCTACACATCACTGGAGTTTACTCTTTACGAACGATCAAAATATTTAACATGTAGAAAGATTTTTTTTTAAATAATAGTATGTAGATGGCATTATATCTCTGAAACTTCAGAGTTCGTCAGCATTTTTGAGTTTTTTGAAAAATTATTTTTGCACCTTACAGCTCTCATAAATGCGCATTTTGAATTGAGCCATTTTTAATATCATATCTTCACACCTGAAGGCCTAAGTGGCTGAAGGTCATATGTCGCATTTTTGGGTTTTTCCGTTTTTTTGCGTTGATGCAAGTAATAATGTCCTTATTAATTATTACAGGCCTTAAGATCGTCGATTTAAGATATTTTTGGAAAATAAGAAGTTGAAAAAGGTGTTGTGTATGTACAGTTAATTTTAAAAAGCAAAAAGCGTAGAAAAGTTTACTTTTGTTAATGGAAGAGGGAGCTATGTTCACTTTTTTAATTATGTATTCGATTGCTATCATACCATTAATATTGTAGGTTGTTTACACAACTTTGCATCATGATTTAGTACAAAAATCAGTTACTCAAAAATTTAAAGTAAAACTTTAACCTCGATTTATTCAAAATTGGAATTATGCGACATATCACCTTCATCCACTCACGTCTTCAACTCTCCGAGATATAAGGGGATCGCACTTTTTCGTGAAATCGGGGCCTATACTGAAGCGAACGAAACGACATTTCCAATGTGAAAATCTTCCATCAATAGCAACCCTGTGAACAAATCATTAGCAGGTTGAAAGCTTCCTGCCGATAGTTTATGTATTCCATTTAACGATGTTTCTGTGTTCACTGCTCGCGTTCGCTTTAGAGCGAATGAATACCTGCACTGTACTCGTACTTGTTTGTTATAAAAGTGCAACGGACCGTGAAACACATCGGATTCAACTATTAGTCTCGCTTATTTAAGGTTTCAAACCACTGATATCTTTGGTCAAAAGTGGCACAATTCTTACCGTAAAAAGTAGAGGTAAGAAGTCCTTCTTACCAAATCAAAATTACACTTTTTACAGGAGAGCTAATCGACAAAAAAATAATTATTTTTTCTTATTAGATATATTTCAAATATATGCATGTTATACATCATTAGAAGAGAATTTTTAAGTAGAATTAAATGTTTTAAGTACTTTTATAATAAACTGAATACTAGAAGAGATATAAGCATAAATGATTCACTTGTGAATATATAAAAAATGATCAAAATATACTAAATATGGAATAACACAACCATAAGTCTTTTTGCAACATACAATATGAAGGATTGTGGTTGTATTTATGCAATAAATACATCTTTGTATTTTTTGTTTTATGGCTCTTTAGTTTTTAAAAGCTGAGTGTTAATATTAGTGGCCCATAAATTGGCTGGCCAGGAATGACTCTTGGATAGCATTGGGGTTGGTATAAAATACGACTTTCAACTAAGTGAAGTGTGCCCAGTGGCAATAATAAGTTTTTAAAGTGACATTATCCGAATAGGAAAGTTGTCCAAGTGAACGTAAAAGTAAAAATTGGTTACGGACCATTTTGACCCACTAGTTAAAAGTGAAAAGCCCATCTGACTCACTGTAAGTTTTTTCATGCCATTGCTAGGGAAAAATTGAAATATTTTCGTAAATAATGTCTTTTTTTATTTATTTTTTTGTATTTAAAAAAAAAAACAAATTTGTAATTCGACTTCGGACTCTTTTAACCCGCAATCTTTGACCCGCTGTATAAAACTGCCCATTGGACCCACTTTTAAGTGCCCTTTTGACCTACTTTTAAGTGCCCTTTTGACCCACTGTGGGTCAGAAAAATATTGATTTTTAGTGGCCTTTCTGACCCTACTATTGCATCCTTGTAAATTATTCATTGGATTGCATTCATGTTTTTTTTTAACCTTGGATATCGGAGATCTTAAAGAGACTTCCCTTATCAGATCCCGTTGGTTCCCAAACGGCACGTTTCAGATCGTTGATATCTTGGAAGTCGAGTGCTGCCTGAACACTCCATTTGAGAGTAAGACGTTGTTTTATTTTGTCTATGGAACTTCGTTTTTATACTCTACTTGCTTTTGCTAGCGACTTTGTCTACGTATATTCATAAATTACGTGTCTATACATATAAAAGAGATATTTATTAGCTAATCTATACTAAAATATTAATTATATATTTACAAATAAAACATTATAAAAATAAATCTAACATTAAACCTAAAATATCAAACAATTATCTCTCTTGTTTATTAAAAAAAAAATACATATAAAATGTTAAATTGGTTTGTGAAAGCTTCAAAGATTTATATACAAAAAATTGCATCTCACGAAACGCTGATTATTATTATAATTATTAATTTAACAAATGTTTAGATAACTAAAAATGATTAATAAATTAGTCACGTAAGATATATCAATACATATTAGTTAAAAATAAATCCATAGTAATATTACAAATGCGAAAGTAAATCACAGCGATATAAGATGACATGAGATGGCATTACACAAAATGTTCCTAGCTGTGAAACATTATTGATGTATTTTGTCTAAAATTGTCACTCGGTTGTCCAATATTTATAGTTCAGAATTTTGTTGTAGTATGAGGTCCGATCTCTAAGACCGATTTTTAAGAATTTTTTTTCGGTAGGTAAGTGATAGTTGCAAAATAACGTCAAGCTAGCATTATATTTTCTATTTCAACGCGAACGAAGTCGCGGGCACCCACTTACATTTACACGGCACACACGGCACCCGGCTAAGTATTTTATATATTCTATTGATCACAATTTTCTAACAGATGTCGCCCTCTAATTGTAGTTCCCTGAGTGACTACAAGATGTCGCTTTTCCTCGAACTAATATCGCGCTATCACTGTTTACTTTTTGTTGGGACTGGTTGCTCATTCTTAATGCTGTCGATTGCACATCTTATTCGCACGTCTATAATTCTTAGTAATTATAAATTTTTGAATGAAAGACGCTTGACGTCTTTTAGTTTAACACGCTCGGGACGCTCGGTGCGATACATACAAGGCTGAAAGGCCTTCCTTATGCATGAACTTCCCGTCAGTGGTGCGGTGTTGAAAATTGAAATGAAATACGGCGACCTCCCTCTGGCCGAAGGCTATAACTTAAATAGTTCATAGTTCTCAATGTATGATAAAGACAAATATATATTTGAGATCGTTTCTTCAAAGGCTACTTCATTTTCATAATAAAATTTGTGTAAAATCAACATTCCTTGCGGATGCGGCGGATGCAAGGCTCATAGACCTTACGTGAAGTGACACGCCTATTAGCCTTGCATCGCACTAATGGATTAGTCACAATAATTAGTACTGTGTTGATAGCGTTGACAGTGTGGTGTATGGTGCAAGTACGTGAAAATATTAATTTTATTAAGTGTCTTTTGGACTTGAAGAAAAAGACTTTGATGAGGAACAAAATAAAAGTTCAAACAGTGCCAGAATATAGCTTCCCAACAGTGAAACAATTTTTCAAATCGGTCCAGTAGTTTTGGAGCCTATTCAATACAAACAAACAATCAAATCTTTCCTCTTTATAATATTAGAATAGATTTTTAAATATGATTAATTAATTATTAAGCTGATTACATTGAAACGGCTGAACCAATTTTGATAAAACACCGCTAGAAAACCTGCTTTCAAAAAAAAATCGCATCCAAATCGAAGAGGAAAGAGAAGGAACTGTGTAGGCTGCTACAATAAGCTTCGTGCAACATTGAATAGCCGAGAAGCTAAAAAAAAATCTTATTGCCTTCAGTGTAATAAAGTATATTGTACTAAATGTTTTTATGAAAATCATTTATAAGAAAAATATAAAAAAATAAAAATATTAAATTAATTTTATTATTTTATCGTTTTGCTTGTTTCCCATCACTAAAATTATCCTAATTGTACTATTAACTTGGTGCGATAATGGGTCTATAAACCTTGTATTTGCTTTTCCGTTTTTTCTTGAAAACTAGCCATCTGAGCAATTTGCGACGCCAGTACGATATTAGTTCACTTTTTTACAATAACTTATTTTAAGAGTTAAACGCATTCATGTTTGTTATAAATGTATTTCAATCAGATCAGACAGTGTTTCCTTAGGAAACCTTTGTTAAAACAGTGCACACACGCGTTCAGTCGCTCGACAGACTGGCGCCGCTCCGTTGATTGCGAGCTAGCTGCGCTTTTGCGGGGGGCGATGGTACTACTCGCCGTAACATCGGCCATCCTGAAAGTAAGTGAATACCCAGAGGTATTCACAAAACAGCATTAGTGAAAAAAACTCAACATAGACGTAAAAACATGGCAAATGATGTTAACGAATCAGCTTAATGAATGCTTGAATGAAATGAATGAATTGAATGAATGCAGTTGTTACATGCTGAAGTCTCTCAAATTAGCCCTCCAAGAATTCACCTTCCCTACCAGAATCAGAATCCAGTGGGACAGAATTCCCATATAGTCGCAGAGTATCAGTGGAAACGACTGCCACAAAAGGCCTGTAAACTTTTATATAGCAGTTATCAAATTATACACCAACTCCCCGTTTGTATTCCTTGTATCTCTTCTCTTCTTATTCTTTTTATTTTCGTTTCCTGTCCATACTGTCTATTACTCTCTTACGCCTTTCGTTTATCTCACTTCCAAACTATCTCCCTCCACTCCGGGTACTAATCTCCTTTAACGTTAATCTCCTTCATCATAAGGACATGTTTAGTGGTGTTCTCCACAGTATGACGAATACCTATTATAATTTCAGAAAGTTTGCCATTCCAAGAGCTCGATTCCTCAGTCGATCGGACCGTAGAGCGACTAACACGCTCCTGACCGTTTACACGGAGTGCTGCAATACCATTAAGAGTGTGATGGATTCCATTCCGAACGCAGACTCTTCAAAGCAACGGTCAGCAATCCAAAGCAAGATAAAGGAAGTATCTTTATCTGAAATAATCCGCTTCAGGCATCCCAATACAGTGAAAATCTCCCAAAATATTGCGACTGTTTCGGTCTCGGTAACCCTTCAACTACAATTTCAACATATATATATATATAAATATTTTAACGAAACGCAACACTCGAAGCCAACACTCCATCCCGATCGCCTCATTACACCGCCGCATGTCATGTCCGACCTCACCATGAAATAAGGCACAACGGCATGCACAACATGCATGATACTGTAACGGATCAATCCTTGTGATTGAAATTAAAGTAACATAATTATATAATTTTCTGTGTACTTTATTTTGATGCGTCACTAAAACTCGACAAAAGAATTGTATGGAAAAAATAGGTAAACATCTATTCAAAGCGGTGTCCTTTGAAGTCATGTGTGAATCAAGAAAAGATTGCGTTCTCACGTAAAATTTAAAAACAAAATTACAAAAAAAATATTTTGTTTACATTTGTATCAATAGAGTGGCCGGAAGCCACTAGAAGAAGGTATAAGTTAGCTTTGTTTGAGCAATCGATGCGTTTTGTGTAAAAGCCGCCGTGTTGTTTTTGCATTGTCTAATATGGTAATGTGCGAATACTGTCGGCTTTTACAAAGGAATATTTCGGTTAACACAGGTAGAAATTTCGACGGTATAAAAAAAATGTGACGATTTCTTTGTGTCCTTTGTTTGTTATTATGGGAAAACTTTGAAGAAAAGAAGGGTGGCGATAGCTTAAATAGGGTCGACGACGGGAGTACGGGGCATTTTGTTTTGATAGTTGCTGGAGTAAGACGTAATTGATTTTAGTTTATTTTCGCGCTGCGTTGAGATTTCCGCAGACAATTCGAGTTTATTAGATTCTTATAAGAGATTCTCAAGTGTAACTATCTAGTGCGTCGATTGGCAACAAACTTCAGAACTTGAAGGTGTAGCGGTAAGATAGCAGTGATAAGGTAAGTAAGCATGATTTTTCACAGGTCCAGATTTTTATTTTGAGTTTATATGTGCATTATTTTATTTTGTGTGTTTTTTCAGCAATTTGGGGTTCGAATTTATTTTATTTAAATGTGCATTATTTTATTTTGTGTGTTTTTTACAGCTATTTGGGGTTTGAATTTCTTTTATTTTAAATGTGCATTATTTTATTTTGTGTGTTTTCCACAGCAATTTGGGTTTTGAATTTCTTTTATTTTACATGTGCATTATTGTGTTTTGTTTGTGTGTGTGTGTTTTTTACAGCAATTTAGATTTTGAATTTCTTTTATATTTTTCTTGTGCATTGTTTTGTATTGCGTGCGGAATTTAGACAATTTAGGTTCAATTGACTAAATTAATTAAATAATCAAAGAACTAGATTTTATCACATTCAATAACGTTTCTCTATGATTTCAATAACTTATTTAATTTTATTAATTCACATAGTTATTTTTTAATTTCGAATTTATTTTATTTTATATTTAGCTTGTGCATTATTTTGAGTCGCGTGGGGATTTTAGGCAATTTAGGTTCATTTAACTGAATTAATTAAATAATAAAAAGATTATATTTTATTTCACTCAATAACGTTTCATTATGATTTCAATAATTTATTTAATTAAAATCTTTTGCTTAATTACTATAGAGCTTGGTAGAGTGAATCCAGGTAGTTATTTCTTAATGTCGGATTTATTATATTTTATATTTAATTTGGGCATTATTTTGCGTTGTGTGCGGATTTAAACGACGAATTAGGTTCATTTGACTAAATTAATTAAATAATTAAACTATTAACTTTATAGCGGAGGGTTATTTGTGTTACATGTTTAATTAGATCAAATTAGGTAATATAGTGAGGACTTAGACATTGGTTTCATAGTATCGTGTTGTTAGGGAACACAGGTTATAATTTGAAATAGGAATTAATTACATTGATGTTTATTAATGTTTAATTTTGAAAGGTTAGATATTTATATAAATCATAAATTTTAAATTGGGTATTGCTGTTAGAATATACTATGATAACTATTTGAAATAATTATGGATCATTACTCAATGTATGAGAAACAACATCAATGTAAATAGAGAGGGTATAGGTATAGGGAGTAAGTGCAAATATAAAATAACATAGTTATGAATGCAAGGCGTGTGAGAGATGATTGTGACTAAGTATTTATTTATATCATTTCAACACAAGCAATATTTAGAAGTGGTTGAAAGCCTTCAAAAATAGTGTGAAAATCTAATAGTGTGTAGTGTCCTATGTTCTGCTTTAGTGGTATTTATTCATTATAGAGATTGTTTCTCAAATCGAACACAATTTCATTTACATATATTTTAAATTGTAATATAATTTAATAGACTAATGTTTAATAATTAGTTATATGATTTTACTAATATTAGACAACTAGCCATTATAAATGAATAAAACACCATGGCTTTTGTCTCCTCTTAAAGAACCATTAAACTTTGCAGTAACTGATAATATCCACTGAATATTTATTGTTTACTTATTAAAGTTATATATTACAATAATAATTTGATTCCCTAATATTAAATATTATTCGTAGTCTGATTATAATTCAACAGTTTGCATATTTAAAATAATTAAAATAGCGTCTTTTGAGGGATTGTGCCTGGGATGTGCTAGGTGAGCTACAGGTAGATATTTACCCGTAAATATCTATCTCTTTACCGCTGTATTTACATGAGATATAATTCTTCTAGCTTCTCAGCGTACACAAGTGGTCCAGAGAATGACCGAAAGGCTGTTCTACTGTCCCACGGAAGCTTTAAGTCTTCTCTAGTATTTATATGTGTGTAGAAACCTCACAAGTACAGACTTGATGCTGTTTCTTAAAGGTCGTTCATCTATTTTTGAAATCCAGTTACTTATATAGATATCTGTGCCTAGGATGTGCTAGGTGAGCTACAGGTAGATATTTACCCGTAAATGTCTATCTCTTTGCCGCTGTATTTACATGAGATATAATTCTTCTAGCTTCTCAGCGTACACAAGTGGTCCAGAGAATGACCGAAAGGCTGTTCTACTGTCCCACGGAAGCTTTAAGTCTTCTCTAGTATTTATATGTGTGTAAAAACCTCACAAGTACAGACTTGATGCAGTTTCTTAAAGGTCGTTCATTTATTATTGAAATTTATTTACTTATATAGATATCTGTGCCTAGGCTGTGCTAGGTGAGTTACAGGTAGATATTTATCCGTAAATATCTATCTCTTTGCCGCTGTATTTACATGAGATATAATTCTTCTGGCCTCCCAGCGTACACAAGTGGTTCTGGATTCTGATCCCTATCATTATCACAGCCCCACGGAAGCCTTAAGTTTTCTCTAGTATTTATATGTGTGTAGAGACCTCACAAGTACAGACTTGTTGCAGTTTCCTAAACCAACATTGCAGCAAACATGCTAAATGATACATCTTTATTGTACATATTCATTTTAACCTGTTCATGAATAATACCAGCAAACTTAAATGGGCTGTAGCTCAACTAATTTATTTATAAAAATATTATTATATAATTTATACACTGGCGACATTGGATTGCCTTGTTCCAGCTATCATCTACAATGCAAGACTGTTCTAATCAGACAGTCTTATTATTTACTAAAAACAACATACCTGCCAAGCGTAGTGCTTGCAGATCTATGAAACCTTCCTACTGTGAGTTTACTCACCAAACCACTCCAATCTCTATATTGAATTGGAATTATCATGATTATTTGATTACTTCACATGGAGAAGCTCGTGGTCAGCTAACACGACCATCTGGTGGTCCCCACCCAACGAATTTATATTACTGAATTAAAATATCGTCCTTTCGAGTGACTGGAAACAGGCAGTGCTTCGAACATACGTATTCTTCTTCGGCTGAAGTGACTCAATAAGTATGGCGTAATTCGGGAGGTAGTACCAACAGAATTGGGGCACTTTGGATTAGATGTTGATTTACTGACGATCTTACGCGGAAGGAGCCGCGAGGGGAGGTGAACAACAGTCGAGGCCATTGTAGTCCCGTACTACTAACCGTAGCACTACAGAGCGCTTGCAAGCAATCTAAATACATGACCTGCTACAGATCATTCAAAGCGACAACCATGTTCCTGCAACCTTAACATCATGATGATGGTGTTAATTGACCTAGAGATACTCTCTGGTAAATATTGAAATACAACTATATGGGATTGGAGGATTCCTTATATCCTACCATTTATCGTCTAAGTGACGCAACTATAACCTTTCCTGTCAAACGGAGAAAGAATACTGTGGATGACTTTCACGGCTCGGGGCGAATGGTTGGGGCTCGCGAGTATCCTTAACCCTTTCGTTAAAGAATGGGTTCCTACTTAAATTCCTTTAGCCTGATGGCTTAAAGATTCACTAGTCAATATAGTGAAACCTATCTAACCCTACTTTATATAATCCCTTATCATTAACTGATTTAATATTTATATAAATCTCAGTAGTTTATTAGCATTTAGAAGATCCATGCTAGAGTATTAAATTCATTAAATTCTTTAAATTCATTAAATTCATCTATTAAATTCTTTCAACAGTTTAGCACAAAGTATTACGTACCTCTACAAAGAATCAAAGGGTACTATTGAACGTAGCGTGGGGCCCTGCCGCTATTAGACGATCACAATGCCAATAAAATACATCTTAAATTGTATTAAGAAAATTAGTAAATATTCTTATAAGTAACTATTATAAGTATGCAAGTATGTGTGTGAAGAAAGGAAGGTGTTTCAGGAAAGCTATGTAGACTTCAGCGTAGAGCTGTGTTACGTAGCGCTGTAGTCCGGAAAGATTGGGCGTAGAGGGTGGAGCACCCCACGTAGTAGTCGTAGACACGCATCTTTCATTCTTCACAATTTTCCATTTTCATTTTCATGCATCTTCCATTTGACCAATTAGGTTCATTTCAAAGCAATAATATAAAAAGGGGGGGGTCGTTACAATTTGGTGCCGTGACCAGGATTTCAAGAACTATGGTCGTACGGCTTATTATTTTAATATGTAGGCTAAACATGCCTACAATTTGTTGTCCGTGAAATGGATAGAGGTTTGAAAACGTAATCGATTGTGCTTAATTGTTCTTTAAATATCTACAAGCTAGCAGATCTACAAGTATGTTCACCGTTTTTCTACAATATGGGGGCGAGATATTTTATATTAATTTAGTTAGATTTAAAGAGTAAAACTTAAGATGAATGGTTAGATAGGTTATAGTAAATATAATATATCAAATTAGTTTAAAATCGCCTACACTAGTTTAAAGACGCTTAACAAAACTCTCTAATGTTAGTAAGTAAAGTTAATCTAGGTAAAACCTTAGTAGATTGTTAAATTTTGTAGAAGTAATTTATAGTTCTTATGTTATATGGCTCTAGGTACTAGGGAAATTACTACTTATTTAAATCCATTGCGACTGCACTTTATTTGTAATATCTTTTGTTCGAAGTTGTTATATCTTGTGGTTCAATAAATTAGTAAGTTAGGATCTTGGGGGCGTGCCTAATTAGGATTTACGAAGTTGACCGCAGGTGTTTGATAGGTGACGTTTGGTAGTATTGAAGCTTTACAAATATAGTATAATAAATTCAGTTAATCAAAACGATATCGTAAAAGATTACGTCATTAATAAGAAATTTTAGAAAATTATAGACGTTTAATTTAAATATGTAACACTACTTGACAAGGTTATTGAATAACATCTTAAGATTTATTACATTGAAGAGGAGGAGACTTGGTAATGACCAACGATGTAAATAATTAGATTACAAATTTATTGTTTAGTTAGATCTTTTGGTTTGGTTTATTCCAGGGTATTACGCAAGCTAATAAGCTAATTTTGTCAGGTAGTTAAAATTTAAATACCAACGAAATGCCGAAAGTACAGAAGAAAACTAATACTACCAAATCAACAAGAAGAAACGAAAGTCAAAAGGGAGTGAAGAAGAGCAGTGAGACGAATGGGAGCTCGGTTAATGGCCATGAATTTTATCAAGCAAAGACTAGAGCCCTTCGACGGGAGATTGCGACCCTGACCATGAGATTAAACCAATTGAAGGAAAGCCAACCGGAGACGTCACAAGGAAGTGCTGCAGGGGGTTTGAGCATTATGCCTCCTCTAAGTTCCGAATATACTAATAGAATGCAGGGCGGAATAGGAGGAGAAAATTTAAATTATATTATACAAAACGCCAACATAGACCGTCCTAAGTATCCAGGGAAAAATAGGTGTCATCCGATTGCCTTCGTGGAGGACCTCAAGGCATACTTGAAAAGGACGCCGTCCGCGAGCAGCGTAGTGGATTCCATCATTGATTGCTTGGAGGGAGAAGCCCGCGATTGGGCTCGTCTATATAAAGAAAGATGGACGGGACTTGAAGATTTCAGTCGAGATTTTTTGAGTGCATATTGGGGAGAAGCTGAACAAAGCCTATTAAGACGGAAAATTGTTCAGGGCACTTGGAATAAAACGGAGTGTCCCACGATGCTCGGATACTTCATTTCATTGGCTGGGAAGGCGAAAATGCTCACTTACCCCATCCCGGAAAGGCAGCTAGTAAGTGACATTATATGTCACTTTCCACAGGCGGTTCAATATGCTTGGGTCGTCAGTAATTTTCACACAATATTAGATGCGACGGAGTTTCTACGCAAATTGGATAATGTTAACAAACATGATTATCCCACCTTCCGTGGGTACAATGGCGCCAAGCCTAACTATCAAAACAGAAGAAACGAGTATTCAAGGATTCAATATCAAAGTGCTGCAAAACCTAGGGACGCTAATGTGATTGACATAAGTGAACCAACCAGTGTAAATAATTCTAATGTTGATATTAATACTGAGAGTGCTAATTTAAACTAATAGGTACTGGTGATTATAATCCCGCCTCATCAGTTGTTTTAGGGATGCAAAAATTACCTGTTTTAAATATAATGTTAAAAATGGGCTGGAAGCCGGGTCAAACATTAGGTAAAACGGGGAATCAAGGTTTGAGAAGGCCGTTACAAGTAAGGTTATCGCTAGGCAAAGCTGGGTTTGGGTTCGAGCTAAGTAAACGCAATAAGAGTATTGAAAGTATCGCCTTAGAAATTACAGAAATTTTAAAACATCGTACTCATACGTTACAGAATAAATTAGTAACACTTAACAATGAGGTAACGGCATCTCTATTTGAGGAAGAGGACCACTGGGAAGACGATCGGATTATTCACAAGTCAGAAATAATTATAGGACTATTTGAAAAACAAGTAAAATGCCTCATTGATACCGGTAGTGACATTACATGCATATCTGAATCCTATTGGAATTCCTTATCTAACGACATAAAGCAGAGTACGCCACTTTTACCCGTCAAAGCAATCCAGGTTCGAGGGGCAGTTGGCCAAAAAAGTACCAAAATACAACAAATGGTGCTATTACCGCTTAAAATAGGACATATTATTATAGACACTTGTTTCTTAATTGTACCAAACTTAGTTCAGTCAATAATTTTAGGATTTGATTGGCTTAAGGCTAATCAAGTAATTATTCGTCTTAGTGAGCCGCGCATAGGGTTATTAATTTTCAAGGATGGCTGCGAACTTTACCTGCCCTTTTATAAACAGATAAACGAAGATTTAGCGGTATCAGAACTAGGTGTCGTAAATACTATAAGTGATAGGATTGATGGAGTAAAAACAGGCCTAAATCTGGATACAAACCAGATGATAGGGTTAAAACAGACGTTACATAAGTGTAAAGGAGTTTTCAGATCAGGCTTAGGTAGGGCCAATTGCTATGAACACGTGATTGAGATGACTAATCATGTGCCATTTATTAAAAGATCTTATCCTATACCTTATGCATATAGGGATAAAGTGGAGAATAAACTTGAAGAAATGGAGACATTAGGAGTAATATCACGCGCGTCAACTCCGTATTGTAGTCCTCTTACTTTTACACTTAAATCGGACGGAACTATCAGAATCTTATTAGATGCACGTGAAGTAAATAAATTCATGTTAGCTGAGTCAGAGGCACCTCCGATACAAGCCGATGTTTTAAAAGCCTTCCATGGAGTTAGTTACATAAGTATTATTGATTTAAATAATGCTTATTTTCAAATACCGATTTCTGAAAATAGTAAAAAATGTACCGGATTCACGTTTAACGGAAAGTCTTACGTCTACAATGTTCTTCCACAGGGACTTAAAACATCCGTCGGTAGCTTTAGCAGAGCTATGGATATTATTTTGGGACCAGAGGTTAGACAATTTTGTGTAAATTACTTAGACGATTTAGCTATATTTACGGCTGGAAGCCTAGAAGACCATTTGAAACACATTGAGGAGGTTCTTCGTAGATTAGAATCGGCTGGACTTACATGTAATTTGCAGAAATGCAAATTTATTTGCAAAGAGGTAAAGATGTTAGGGCACATAGTAACTACAGAGGGGATTAAGACCGACCCTGAGAAAATACAAGCAATCAGAGATTTTCCAGAGCCTAAGAAGGTTAAACATTTGAGGGCATTTTTAGGGTTATGTAATTATTACAGACGATTTATCCCGGGATATAGTCTTATCTCACAACCGCTGTGTAAATTATTAAAAGCCGGTTCTTATTGGAAATGGACAGCGGAAGCTCAACATGCTTTTGATCAAGTGAAATCCGCTTTCATAAACACTATAATGTTACACCACCCCAATGTTAGAGTTCCCTATTATTTACAAACAGATAGCTCGGGAATAGGTATAGCGGGGGTCCTCTACCAATATAACGAAGAAGGGGATATGAGAATCCTTAGTTACTGTAGTAGATCGCTAAAAGGGGCGGAATTAAGATGGACTGTTACAGAACAGGAGTTTTGGGCTGTAATTTACTGCCTTAGGAAGTTTGAAACCTATCTAAGGGGATCTAAAGTTATAATCCGAACAGATCATAAAGCATTGACATTTGTAAAATCTTGGAAGTTATATAACAGTCGCATTATCCGGTGGACTTTGTACCTTGAGCAGTTTAACTACTCTGTCGAACATGTAAAGGGTCGAGACAATGTAGTGGTTGACATATTATCTAGATTTCCTAGCGACCGAATTGGGTTACAAGAGGATAAGTTAGTTTGTCCAGAAATTCATTATATGGGAGTTAGAGAAAACAAATGTTTAACAAACCGATTAAAGGATATATTGAAATATCAATCTGAAGACAAAGAGATTAAAGAACTAATAAATTTTATGAGGGACCCTACTTATACCTTTATTAGTAAGAGCTTGGTTAGGATAGCTCAACGATGTCATGTGATTGAAAAGATAATACATGTCAAAATAGGTGAAAAGGATGAATTTATGGCAATTTATTTGCCTATGTCCCTTAGGGAAGACTTGTGTAGGCAGGTGCACGAGGAAATGGGACACCAAGGGGCTTATAAGGTCATAAAATATATACGGGAGCGTTATTATTGGGTAGGAATGACTAGAGATGTGAAGAGAACTTTAAAAAGGTGTCACTTATGTCAGTTATCAAAAAGCAACAATGTAAAATATGTAGGGGAATGTAGGTCCATAGTTACTAATGATATAGGAGATCTTGTTATGGCAGACTTGTATGGGCCGTTACCCAAAGGAAAATTCGCCTCAGCTTATATTTTAGTTATACAGGATTCGTTTAGCAAATTTATAAAACTTTATGATCTAAGAAAGGCCAGTTCACGCGCTATAGTATCGAAGTTAAAACAGTTTATAAAAATAATAAAACCAAAGGTAGTTATGACGGATAATGGTAGTCAATTTATAAGTAATGTTTGGCGTGGAGCCTTGAAGGAGTTGAGTATCAAACCCATATATACTACAGTTAGAAACCCGAGACCAAATACTACGGAAAGAGTGAACAGGGAGATTGGTCGCCTATTTAGGACATATTGTCACGGAAATCATAAGGGGTGGATTGCTATCTTAAGTAACATTGAAACATTATATAACAATACCTACCATGAGAGTACTGGCTATACGCCCAATGAGATAGTGATAGGCGAGCGGAATATATTATCAACGGATAAATGCCTATTAAAACCACGAGAAAAGTTAGATTGTAGTATCATACGCAACGAAGTCAGGTTAAACTTAAAGAAATCCAGCGAAAACAGACAAATTAAATTCAATAGATCGCATAGGTTGGCGGAATTCCATGTAGGTGATATAGTGAAGGTTCGTAAATATAATAAATCCGATAAACAACTTAAATTAACAAAAAAATTTGAACTGTTGTACGAAGGGCCTTATATAGTTGCTGCCGTCCCACACTCAAACGTTTACACTTTGGCAGATCCAAAAACACAGCATATTAGGGGAAATTTTAACACCATACATTTATCAAAATATTATAATTAAGTTTATTTAATTGAGAGATTTCTTTAAAGATTAATTATGTCTAGGAGAAATAACTTAGTACTCAAGGAATTGATTTTAAAACATCACAAGTGAAATAAGTTGGTAGTGATACTAAATTCGTGAACATCTTACCGTATTGAGAATGTTAAAAAAATGGTAATAGCGTGTTAATTTAGTATATATATTTTTGTGTGATTAGCATATGTGAAATATAAGGTTTAGTTAATAGGAGCTTTCTTTTTAAAACATAAAAGTGTAAACATAGATAATAAGTGATCATTGTGGATAAATATATATAAAAAAAAAAAAACATTGGTTGGCTAGGGAGTTCAGCACGAGTACACCTATCTACTGCTTATGGAGAACTTGAACTTGAAGAACTTGAGCTTCAACTTGAACTTTGCTTTGTATTAATTTTATTATTAATTTCTTGGTTTACTTCCATATGTAGTAAGTAATGGGTTTAGTCGTTGGGGTGTAGGGAGGCTGGACCACAATTTTAATGTTTGTTAGTTGTAATACAAAATTTGAATGAGAAAAATATTAGGAAAATATCTTGAATTATATTATATAGTTGTACAAGGCAGTTTAAATTTTTGGTTACATCTCAAAATCAATAGTTAATGTTGTAAATTTTAAGTCGTTCGTTAAACTCTTAAAATTTAGGGGGCGATTGTAACGGATCAATCCTTGTGATTGAAATTAAAGTAACATAATTATATAATTTTCTGTGTACTTTATTTTGATGCGTCACTAAAACTCGACAAAAGAATTGTATGGAAAAAATAGGTAAACATCTATTCAAAGCGGTGTCCTTTGAAGTCATGTGTGAATCAAGAAAAGATTGCGTTCTCACGTAAAATTTAAAAACAAAATTACAAAAAAAATATTTTGTTTACATTTGTATCAATAGAGTGGCCGGAAGCCACTAGAAGAAGGTATAAGTTAGCTTTGTTTGAGCAATCGATGCGTTTTGTGTAAAAGCCGCCGTGTTGTTTTTGCATTGTCTAATATGGTAATGTGCGAATACTGTCGGCTTTTACAAAGGAATATTTCGGTTAACACAGGTAGAAATTTCGACGGTATAAAAAAAATGTGACGATTTCTTTGTGTCCTTTGTTTGTTATTATGGGAAAACTTTGAAGAAAAGAAGGGTGGCGATAGCTTAAATAGGGTCGACGACGGGAGTACGGGGCATTTTGTTTTGATAGTTGCTGGAGTAAGACGTAATTGATTTTAGTTTATTTTCGCGCTGCGTTGAGATTTCCGCAGACAATTCGAGTTTATTAGATTCTTATAAGAGATTCTCAAGTGTAACTATCTAGTGCGTCGATTGGCAACAAACTTCAGAACTTGAAGGTGTAGCGGTAAGATAGCAGTGATAAGGTAAGTAAGCATGATTTTTCACAGGTCCAGATTTTTATTTTGAGTTTATATGTGCATTATTTTATTTTGTGTGTTTTTTCAGCAATTTGGGGTTCGAATTTATTTTATTTAAATGTGCATTATTTTATTTTGTGTGTTTTTTACAGCTATTTGGGGTTTGAATTTCTTTTATTTTAAATGTGCATTATTTTATTTTGTGTGTTTTCCACAGCAATTTGGGTTTTGAATTTCTTTTATTTTACATGTGCATTATTGTGTTTTGTTTGTGTGTGTGTGTTTTTTACAGCAATTTAGATTTTGAATTTCTTTTATATTTTTCTTGTGCATTGTTTTGTATTGCGTGCGGAATTTAGACAATTTAGGTTCAATTGACTAAATTAATTAAATAATCAAAGAACTAGATTTTATCACATTCAATAACGTTTCTCTATGATTTCAATAACTTATTTAATTTTATTAATTCACATAGTTATTTTTTAATTTCGAATTTATTTTATTTTATATTTAGCTTGTGCATTATTTTGAGTCGCGTGGGGATTTTAGGCAATTTAGGTTCATTTAACTGAATTAATTAAATAATAAAAAGATTATATTTTATTTCACTCAATAACGTTTCATTATGATTTCAATAATTTATTTAATTAAAATCTTTTGCTTAATTACTATAGAGCTTGGTAGAGTGAATCCAGGTAGTTATTTCTTAATGTCGGATTTATTATATTTTATATTTAATTTGGGCATTATTTTGCGTTGTGTGCGGATTTAAACGACGAATTAGGTTCATTTGACTAAATTAATTAAATAATTAAACTATTAACTTTATAGCGGAGGGTTATTTGTGTTACATGTTTAATTAGATCAAATTAGGTAATATAGTGAGGACTTAGACATTGGTTTCATAGTATCGTGTTGTTAGGGAACACAGGTTATAATTTGAAATAGGAATTAATTACATTGATGTTTATTAATGTTTAATTTTGAAAGGTTAGATATTTATATAAATCATAAATTTTAAATTGGGTATTGCTGTTAGAATATACTATGATAACTATTTGAAATAATTATGGATCATTACTCAATGTATGAGAAACAACATCAATGTAAATAGAGAGGGTATAGGTATAGGGAGTAAGTGCAAATATAAAATAACATAGTTATGAATGCAAGGCGTGTGAGAGATGATTGTGACTAAGTATTTATTTATATCATTTCAACACAAGCAATATTTAGAAGTGGTTGAAAGCCTTCAAAAATAGTGTGAAAATCTAATAGTGTGTAGTGTCCTATGTTCTGCTTTAGTGGTATTTATTCATTATAGAGATTGTTTCTCAAATCGAACACAATTTCATTTACATATATTTTAAATTGTAATATAATTTAATAGACTAATGTTTAATAATTAGTTATATGATTTTACTAATATTAGACAACTAGCCATTATAAATGAATAAAACACCATGGCTTTTGTCTCCTCTTAAAGAACCATTAAACTTTGCAGTAACTGATAATATCCACTGAATATTTATTGTTTACTTATTAAAGTTATATATTACAATAATAATTTGATTCCCTAATATTAAATATTATTCGTAGTCTGATTATAATTCAACAGTTTGCATATTTAAAATAATTAAAATAGCGTCTTTTGAGGGATTGTGCCTGGGATGTGCTAGGTGAGCTACAGGTAGATATTTACCCGTAAATATCTATCTCTTTACCGCTGTATTTACATGAGATATAATTCTTCTAGCTTCTCAGCGTACACAAGTGGTCCAGAGAATGACCGAAAGGCTGTTCTACTGTCCCACGGAAGCTTTAAGTCTTCTCTAGTATTTATATGTGTGTAGAAACCTCACAAGTACAGACTTGATGCTGTTTCTTAAAGGTCGTTCATCTATTTTTGAAATCCAGTTACTTATATAGATATCTGTGCCTAGGATGTGCTAGGTGAGCTACAGGTAGATATTTACCCGTAAATGTCTATCTCTTTGCCGCTGTATTTACATGAGATATAATTCTTCTAGCTTCTCAGCGTACACAAGTGGTCCAGAGAATGACCGAAAGGCTGTTCTACTGTCCCACGGAAGCTTTAAGTCTTCTCTAGTATTTATATGTGTGTAAAAACCTCACAAGTACAGACTTGATGCAGTTTCTTAAAGGTCGTTCATTTATTATTGAAATTTATTTACTTATATAGATATCTGTGCCTAGGCTGTGCTAGGTGAGTTACAGGTAGATATTTATCCGTAAATATCTATCTCTTTGCCGCTGTATTTACATGAGATATAATTCTTCTGGCCTCCCAGCGTACACAAGTGGTTCTGGATTCTGATCCCTATCATTATCACAGCCCCACGGAAGCCTTAAGTTTTCTCTAGTATTTATATGTGTGTAGAGACCTCACAAGTACAGACTTGTTGCAGTTTCCTAAACCAACATTGCAGCAAACATGCTAAATGATACATCTTTATTGTACATATTCATTTTAACCTGTTCATGAATAATACCAGCAAACTTAAATGGGCTGTAGCTCAACTAATTTATTTATAAAAATATTATTATATAATTTATACACTGGCGACATTGGATTGCCTTGTTCCAGCTATCATCTACAATGCAAGACTGTTCTAATCAGACAGTCTTATTATTTACTAAAAACAACATACCTGCCAAGCGTAGTGCTTGCAGATCTATGAAACCTTCCTACTGTGAGTTTACTCACCAAACCACTCCAATCTCTATATTGAATTGGAATTATCATGATTATTTGATTACTTCACATGGAGAAGCTCGTGGTCAGCTAACACGACCATCTGGTGGTCCCCACCCAACGAATTTATATTACTGAATTAAAATATCGTCCTTTCGAGTGACTGGAAACAGGCAGTGCTTCGAACATACGTATTCTTCTTCGGCTGAAGTGACTCAATAAGTATGGCGTAATTCGGGAGGTAGTACCAACAGAATTGGGGCACTTTGGATTAGATGTTGATTTACTGACGATCTTACGCGGAAGGAGCCGCGAGGGGAGGTGAACAACAGTCGAGGCCATTGTAGTCCCGTACTACTAACCGTAGCACTACAGAGCGCTTGCAAGCAATCTAAATACATGACCTGCTACAGATCATTCAAAGCGACAACCATGTTCCTGCAACCTTAACATCATGATGATGGTGTTAATTGACCTAGAGATACTCTCTGGTAAATATTGAAATACAACTATATGGGATTGGAGGATTCCTTATATCCTACCATTTATCGTCTAAGTGACGCAACTATAACCTTTCCTGTCAAACGGAGAAAGAATACTGTGGATGACTTTCACGGCTCGGGGCGAATGGTTGGGGCTCGCGAGTATCCTTAACCCTTTCGTTAAAGAATGGGTTCCTACTTAAATTCCTTTAGCCTGATGGCTTAAAGATTCACTAGTCAATATAGTGAAACCTATCTAACCCTACTTTATATAATCCCTTATCATTAACTGATTTAATATTTATATAAATCTCAGTAGTTTATTAGCATTTAGAAGATCCATGCTAGAGTATTAAATTCATTAAATTCTTTAAATTCATTAAATTCATCTATTAAATTCTTTCAACAGTTTAGCACAAAGTATTACGTACCTCTACAAAGAATCAAAGGGTACTATTGAACGTAGCGTGGGGCCCTGCCGCTATTAGACGATCACAATGCCAATAAAATACATCTTAAATTGTATTAAGAAAATTAGTAAATATTCTTATAAGTAACTATTATAAGTATGCAAGTATGTGTGTGAAGAAAGGAAGGTGTTTCAGGAAAGCTATGTAGACTTCAGCGTAGAGCTGTGTTACGTAGCGCTGTAGTCCGGAAAGATTGGGCGTAGAGGGTGGAGCACCCCACGTAGTAGTCGTAGACACGCATCTTTCATTCTTCACAATTTTCCATTTTCATTTTCATGCATCTTCCATTTGACCAATTAGGTTCATTTCAAAGCAATAATATAAAAAGGGGGGGGTCGTTACAATACGCTAGCGCGCCAATGCCGGTTCGGCTAATTGATCTCCATTAAGTGCAATCCGTCCATCCTTCATCTTGTAATTATTCCTCATCTCAGAATTGTAAGAACTCAGAAACCCATATTGTCGCCGATGATCTGAATGCAATTAGTATTTATCTTCCCGCAACTGTGCTCTAAGGAACTAATCTTCAACGCCATCCACATAGGCAATCTCAGGTACAGAATCCCGGGTCAATGCGTCAGCGCCACGCATGTCCTTCCTGGTCATAATACTGTTCTTTATTTTTATATAGTAACATCTTTGTATATTATGGTTTCGCTTGAATATATTTGCATTTGAATCCCCCATTACTACTTCAATGCCACAGTCACAGGCCCGCCACCACCACCGTGCGATTCCCGGAATTTAGTCACAGCCTGAGTACTTCGCATAGAGGTACAATCAGTCACAATCTTCGCATGAACTTCGATATGTGTATTCTGAATCGCTTTGATGACTCTACCACACCCAGAGCCTCCCACTCGCAGCCGTGGTAAACCACTTCTTCCCTCGTCGCGACCCTAATGAGATACATCACCGGCTACAGGTCTCCGCCTGGCTGTTTTTGCATTAGTACAAGTGCAGTACTCATCCCACAGGCACAGGTGTGCATTACAGTCCCAAGATCTCTGCCACATGTATTATTATATCCTACTATCACCAAAACATCTGAATTTCAGTATCCGCAACACAGTCATGTCACCTTGCTCCCAAAATCTCCAAACCAATTGTGACAGGACGACACAGCCTATGGAAGACAGGATAGGACAGGACCATTTCCAATTTTTTTGTGTCTACAGCGATATGCGGTCTCCATAGCTAAGTAGTAGCAACATCAACAACAAGCTAGATAGGTTCAACAATTGATACTGATTCTTCTTATCCAAATCTTATACTCCAGGCTCGCTAGAGGAAGGCTAGAAACTCTCCGTTTAATCAAGAAAGAGTACGTATGTTCCAGGGCGAGATTCAGTATTTTCTAACAGGATAAGGTCTACCAAGTTCCCGTTCAGGTCTTGATTAATCTTCTTCTTCTCAGCGTGCCACTTCTCTACGAAGGTTGGCGACCCTCATGGCTATTCTGACTTTGGAAGCTGCTGCGCGAAAGAGGGGCGAGTGCTCAATCTGAACCATTCTCTTAAATTCTTCAGCCAGGATGTTTTTCTTCTACCTCTGCTCCGATTAATCAGTTTCAATTTAATTAACGCGCACATACTCATACAGAATAGTTAGCCAGAATATTACTCAGTATTAGTTGACCAGAGAGATGTTGATCAGTTGATCAGATATATGTTGACAATTTCAGTTGTCAAAATCTATCCAATTCTTCTATCCACATAGAGTTCAAAATACCGAAACTCATCAGCACCGAAGTAACAGAAATACTTAGCATAAATTATAATTTACACAGAATTAGAAGGATAATTTCAGACAGGAGCATACTCAGACAGAATTACAGTCAGCCAGAATGATACTCTCAGCTTTCAATATTATGCACTCCTTAGTCTTGTAACTCATTATGTGTTTTAGTTATTTAGTGGAAACTTTGTTGATTTATGTTTTACTTATATGTATGTGTATAATGTGCATCGAGATATTGTATGTTTCCCAAATATGAATAAATAAATTAGACAGGCCTGGATCATTGCTCAATCATATGGAATCTACACTACGATGTATCAAGCGTCTGGAGTCTGTACAGAAGCTATTCCTTTGGCATTTGTCTTATGGACGTGGTTTAGCTAGGGAGCTCTCAAGCTATCAGGCCAGATTGAATCACTTTAATGTCGATTCTCTGCAGTCCCGGTGGCTTTTGCTGGACGTTCTATTTTTCTGCAAATTACTGAGGGGGACAGTCGGTTCGCCAGCGCTCTTGTCGCGTTTAAAGCTTTAGTATTCCTCGACGAGCGCCTCGGCCGGGCAGATATACTTACACCTGTACAACTGAACCATTTCCGATCATATTTGGGCCGTTTTTCGCTACTAAATCGGATTATGGGTCGTGCAAACTCACTAAGACATGACATAGATAGACCCTTACAGTGCAGCCATGCGTCGTCGAAAATTAAGAGAGTCATCCTCGTCCGTGGTTCCGACCCCTGACATTTTTATTTTATTTTTAATTTTTGTGTGTTTGATTTTGACCTTATTTGATTGTTTATTTGATGGACGTGACATGTAATGTAACACTATATTATATACCCTTATTTAAATTATTTATTCCCATTTACTAGATTATTTGATAGATAGATTAGATTTAGGTAGTACATAGGATGTTGCTTGGACCTTTTGTTGGTGCATGTTGAGCTTTCTATAATTGCGGCGGCATCCGCCTTGTGCTAATTATTTTGAATAGTATTTTATAGTTAGATGCCTGCCTCGTTGGGGGCCTTGTATAATAAATAAATACTCAAAATCATAGATGTAGTATTGCTACCGTTCTACTCCTAGAATCTATGCTCAAAATCAATCGGACAGACAAGATCAGGTAATTCGGTATGAACACCCCTTGTTTTCCTGTGTACTCTTAGCTGTTCCTTTAATGGTACAGTGGAAAATAAATTTTAACTGCTGTACAGAGCTCAGAACGCAGAATAACTCATCAGAACAGCATAACACAGAAACAGAACAGAACAGAAAAATCAGTTAATTGCACTCACACAGAACACAGAATAACTTATCAGTACTGAAGTAACAGTCTTAAATAGAAATAGCATAAAACGTAATAAAGGTCAGAAAGAATCAGTCAGAATTAAAAGCACATATTCGGACAGAATCATACTCAGAAAGAATTATAGCCAGACAGAAGAATATTACTCAGAATTAATCGGATAGAAAAGATCAGTTAATTCGGTATCCACACAGAGTTCAGAACACAGAATAACTCATTAGTACCTACCGAAGTAACCATCTTAAAGAGAAACGGCATAAAATAAATTACAGTTAAAAGTTCAGATAGAAGCTTAATCAGACAAATTAATACTCAGAATTAAACGGACAGACAAGACCAGTTACATCGATATTCACTCAGAGTTCAGCGCACAGAATAACCCGTTAGTAAATACCGAAGTAACAGTCTTAAACGGCTTAAGCCAACAAACAGATTAAATAACATATGTTTTGACGTACCCAAATTCTACTGGCTGGCAAGTTGCAGGTAGAAGCAGCGCCTTCTGTATTTGAAGTTTACATCCCCGCAGCCGCCTCGCTTGCGGTTGGTGGTTTGTTCAGTCAGAGTCAGAAGTAGATGAGCAGACAGACAGATCAGATCTAGACAGATCAGATGTATCTGATGATGACTGTTCGTAGAATCAGGCGTGATTACTTTGTAGCATTCAGCACGTGTGCTTAGTTGTCCTTCCATGTAGGTTGCTCCATTAGGGCACACAATAGGCAAAATGGCTCATCAGAGTCTATTACTTGCAGTTCATACAACGGAGCAGTGACCCCTTCATAGTATTTTACAGGAGTATGGAAATGATCTCGACTTCTCTCAAAAAAAATCACTGTCAGCCAACTCGACAGTTCATAGTCTAAATTTGTCCCCTTTTCCACAAAAATTCTTTTACTCCCATATTTTAAACAGGTAGGTAAGTACACATATCCGTGTCCACCGTTAAGTAAAGATTCAGTTATAGCCATTGACATATTATATTACTTCGTAAGGAGAAGGCTAACGCTCCTAGTACGTGGCACCGACGCGCCGGTGTCAAAATCGGAAAGTGACACCAATGACAGCTTAGTCACCGAGACACAGAGACCGTTCTTGTACCAGAGCTGTAGAAGTAAAGGAAGTAGTATCTTGACGTTATTTTTTTTTTTTTTTTTCTATACCAAATGCGCTCGAAGCAAATGTTCGAATGGCCACATCTTTACTTCCTAAGATCAATGGTTGTAGCAGACTTTTTCACACAGTTCATGAAATCTGGGGTTGTACGTAAGTTCCACCTGCTAGCGTTTCCAACTATGAAATTGTATGAAACGACAATCCTGGGCAGTTGATCCACCAATCGACAGACGTGTGGGTAGGTATTATAGTAAGAACAGTTCTCTTTTATCTACTTGATCATTTCTCTGTGGTCGAGGGTAGTTTGATAAAGTGTATAATTTTTCTGACGCTCTGTTTCTCTGTTTTGGTATGTCATTTTCAAAAGAAGATGAATATCATGTATAAAATTCCTCCAACGTGCCACATTTGTGAGCCTTCGTAATATTTTGAAGTTTAGCTGTACTTAACCCTTCGGTTAAACAAGACGCTGATGCTGAATCACTCTATTTATGCACCATCCCTAATTGGTATATTTTCAATATTGCACTCATGATTATCAGGGTAAAATATAGGCATAATCTTCTCAGCTATTACACATATCAACGGGTCGGTTGGCTTGAGTCACAGAAGCTTGGTTGCAATTACCCGTTTAAATAACACACTCGGTATTATTGTTTGGTACTGGCACCAGTGGTCTGAATGCCCTTTTCGGAGTTTTTTTTTTTATTTTTTTTATAAATATTCGTCAGTTTGTTTTGTTGTAGCCATTAATTCACTGTAATTCACTGTTGTAGTCACTCCGGAATGATTTTGTTTTGGGTCCCATTAATCGCACTTCTGAATTTTAAGAGTTAAACGCATTCATGTTTGTTATAAATGTATTTCAATCAGATCAGACAGTGTTTCCTTAGGAAACCTTTGTTAAAACAGTGCACACACGCGTTCAGTCGCTCGACAGACTGGCGCCGCTCCGTTGATTGCGAGCTAGCTGCGCTTTTGCGGGGGGCGATGGTACTACTCGCCGTAACACTTAGTTATAAAATTTATTTAATATCAACATTTTTCGGATACTTATTAGAGTTTGAAATCACCCATATCTTAAAAGGCTTTCTGACCCATTAACGCACTGCTAGAAAGTTTAGATCTAAGGTCTTTAGACCTTCTAACGCACTGAGGGGACAATCACTCAAATTCTTAATTAACGTGCTCTTAACTTAAGTTAAGACGTCACTATCACTAATAGGTGATGATAATGATTTGTCTTGTGATCTTGTGCAAGTGCTTGCTCGGTCACTACTCACTACAATAGTTAGTGATGAATCTATATTATAAAGAGGAAAGATTTGTTTGTTTGTATAGAATAGGCTCCGAAACTACTGGACCGATTTGAAAAATTCTTTTACCATTAGAAGCCGACATTATTCGTGATGAACATAGGCTACTTTTTAATGCGGGAAAATGCTTCATTCCTACGGGAAATCTAAAATAAAAGTAAATACTAGCGGCTTGGCCCGGGATACACTTGACGGCGCCATCTATCCAGAATCAGGGGAAGCGACTAACATGACAACTGCTTGGTGATATTTTTAGCGATTCGCTTCACGGTAGATAGATGACGTTTTATACTTTTCAACGCGGACGAAGTCGCGAGCAGCTAGTATCAATATATATACATAAATTTTAGTTTTTATTATTGATAAATGTATAAAAAAAACAATATAAAATTCCTTTTATTACAGAAGTAAGTAAAATAAAATCTTATTGGCTATCAATAACTTTTTTGTGCGTATTTTTTACGCATGATTATCTTTAACGTATACTAAAATATGATTATCTTTCTAGCGTTAAAAAACCTATACCATAGATACCACAGAACTATACTATAGCCAAAGTTTGAACTTATCAAAGAGTTCATTCCCAAAATTGGCCCTGCCGGGATTCGAACTAGGCCAGTGCTTCCAGATCCCAAAAGTAAAATTACAGTGTTGCCCGTTAAAAAATACAGGAGTTTATAAAAACAATACAGTAGATTTCAAAATCGATTACAGTAAAATTACAGAAGAATTTTTTTAAAAATATTGATAGAAAAATAAGCTGCTTTATGACTTTGTTTATCAATACAAATTGCCTATGAGTTATTAAATAAATGAAAACATATATTTCCTTAGTTGGATTAAAATTCACGCAATTTTCGGAAGTCCGCTGAAATTCAACTAACAAGTACATAATTATATTTTTGAACCCTTTTTTTTGTTCACAAAATAATTAAGACAAGCACAGACTATATAATTTTCATTAGTAGATTAGTTGCGTTCCGTTTTTTACGTATTACAATTGATAAAGCTATATGAAAATTAAATACAGTATATTCCATACACTGTATTTTATCATTACAGTATACAGTAAATCTACTGTAATTACAGTGAATCTGGAAGCCCTGAACTAGGGACCCCTAAAACAGAACGCTAAGGTACTAAACAATGGGTTCGTCAAATTTATTATTTTTTATGACAAAATACTCCACTAATTTTTTTTTTTAGATTTTATTTTCTGTTGAAATTGCGTTGAAAAATATGAATTTGATACAAACTGGAAACTACTTACTCACGCAAACTTGGCAAAGTTTAAGTTAATATGAACTTACTAACAATAGATTACTTGGCGCAACTTGTGATAGAATTTCAAATTGTTATTAAAACTTAAAATGAACTTTCTATACCTACACTCTTATCAATATTGTACCTGATTTTTTTTGGGGCAATTTTTAATTTCATATAAGAACTTGATGTGTACATCCTTACTTCCTTACTAATATTATAAATGCGAAAGTAACTCTGTCTGTCTGTCTCGCTTTCACGCAAAAACTACTGGACCGATCACCATGAAATTTTGCATACAGGTAGTCTAGAGCCTGGGAAAGGACATAGGGTACCTTTCATCCAGAAAAAAAGGACTACGTATTCCCGAGGGACCATATAAAAACATAAATAATTGGGCGCTACTGTCGCATGGCGGCGCCATCGTCGTCACAGCGATATAAGATGACATGAGATGACATTACACAAAATGTTCCTAGCTGTGAAACATTATTGATGTATTTTGTCTAAAATTGTCACTTGGTTGTCAAATATTTATAGGTGCGTTCAGAATTTTGTTGTAGTATGAGGTCCGATCTCTAAGACCGATTTTTAAGAATGTTTTTTCGGTAGGTAAGTGATAGTTGCAAAATAACGTTTGCCCGGGTCAAGCTAGCATATATTTTCTTTTTCAACGCGAACGAAGTCGCGGACACCCACTAATAATATTATAAATGCAAAAGTAACTCTGTCTGTCTGTCTCGCTTTCACGCCAAAACTACTGAACCGATTTAAATGAAATTTGGTATACAGGTAGTCTAGAGCCTGGGAAAGGACATGGGGTACTTTTCATCCAGAAAAAAAGTAGGTACTGTTCCCGAGGGATCAAGAATAATAAAATAAAAAATCTAACGCCTGGCGAAAGCGTTATAGCAACAATACATCAAGCGTTTATATTGCTTTCGCTGACGAAAGGGGTCATTTAAAAAATATTTTCTTGGTGGTACAGTCGGCCGCATAAGTCGATTAACACATTCAAAAGTGCAAAACATCTGAACACTCAACTTACTTACTTAATTACTTACATACTGAAGCTTTTTACGATCTTTTGTGCGTAAAGTTTATTTTGTTCTCTAGTCGTCACAACGACAAATGGCGCGTTAAGTGTTTAGTTGTTTTGCAGTTATGAATGTGTTAATCGAATTATGCGGCCGACTGTATGTATGCAAAGCATATAAGTTTATTTTTAGCGAATCTTGCGATTGCTTCTGTTATAGGCGACGGTAGCCACTTATTATTTCGATGCAGTCATATTTTAATACTAGTTGGTGCCTGCGACTTCGTCCGAGTTGTAAAAGATAAAAATAGCCTATCGTGTGTCCCGTAAGTCTAACTGTTTATCTACCAAGTTTCATGAAAATCAGTTAATTCCTTTAAGAGTTATAGAGGAACAAACCGTCAATGTTGGTGACTTTGCTGGTCATCAAACTTTGCCTATTGAGGTGACTTGTTGAGGAAACAATATTATTCCGAAACTATGGATAAAATATTTATCCATTAATTGTAAAGTCACATATTATCTGACATAGTTTTGGAATAAGTTTTCTCCAACAAGTCACCTCAACAGGCAAAGTTTGATGACTAGGCAAAGTTACATACATACAGTCATACAATACCTACACTTACAGATTTATTATTAGTATTAATGATAGATATAAATATGTATATGACGAGGAATTCACGATGAACGCAAACCTATTGACACGAAGTTTCCACATCTCTCCCGCAAAAATGTCCTGGGTCCTGGGAAAGGTAAAGTTTCCGAGTCGGGACAAGTTAAATTCCCATTTGCATAATTTCAACGGCTCGGACGCAACTTGGCAAGTGAGGGCTCAATATTTTAGGGTTCCGCATTGCGTTGAGCTTAAGTTAGCGGTACGAGAATACTTAATACTTAGAAAGTTGTATTTTTCAACCGACTTCCAAAAAAGAGGAGGTTCTCAATTCGACGAGTATGTTTTTTCTTTTTAAGTTTGTTACCTCATAACTTTCGACTGGGTGAAACGCTTCCCGTGCGGTCCGATTTCAATTTGGTCCAGTTCTAACAATGGCATCCATGAGAAAAGACCACGAGACGGTTTGAAGTCGGTTTATTTTTTGTTAAAAAGAATTATTTAAGTAACAACTCTCAGGCAGTTCAGAATATTAGTAAACGACACTTGCTGGTAGAAAGCAAAACGACACAGGTTCTGCAAATGGCTAAGGTTAGTGCGATAAAGGTCAAAGAATTAAGGAGGGATAGAGATATACTCTCTTTTTTTATGTTAAGGTCAACAGACAGGCTGACGGTCCACTTGATGGTAGGTGGCTACCGTCGCCTATAACACAAGCAACGCCATAAGGATTAAGGATAAGGGATAAGGGAGGGATGATGGGAACACAATGGTAATTAAAGTTAATTAATTAGATAGCGTTATCGTTAATTAGTGGGTGAAACGAGACAAAACTACGTCTTTTGAACTGTCAAGTGGTTATGCATTTCTGAGAATCGTTTGTAAGACGTCACTTCTCTAGTATTTATATGCTCACTGGTTGAGCCAAGAACCTCAACCACTAGTCCCATCTTCTTTTTAAGGTGGCACTCCTCTACGAAGGTTGGTGACCTTAAACTATTCTCTTAAATTCTTCAACAAACATGCCTTACTACTGTCTCTTCTACGTTTGCCCTGTATTTTCCTTCATCTCATCACTACTTGACTCTTCAAGTCTAAAATTGCCTGAAATATTGCAGCTTCCTATAACAGAGGACTAATACTCATGCGGAGTTTAAGATTGGATCGTCGGCAATACGTGATATTTTTCATTTTCTAAAAGAACCACTATGCATTTAGCAACTAATAAAATATTTATACAGAACCCGCTCACTTTATTACAAACTTACACTTGTTCAACTTTTTCTTATGCTAACATAAAATTGTAAGAACTCATTTACTCTACATTGAATTAATGTGGGATTTTTGTAGAGATCCCTTCAAACAAGTTTCTGTAAGGCTTCGGTTCGGACCTCCGTTTAATACCTCTGACTTCCATATTGTTATGGCTTTTTGAGAATTTATCTCACCCGACCAATGGTCATGTTTAATTTTATTTATTACTAGCTGTTGCACGCGACTTCGTCCGCGTAACTTTATAAAATATAATACATTCGTGTCTATGAAATCATGGAAATACACATACAAAATTTCAACACAATCGGTCAAGCCGTTTAGTAGTTGACATACTGACAGCATCACCACCTATCAGGTCCAATTGTATTTTTAAATCATCCAAGAAACCATCGAAATATCCATATAAAATTTCAACCCAATCGGTTCAGCCGTTTAGAAGTTATGTGAAAAAGATAAGTACGGAAGGATAATTCTTACTACCCGTTTTCCCGTAGGAATGAAGCATTTTCCCGCTGTAAAAAGTATCCTATGTTCATCACGGATAATGTCGGCTTCTAATGGTAAAAGAATTTTTCAAATCGGTCCAGTACTTTCGGAGCCTATTCAATACAAACAAACAAATGTTTCCTCTTTACAATATTAGTATGGACTAAGAAAAAGTTTGCAGACTGTTCCATAAAATAATGTAAATATGAGTAAAATAATGCACTTTCCGCATCGCGTTTACCGCAGTACGGCTATTCCTGTCGCTAATATATTTCCCAATGTTCCGTTAGTCCGGTTAAAACCGAACATTTCCAGCCAGGAACAAATCAATACATACGTTTTAATTAGACTCCAATATTGGAGGTGCATTTTCCAGTTAAATACCTAATAATATAAGTCATACGACTAATTCTGTTGTTATTTATGAATATGCGAAGTCAATTTTTCAAACTTGATTTATGGTAGTGTCCCTTATTATAATTATACAATCCGACCTATACAATCCGTTAATTAGTTTTTAATACTACTGTGCGCATTTATTTCGCACTAGCTGATGCCCGCGACTTCGTCTGCGACGGAAAATAAAAAATGTATCAATCATCAATACTGTTAGGGCGGGGACAAGAAGGGGCAAGACAGACTCACCTGACTGATGTTCGACTGCTCCTTCTGCGCTGGTTCTATTCCACCACAACACACCAGAGTTTTTGATGATTTGAGCGTTGAATTTGCGATGTCACGCACACACACACACACACACACACACGTGAAGAGTTTAATTATATATGAATTATATGCGGAGCGAGATGTGAGCGCGATGGCAACTTATGATCGTCTGTCTTGTTTTTAAGGGTAGGAAAAGGAATAAAAAATAGATAACTATGTAGGTAGATATGCGTGTGATGCGTTTGTTTGGATGTGTGCGATGTGTGTGATGTAAAACGGCGTCAACAAATACATATAATGAAAATGTAAGGGTCGGTCATGGAGTAAGTCATTTTGTTTTCAGAGATATCGTGTTTATTGGCTCTATACATGATACTGAAACTAAATTGACCATTTTTACATTTTTTTTCTGTATGTATGTATGTTCCTCCATAACTCCTAAACGAATTGACTGATTTTCATGAAACTTGGTAGATAAACATTTAGACCTGGTACTTTTGAAGAAATTGAAGATTTTCTAACCGACCCTTTTTCTTTGCCGTCCAGTGTATCTATTCTAATATTATAAAGAGGAAAGATTTGATTGTTTGTTTGTTTGTATAGAATAGGCTCCGAAACTACTGGCTCGATTTGAAAAATTCTTTTACCATTAGAAGCCGACATTATCTGTGATGAACATAGGCTACCTTTTACCGCGGGAAAATGCTTCATTCCTACGGGAAATCTAAAATAAAAGTAAATACTAGCGCCTTGGCCCGGCAGATAGCGCCATCTATCCAAATTAGATGAAACATCGCATAGATATATTATTTCAATGGGTGAAACGACTAACATGACAACTGCTTGGTGATATTCCATGGTAGATGGCGTTTTATACTTTTCAACGCGGACGAAGTCGCGAGCACCAGCTAATATAAAATACATATGTAAATCGATACTTAAGGAGTAAACTCCAAAAAATTACCTTGACAGACTGGCTGTACCTCTCTGCAAAACACAGTACGCACTGTTCTGCTGAAAGTAAATTTTCTACGGAAATTCACAACAACGAAAAGACCTCACTCTCTTTTAGCGAAATGCAAAAAGGCGTCCCAACAATGGATTCAACATTAGTGGATTAAATCTAGGTACAAAGGCCAGATGTAGGCTTTGTCTTTGCTCTGCATCTATTGTTCTGAGACCTATACAAAGGTGTACAAATAGAATTCGCATATTGTTCTTGTACTATATAATAATTTAGTATAAGAGCGCATTAATGCTAGAAATAATCACATTATTTATATATAATTTTGGCTGCGAAATACATAAATTATGTTTAATTTTTACAGAAATATAAAATTTATCGTATAGTATCGTCTTATTGTGTTATGCTAGAAATTGTTCATACAGAAGAATATCATTTTATTCTTCTTGGTTATCAAACCCCGAAGCCCGACGCAAAAGTGGGGTGTTATAAGTTTGTGAAATCGTAGCTGCTAAGCGGTATGGGCCGATATTATTTTATTTTTTTAAAAGCTGTTCAGGCGTAGACGTAGACGTAGATGTAGACGTAGACGTAGACGTGGACGTGGACGTGGACGTGGACGTAGACGTAGAAGTAGACGTAGCCGTAGACGTAGCCGTAGACGTAGACGTAGACGTAGACGTAGACGCAGACGCAGACGCAGACGCAGACGTAGACGCAGACGTAGACGTAGACGTAGACGTAGACGTAGACGTTGAAGATATATAGTAGGTAATACGAGTAGTGATTCACCAAAGCGGTAAAATTAAAGGCAACGCTTAACTCAACACTTGAAATATTCATAGCAACCACACACGGGGCCGTAGCTCGCAGCCAATTTCGAATGAATAATTTAAACAGCCCAAAATTTCAAGTTCATTCAAAGTCGAAATGGTCATTTACAATTTAGTAGCATTATAGACACATCCTCCGATGGGGTTTCAACTGGGTTGTAGTCCTCGGCTCTTGAGTGAATGGTTGAATTATATATGAACGAACGAAACGAACTGCGGAATGTCAACCGAGCTTACGGGAAGAGGAAATGGAATGGAAAAGGTTAAATTAAGGGACAAAAATAAATTGTATACTTACTGACATGAGTATCAATCGAGACAGAGAGAGAATCTCTGTCTCCAATCCAGTCAGTACGTTATAGTAAAGGCCTCTTTCACTATCTCTGAGTAAATTTACAAGTAGGCTAACCGCCATTTAAAGTCATTTATTTAGGTAAGAAAGCGTACGAGTTTCACCATAATATTGTATATATTTACTCGCCAATTATCTTTACTTGAAAAGTAACTAAGGAGCACTTTACTTGTAGTTGGTGAAAGAGGCCTTAAGTATATATGTCTAGTATAAATGAAAGAGGCCTATATGTCTAATAGTGGCAGGAACCTAGCGTGTTTGGGCTCAATAGAAAATCGGGGGTCCGTTTATAATTTTAATTACAGATTTTCTTAGATATCAAAATAATTATTCAATCATTATTGCCTATATAGGGGAAAATACCCAATTATTGGCACTTTAAGAAATACGACCATTTATTTGCACCTTTCGACCTATTGTTCAACTGAAATAAAATTTGAAAGTTTGACAATGTTTAAATCACTTGACTGTTTAGTGTTAGCAATTCATAAAGTTCATGAACCAAGTTGTTTTTGTGGGAACACAGTTTATGAAATAGTTTTCCAATTTTTAGTGAAATGTTTAGAGTGCCAATAAATTGGAGGGGTGCCAACATTAGGTCAATTTACCCTATATATTTTTGTAGGGCATTGAATTTTTCGTTTTCATTATAAAATAATCCCTCGTAATTTTTTTCTGGGTGAAAGGTACCCTATGTCCTTTTCTGTATCTCTGACAACGTGTATGAAGAATTTCATGACGATCGTATAGTAGAAAATAATCCTTACTAATATTATAAATGTAAGTTAGTTTTTTGTTTGTTACGCTTTCACGCAAAAACTACTGAACCGATCACCATGAAATTTTCATCCAGAACGCGGACGAAGTCGCGGGCACCAGCTAGTACATGTATACTACTTACTATATATCGTTCTTTTTATTTGGCGGATGTGTTTCTTTTTTCTTTATTTTAGGGGATCTCCCCTTTTAATCTGCACTTACAACTAAACTTCAAAAAGCCCTTTGCGTCGCGAAAACCTTTGTTTTGGCGCGAAAATTCGTGATTCGCGCCTTAAGGCAATATGGCGGCTGCTCGACATTCCAACATTAAACTTTATGTCACAAACGAGTAAGAATTCAATTTGAAACTTATTCCAACGCTTTAGAGTGGAGTTTCCCATGCCGGCTTTTGTTTTACGCGAATTTAAAAGATGGTTTTCGAAAACAAAAGACTGATTGTGGCGACGGAAGCCCACCGAAACTTCTCTTGGATACGAAAGCGCGTTGTATCTAAGTTATTTTTATGTATATTTCAGGAACTACTGATTCGAATTGAAAAATTCTTTTTGTATTGGATAGTCCATTTATCGAGGAAGGCTATAGGCTATAGAGAACGCGGACGAAGTCGCGGGCACCAGCTAGTTATAGGTATCTTATACTATATGTACTAGCTGGCGCCCGCGACTTCATCCGCGTTGAAAAAGACAAAAGCAGTCTATCCTCATTGACATATTATATTACTTCGTAAGGACAAGGTCTCCTATAGTACATGGCACCGACGCGCCGATGTTAAAATCGGAAAGTGACACCACTAATTGACAGCTTAGTCACCGAGACACAGATACCGGCCCATGTACCAGAGCTGTAGAAGTAAAGGAAGTAGTATCTTAAAGTTCTAATAGATGGCGTTAGTTTTTTTCTGTACCAAATGCGCTCGAAGCAAATGTTCGAATAGCCGCATCTTTACTTTCTAGGATCAATGCCTACCCTATGTCCTGTACGTCTAAATGTTTATCTACCAAGTTTCATGAAAATCAGTCAATTCGTTTGAGAGTTGTGGAGGAACATACTTACATACAATAGCTACACTTACAGATTCATTAGTAGTGTGATGATGATGATATAGAGTAAATACTTGTTACTTGGCTACAGAACTTTATCATAATTTTATAAAAAAAAAATACTTTCAAAGCTATTAAAATTAGAATTAGGTTGTGGTTAGAGTAAATATTGTCAGTTAATGCTAGAGCATTTACATTAAAATGCGTTATAAATAAGACATAGATAAGATAAATTAGCACTCTGATTTAACTAAATACCTTTATCTACATTTATATCTATACAAAAATAATGATATTTAGTCAATCTGATAACAGGACGTATGTATATAACTATAATATAATTATATGATCGGCAAACTATATACATATATGTATACTAGCTGGTGCCCGCGACTCCGTCCGCGTTGATTAATGAAAAAAATATATATAGGGGAAAATACCCAATTATTGACACTTTAAGAAATACGACCATTTATGCACCTTTCGACCTATTTGTTCAACTAAAAAAAATGTGAAAGTTTGACAATGTTTAAATCATTTGACTGTTTAGTGTTGGCAATTCATTAAGATCATAAACGTAAGATTTATTTATTTTTTGTGGGAACACAGTTTATGGAACAGTTTTCTTATTTTTTAGTGAAAAGTTTAGGGTGCCAATAAATTGGAGGGGAGCCGACATTAGGTCATTTTACCCTATATCCTGAAATACTTCCTGTTAGTTTTTCAAAAAACGACTGCGGGTACCCTCTATAAAGAAAGTATAATAAATGCGAAAGTTTATGAGGATGGACGGATGTTCAAGCAAAAACGCTGAACGAATTTGGATGAAATTTTGTGACTTAGATGACAGTTTTACCTGGATTAATATACAGGATACTTTTATCCTGGAAATCGTCTAAAAAATTAAGTAATTGGCTGGCATTGTCGCCGTGGCGGCGCCACCGCCGTCACAGCGATAACAATGTCAGCAGACGTCATAATATTATTCATATACATATATTTTCTTTTTCAACGCAAACAAAGTCGCGGGCACTAGCTAGTTACTAATAAAAGAGAAACATAAATATTATTAATGTAGACATTTATCTTCTAAATCTATATTATTATTATTATATAGATATTATAATACCTAATCTATATTATAATTACTATTATTATAAGTAGTTAATAATTTCATTTTCAAATTCCTTGCCTAACTACTTCAGTTAAAAATTTGTACCGCGCGCGCTTTTTGCGCTTGCGTGCTCAATCAATGTTGCCAACATAAAATGTCAAAGAAACAACTAAGAATCAGAGACGACACATAAAACGCATAGGTAATGAGACTATTAAATTATTAAGAAGATAATTTTTTAAGAAGATTAAATCGTTTTGAGTGTTTTTATTTTTATTTTATTGTCATTTTCAAATGATCAATATGATATTATAAAATGTCATAATAGGAACAGTCGGCCGCAAAAGTCGATTAATATATTCAAAAGTGCAAAACAACTGAACACTCAACGCGCCTGTAAGTCGTCACGACTAGAGAACAAAATAAACTTACCTACAAACGATCATAAAAAGCTTCAGTAAGTAAGTAAGTTGAGTGTTCAGTTGTTTTGCACTTTTGAATGTGTTAATCGACTTATGCGGCCGACTGTACCTCTGTTTATCTGTCACCTGTTCACGCCTCAACTACTTAATCGTTCATAATGAAATTTTGTTTTATATGTCGAGGGAACATATAAAAATAAAAATATAAAGCCTGCCAAAACTATAACAGCATTTAAGAAGCTATTGAAACCATAACTTATTGAAGCCAGAGCCCATACGTCGATATCTATCTTGTCTCTTACGCCTTTTTCTATTATGGTCGGCAGCGACGTTTGAACTTTTGAAGATGAGTGATTGATACCGGGTTCGACTCCCGACAAGCTAAACTTTGGCAATAAACTTGCAAAATATGGATCTGGTCTGGATCTACAAAGTAGTGACAGGCACACTACGGTACGCAGTAAAAAAGTTTAATAAGTAGGTATTTGTCAAAACAACTTTACATCACAATGCTTGCTACTTTTATTACACTCCACCACGCTTCATGTTATAATCGTTGACAGACAGGCATTTATGTTCAGGTTTTGATTTCGAATGTCGCGATTTATATTCCTTATTATTTATTCATTAAATAATTACTTTATATAATAGTAGCCAGTGCCCGCGACTTCGCCCGCGGTAAATTATATACTAAAACCTCCCTCGAGAACCACTCTATTCATTGGTGAAAACAGCATGAAAATCGGTGCAGTGTTTTTGAGTTTATCGCGAACATGTTTTATCATAATTATTATATAGTGATAGTTTGCAAGAATCACTATTGAGGTTGGTAGATCTACCAAGTACCTAAGCCCACATCTATTGTTTACTTACTCTATGGCTCTGGCCACATCGACATAAATGCCGTCAACATAGAATCAGAAGCCGCATTTCCGTCCAACAATTTACTACTTAAGCGAATACCACACGAATAAAATTGTAGTCAGGATCAAGGATTACTAGTGTGTAAAGCACATTACTAGTTTTATTTTATTAACGACGGTAAATTTAAATTTTCATGCAGTAAACGAGTTCAATCAATAGACTGCCTTTGCTACTCATTATTTAAAAGAAAATTAGTTATCCTTGCGATAACCATTGCAACGTGTTTATACGTAACTGGCTAACTGGTAAGTGCTTTTCTTTTACAATTTGTAATAAAAATTGTTAAATCTATCGATTGAAGTTCAAACCCTTTGACTTTTAAGATTTTAAGTTTGAATATGGCGCCTTATTTTAATTGCACTGTAGCGCCGCATGCATACAACAAAATGTCATTATTTTTTTTCTTTTTCTTTCGGTTGATGTATTTTTGTTGTTCTATAGACTTGTCAATGTCATTGGCATGTCATGCAACTGTAAATTTTTTTTTAAATATTTAATGTTTACAACCGTCCGTAAACAACAGAATATTTATAAAATCAAAGATTTAGATCAAGGAGAAGATTTAGATTTTAGATCTTTGAATAAAATAAAATGTGATTTTTAATTTGTTGTGATTGTGAAAGATTATAAATAGTATAATATTTTCAATAAATTATTACAATTAAGTACCTACTTAAATATAAAATTTGCACAGAGCCGAAGGAAAAAATTGTTGAAAATTGATATTTATATTGGCAAACAGTTTAATTAAATGGCAAGTGATTCGTTTGTAACTTCGTTATAGTTCGTTTTTTTTGAACCTATTTTTTTTTTTCAGAAAAAGTATCCTATAGTTAATCAAGGTAATAAACTATCTGCAGCCAGGTTTGGAACTCCCTGCCCTGCCAGTGTTTGTATTTTCAAGCTCATATAAACCCAAACCCAATTTAATCTATCACTAATTTTATAAAGAGAATGGATTTGTGTTTTTGTTTGTAATGAATAAACTCAAAAACTAGTGGACATATTTTAAAAATTCTTTCACCTCATAGAAAGGTACATTATCAGTGAGTAAAATAGGCTATTTTTTATAAGGTTACACGTCCGAAGTAGCGTGCATCAGCTAGTAAATACTAATAATAAATCTGTAGGGGTCGGTCATGGAGTAATTTACTTTGTTTTCAGAAATATCGTGTATATAGGCTCTATACGTGATACTGAAACTACATTGACCATTTTTAGAATTTTTTTCTGTATGTATGTATGTTCCTCCATAACTCTTAAACGAATTAACCGATTTTCATGAAACTTGGTAGATAAACATTTAGATGTATGGGACACAGGATAGGCTACTGTTTTCTATTTCAACTCAAACGAAGTCGCGGGCGCCAGCTAGCAACTAATTTTATATAGCACTAGCTGTTGCCCGCGACTTCGTCCGCGTTAAAAAAGTAGCCTATCACGTGTCCCGTATTTCTAAATGTTTATCTACCAAGTTTCATGAAAATCAGTTAATTCGTTTAAGAGTTATGCAGGAACATACATACATACATACAATACCTACACTTACAGATTTATTATAAGTATTGATTGATTGATTTTCGTTACAGCGCCCTCTAGCGATGTCTGACCCAGATTTCAGCACACTGAGTCACGTGTCTCCCGCCTTAACCAATGACAAACTAGACAAAGGATTATCAGATTGGTTCAACGAGGAGACAAAATTCACACATTGGGAGGTAAAAGATCATTTGTAAACTATATAAAATTCATCTCTCATATTGTTTTATTCTACTTAAACGTTTAAATGTTAAATTTAAGTTCTTAAATTTCATCATTCTTAATTTTCACATCATTCACAATCATAAAAATAAAATAAATAAATAAATTCCTTTTTCAACCTTACCACCTTGCCTTTCCAAAAAAGGAGGAGGTTCTCAATTTGACTGTGTTTTTTTTTTAATGTTTGGTACCTCATAACTTTCGACTGGGTGAAACCAGATTTCCAAAAAAGAAAAATAATTCTGTTTTCTAAACTGGTTTCGAACCTTTGGTTTCCAAAGCGGCCGAAGCGAAACGATTCTTTATTTATTTGAAAGCTGCTACTTCCCGTGTGGTCCCATTTCAATTTGGTCCAGTTCTGACAATGGCATCCATTAGAAAACGGTTTGAAGTCGGTTTTTTTTTTTTGTTAAAAAGACTCATATTTATTAAAACAACAAAACTTTAAATATCAAAAAAAAATATTCTAAAATACAGAAAGGTGGAACAAATCAAGAAGCAGTCATTAGACAGCACTTCATAAGTGAAATCTTAGTTTAAAAAAGCTTTTTATAGTTCATTTTTCTGACGACAGATGTCACTTTCATACAAGATTTTTGTCTGAGTGATACACTCACCGATTTTATGTTTTACCCCCAATTCTACCAAAATGCCCAAAGTGCCCAAGCCCGCCTAAAGAAGTTATCACTTCAATAAAACAACAATTTGAAGTTGGTTAGTTCAACTTCTACTTATTCTATTCTATTCTTATTCTACTCAAATATCTACATCAAAAGTGAATAAATAAATTAGAGACAAAAAAATAAACAAAAAGTTTAATATTTTTCAGTACGTAAGCGAAACTGGGAAAGGCGATTCGTATCTCAGTGAGAGCATTCGTATAAGAATATTTGGTAAAACTCGCGAGGGAAACAAAGTGAAACACGTTCAAGTAATACTCAAGAATATACCCAGAAGTGTTGCTAGACAATTGACATTTAGAAGTGCGGATTTCTTTAGGAACGAGATCAACTTTTACGAGCATGTGTTGCCCGAGTTATTGGAGTTCCAATCGAAGAGAAATCCAAACGAGCCGTTCGACAATTACGCGAAGATATTTCTGTCATACTGCGATGGTAAAAACGACTTTATATGTCTGGAGGACGCAAGTTTGGAGTGTTTCGGTTCGGCAGTGAGACAGGAGGGCCTGGATTTGGAACATTGCAAGTTAACGTTAAAAACTTTGGCGAAATTTCACGCCATCTCGTTCGCCATGAGAGACCAACAGCCCCAAAAATTCAAAGAATTAACGGAAAAACTTGCAGAAACATATTACGCACCACATTTTTGGTCATGGTACGAACGTTTTTGGAAAAGAGTTTGCGGCATAGCAATAAATGCTGTAGAAACTGAGTACCCAAACACAGTTTATGTGGAAAAAATCAAAGAGTTTGCAGTGCCCGAACGTTACAAGCAGATGATTAGGGCGGTCGAAACCAAGGAGAACGGTGTCATATCGCACGGAGACTCTTGGACTAATAATTTCCTATACAAATACGTTAAAAATTCAGTGGTGGACGTCAAAGTCATAGATTTCCAATTGTCCAGATGTGCGAGTCCAGTTTTGGACACTTGTTTCGTGTTCTGCGGTTGCACGACCCAAGAATTGAGGGACAAACATTACGACGAACTGTTGAAGTATTATTACGATGTGTTGTCTGTGCAAATTCGCCAATTGGGTAGCGATCCGAGTGAGATTTACTCGTGGGAGACATATTCGAGGGATGTGAAGGAGTTTTCGTTCTTCGGCTTAGCGTTCAGTTTTGAGTCGACTCCGATGATAGTGTTGGCCCCGGAGGATGCTGTTTCAATGGATATGAAGGTAATATCAGTACTAATAATGAATCTGTAAGGGTTGGTCGTGGAGTAAGTTACATTGTTTTCAGAGATATCGTGTTTATAGGCTCTATACGTGATACTGAAACTAAATTGACCATTTTTAGAATTTTTTTTTCTGTATATAGCTTGTTTGCGAGAAGCGTGACGTAACTCAAAAATCGCCATTTTTTTAGTTATTAAGTATACAGGTGAACTCAGCGAATTTTTCTCTATTTGCTACAGAAACAGCATTACAAGAGGTTGTAACGTTATAGTCTATTGCGCTTCATCAGCTGCTTTGTTTCAAAAACGTTTTATCTCAATGTACGCGGGCCGTTTTAAGAGTGAACTGCATTTGATTACATCTACAACGACATATTCAGTGTTGAGATATTTTTCTTGCAAAGATAATATGCAAGAACATTTATAACAAATTCCATTTCCATAAACGACTCACTTTTGTTTAATACTCATTTGTTTAAAATAATTATTGTCAACAATGACCTAACTATAAATAAATTAATAGATTAAAAATTATTTATATACAATAACGTCTCAACATGATACCCTTGTTCAAAAAACTTGAAATTATAATTAAAAGTACTTGCATTTTATTATAAAAAGTATAAGTTATTATAAAAAGTACTTGCATTTTTATCTTCTTTGTTAGTTTTTCATGAAGAGTAATAAGTAACAAAAGAATTTAAGACATTTAAGCGCCCCTTTCACAAACGTCAAGTATGCCTAACTGTCATTTAAAGTCACCGGTAACCGGGGACAATGGAGCTGATATACCTTTGTTTGTACGGTAAACGTTCCAAACATTGAATAGAAAATAATAATAAAAAATCGGCTATCAATGGATGCACTAAACCGAGTGCATAATTCAATAAAACAGAAAATGATTTCTAAAAGTAACTAATCAACACTTTACTTGACGTTGAGGTTGGTGAAAGAGGCGCTAAATGTTGAAATATTTACTGAAATATGCTTATTGAAATTTTTTGAACTTTCAAATGCTTATACCCAAAAGTTGCTATTTTTGAGTTACGTCAATCTTCTCGCAAACAAGCGATATGTACGTATGTATGTTCCTCCATTCCTCGTGTGTTTGTGTGTGTGTGTGTGTGTGTGTGTGTGTGTGTGTGTGTGTGTAAAGCAACTAGCTTTTGCCAGTGACTTTGTCCGCGACCATTCAAATTTATTCAAAGCTTATTACAGAGAATGTTTCTTTTTTGTCAGTCGTTGGATTTCTGTTGTGTGTGGAATGTGTGAAGATAATATTATCATCAAATTTTTGTAGGTTTTTTTTATTTGTTTTTTTTTTTTTACAGGGTGATGAACAAATAAACATAGACGACGTGTGGGCGATTGGAAATTTTAAAACTAAGGAGGGTAGATTGAGAGAAGCCAATAATGTTGTACATTGGGTTAACTATGGATACATATAAAAAAAAAGCTTAAGAAGAAAAAACTTGTGCATTTATACAGGCTGATTTTTAATTTTATACAAATAGATATTATATTATACAAAAAAAAAACCGCTTCGGCCGCTTTGGAAACCAAAGGTTCGAAACCGGTTTCGAAAACAGAATTATTTTTCTTTTTTGGAAACCTGGTTTCGAATGAAGAAAAATAATTATGTTGTCTAAACTGGTTTTCAATGCAGAATATAGAATCTTCTTTTGAAACTCATTCACAAATTTTAATACATCTAATATGTAAATTTGTAAGTATACAAATTTACATATTAGATCACTTGATCAGTATTTGAATATTTGAGAATAATAACCTTGTGTTATTAAGCTAAGGACTATTTAAGCTATTTAAGGAGGTGTTTGCGAAATGAATAGGCTGAGTGAGGGAGTGATCACTGATATTTCTTTAGAAATGTTTTGTGTAGACTAAATAAACCCTTATTGTCATCCATTAAGATTCATGCATAATAGCAAAATATGTGAATATTTTGACGGGACTTTTTAATTTTTTGTGAGACAATTTCTATTATTTTTAGAATTTTTTTTTTGACCAATGTTGAGTTGATTATGTCTGCTATCCTTCAGTATTTTTAAACAAACAAAATTTTTTAACATAAAAACATAAAAATGATCCTAAACACGACCACTTTTCGTAAATTTTGTGTAAAGAGGCGATCAGAAATTGTATTTACAGTACGAAAAATCATATTTTTTTTAATTATTTTTTATAGTATTTGCAGATAAAGAAGTAATCTAACTGTGCCACCTGTTAGTTTTATTTGATTTGGTTTCATTTGGTCGCAAAATCTACCGAAACACAACTAAGTTTTGTCAGATTCGTAAACACGTCCTTAAGCAGGTATAGTCAGCATCAGAAATGTGTATACATTTCAGAGCTAATTATTATACTCAAATACTAATCAAGTGATCTAATATGTAAATTTGTATACTTACATATTAAAATTTGTGAATGAGTTTCAAAAGAAGATTCTATATTCTGCATTGAAAACCAGTTTAGACGACATAATTATTTTTCTTCATTCGAAACCAGGTTTCCAAAAAAGAAAAATAATTCTGTTTTCGAAACTAGTTTCGAACCTTTGGTTTCCAAAGCGGCCGAAGCGAAAAAAGAATGTAATCTATATATGTACTTATATTCTGAGAGAATTAAGCCTAAAGTGTTTTTTTTTTTTATATAAACTTAAAATTATTACGTTTTCTCCAATTATAATATCGGTATTATTTTATTTTATATGTAATTTTATTACGAAATCACCTACATAATATTAGTATTGTAAATTATACAAAATAGAACGCTTATAATATTTTTCACATAACTTCTAAACGGCTGAACCGATTGGGTTGAATTTTCAACTGACAAAAACGGACGAAACTTTTGACAGGGTGGTCCGATTTTGATAATTCTTTTTTTATTTGAAAGGGTGCACCCCCAAGGGGATCCCATTTTAATTTGGAAAAAAAATTCCAACCCTAAAGGTAGGAAAACAGGGGATGATTGATTGTTCACGCATAACTTTTTACAGAGTAGTCCGATTTTGATAATTCTTTTTTTAATGGATAGGGTATACCTCGAAGTTGGTCTTGTATAAATTTGGAAAAAAAAATCCTACCCTAAGGGTGGGAAAATTAAAAATTAAGCATGTAGTAAATATTAGATTATAGCCACAAAAAAAAAATATAAAATAAAACTTTTTAACAAAAAATAAAACCACCGAAAAAACTGAAAAGCATATAAAATAATATTATTATCATTTTAGCTAAGTAATTTTGAGTCGCCGCCGCGCATCACTCCTTACGTAATTTTTGCTTGTTTGGCGCCGACTCAAAATTACTTAGGTAAAATAATAATAAGATTATTTTATGCTTTTCAGTTTTTTCGGCGGTTTCACTTTTTGTTAAAAAGTTTTATATATGGCTATTTCGATGGTTTGCTGGATGATTTAAAAATACAATTGCACCCACCTTCACCTATACCTACCAGGGGCCTTAGCCAAGAGCACAATGCAAACGGAACGGGAGGAGCGTTGCGTAAATGCGTATATTTACGAAACGATAGAAAGAAAATAAAGCCCGCTGATTGGTTGTTGTAACGGCTGTAACGCCCACATAAAATTTTCACCAATCACCGGTCACCGGGCTTTATTTTCTATCGTTTCGTAAATAAATATACGCAACGCTCCCGTTTGCATTGTTTGTGCTCTTGGCTTGGCTAGGGAGGGCCACTGTAAAGAGGCTTCCACACCATACAATTTGAACGTTTCCTATTTAGGAATCTAAGCTAAGTAGAGAGCTCGTGATCACACTACGCTAAATTGAATTCTAAGTCGGAAGATATAGAGTTGAAAATGGATAAACTCTCAATTGAAACCAATCTGTTCTAACTGCGATCACACCTTTCGATTTCCTAAATTGGATACATTCAAATTGTATGGTGTGGTAGCTGGTAGCCCTTTTACTTAAAGAGTTTTTTGAAAGACGTCAAGCGTCTCTCATTCAAAAATTTATAATTACTAAGAATTATTACTAACAATTCAGAAGCGGAAAGAATTCGACAGCATTAAGAATGAGCAACCAGTCCCAACAAAAAGTAAACAGTGATAGCGCGATATTAGCTCGAGGAAAAGCGACATCTTGTAGTCACTCAGGGAACTGGCAATTTTGCGTTTATGTGCCAGGCTCTGCATCTTAGATTTTAAAAAAGTACCGTCGCCTATGAGTCTCTTAGCTCTGCGTTCTACCGAGTCGAGTGCGGCAAGTTGGTATTTGGCCGAGCCATCCCAGAGGTTGGAGCAATACTCCATGCAAGAACGGACTTGCGCCTTATACAAAGATAAAAGCTGTCCAGGCGTAAAGTATCGCTTCACCCTGTTTAGGATGCTTAGCTTTTTGGCTGCTGTTTGGACTTTGGACTCAATAGATGTGCCGAAGTTGAGATTAGAGCTCAACCTCACGCCAAGAAGTTCGAGATCATTGGCGACAGGTACAGATACACCTCGGAAGGTTGGAGCTAGGTCAACCTAATGATGCAGATGTTTCTTCACATAAATGATCCATTGAAATTTTACATTTTTAAGGGGCTCACCTTGCGTTTGTCAGAGGACGCAATTTTATTTTTTAGATGTGAAGGGTTGGTGTAAAATTAAATTCAAATTTGTGGGGTTGCAACCCTTGTCCCACGGCCGCCATCTTGGAAAAAAGGGTTAAATGGTTTTTACGGTTTATCTGCCAAACTATAATAATAATAATAATAATAATAATTTATTTGCTGAATATAGGTTACAATAATGGTTTTACAATGGATTAGGCTCGCTACATTCTACCCTTTAGGGTGTGCAAATATTTTTGGAACACTACATATCAAATTAAACAATCACTCACTACTAATATTCACTAAATTATCAGACATATAATTCTGTCATTATTATTCACTATTATTATTAATAGTCATTATTCACTAGTAATTCTTTCATTTTCTTTTTAAATAAATTAATATTGAGCTCCTTAATATTGTTCGGGATCTTGTTGTAAATGACTGGTGCTAGACAAAAAACACTTTTGTGCATAAGAGCTGTGTGTGCTTTGCGAATGAATACACAGTCTATTTGGATCTCTTTGAGTTCTTTTACTGTGCTCTGAAACTCGTCTAAATAAGATAACGTTTGCTTTTACATATACTACAACCTCATATATAAAAAGCGGAGGCAGTGTTAGTATTTTATGTTTTTTAAAATAGGGCATACAACTGTCGGTTACTTTTAATTTAAACATTGCTCTAATACATCTTTTTTGTGCTTTAAAAATGAAAAAATTTATCAGTAGAGTTTCCCCAGAACAGAAGTCCATACCTGAGCATAGATTCGACAAGCCCGTAATATGCCAATAAGATAGCTTCAATTCTTACAGTTTTAGATAATTCATGAAGGGCATACGCCTGTTTACTTAGTTTTTTCCTGAGACCATCAATATGAGATTTCCAATTTAATTTACTGTCAATTTCTAGGCCTAAAAATCTTGTTGTGTTAATTTCTTTAATAGTTTCATCTTCATAATGTATGTTCAAATATGGTTTAGCACATTCCCTTTGACTAAAATGCATGACATTGTTTTAAGCAATTTGATTTTTAAATTATTGTTTTTTAACCAAAATATAATCTTTCTTAAAGCAGCGTTAATGTCATCATTATAGGTTTCTTTGTCTCTGCATTTTATTATCATTGTGCTATCGTCGGCAAAAAGACACATGGGATGATCAACAGTTCTTGGTAGATCATTAATATATGCTATAAATAATAATGGTCCCAAAACACTACCTTGTGGGACGCCGTATTTTAGAGTACGTTCATTAGATAGAAATGTTTCATGTGATTTATTATCTCTGTTTATTCGACTAATCTCAGTAATTTGTTTCCTATTGTGTAGGTATGATTTTATTAAATTTAGTACATTACCTCTTATTCCATAACTTTCTAGTTTTTCAAGAAGAATTAGATGGTCTACATGATCAAATGCTTGCGTCATATCCATATATATAGCACATATTTGGGATTTAGTATCTACATTTGTCATAATTATATCTAAGAATTTAAAAATAGCCTCATTTATTGTTTTATTTTTCCTGTGTCCATGTTGTTCCTTTGCTAATATATTAAACTTTTCCATATAGTTACTTATTTCTTTGTAAATGTACTTTTCAAATATTTTTGAGAGAACAGGGATCCGTGCTATAGGTCTATAATTTACCAAATGCCCTTTGTCCCCTTTATTTTTAAAAATTGGTGTTATAACCGCTGTCTTCAATTTTTCTGGAAATAGTCCCTCAAAAATACAAAGATTGATAATATGACTGAGATGACCCGCTATATTTTTTATCGTGTATTTTACTACCTTTGTAGCAATTCCATCCCAACCAACACTATTAGTATTCTTTAAGGTATTGACTATATTTTTTATGTCTATTGGCGTACAAGGACTTAAAAACATTGAGTTAGTTCTTGTACTTATGTTGGAATTTATATGTTTTGTATTTGACAAGGGCTTAATTTTATCCACAAAATAATCATTGAACATGTTACACATTATTGCTGGATCTGATACTACTTTGTTTTCATGATTAATTTCAGTAATAGTATCTCTGGCTCGATCTCGTTTTATTCTATTTATAATTTGCCAGGCTGTTTTATTTTTATTTTGAGAATTTATAATAGCATAGTTGTTTTGAGACTTTTTAGTTAACTTAATGATCTTATTAAATAACGATGAATATTTCTTATATTTATTTTTATTTATCTCGTTCGGACTTCTTCTATAAACGTCTAATAAATTCCTTTTCCTCTTGCTACATAATTTCAAACCTTTCGACAGCCATTTAATTTTATAATTTGCTTTTATTGTTATAAGCTTATAAGGAAAACAAAGTTCATAGATCATTTTATAATTATCAATAAATATATTATAAGCAATATTCGGATTATCAGTTGTGTATATTTCTGAAAAATTCCAGTCGCTAATATATTTATTGAATTTTTCTAAATTTTCATTGCAATAATCCCTTTTCCTAAAACGCCAATAATTACATATGTGAGTTTCTACAACAGGCGTTTCTAATATTTGAGCAGAGTGGTTAGACAGAGCTAGTTCTATTACTTCAGACTTACATTTTTTGAGGTCATGGATAAAATTATCTAGACAAGTATTACTTGCTATCCTTGTCGGTTCTTTAATTTCATGTTTAAGGCCAAAACTTAGCAACAGACATAGAAACTCGGATGTAGTGTTATTGTTTTTCAGGATATCTATATTAAAGTCTCCGGCAATAATGACATTTTTCTTTTTTAGTTTCTGTAAATAGATCAGCAGTTGCTCAAATTTATCAAAGAAAACGTCTAAATTTGTTTTTGGGATTCTATATATGCATACAATAATTATTTTATAATGTATAAGTTCTATAGCACAACATTCAAATATGCCTGAAATTGACAAATTTTCTATATCTATTAGTTTTTTGTATGTGTAGTTTCTCTTTACAATTATACATGTTCCTCCTCTTTTCACATTGTTACGGCTGTAACATGCAGCCATGGTATAATTAGGCAAGTCACAAAGTTCTTCGTATCCAACCTGCATGAAATGTTCCGTAATGCATATCACATCAATGTTCTTTCCATTTTCTTTAAATATTTGGAGATTAGTAGTAAGTAAGTCTGATTTATTAATAAGACCAGCTATGTTTTGATGTAGAATGTGGAGCCTGTTTTCTAAAAATCCTGTTTCGATGATATGGATTCTTCAGTTTCTTGGATAGTGTTGCTTTTCGACTGACTTAAATCATTTTGTTTTTCTAAATTAATATTTGTGGCTTTGTAGTTATTAATGTCCTCAATTGTATTATATAAATCTTTAAATATCGTTTTCATTCCTAGACGGTTAATTATTCCACTGTATCTAAACATGGTAAAATCATTTTTAAGATTCTTATTGCTGTCTATAAAATAAGCATATTTATTTGTTAAGAGATCCAAGTATAACAAATTATTAAAATGCTCAACTCTCGAGTTATACATGTGAGTGTTGTTGCCGTATCTATAAGTAGGTGAGCATATTAGGATATTAGTGTTAGTGTAATTTTGTAACGTTTGTTTTATTTCTAATATTAATTCTAAGTAATTCTGCGTAATTTCGAAATCGCGTTCTCCAATCATTATCACACAGTAGTCATCCTTATTAAAATATTTAAGTTTTTTGTCTAGACCTGATAAGATTTTATAGGTCTCACAAAAAAAATTATTTAACATTTTTTGTTGCAAATAAAATTATCTACAACTTTTTGTAGTAGAACCATAAATAAAAAAGTTATTAGCGAAAATCCATAAAAATAAAAATTTCTATTTGTCGATATAACTTTTTTTCTAATCATTTTACAAAAAAATAACATCAGACTATTTTTATATATGGTGTTTTAAGGAACAATTTTCATTATAAACATTTTTAAATTTATTCATTAGTTAAGGTTGCAACCCCACAAATTTGGATTTAACTTTACACCAACCCTTTTCATATCTAAAAAATAAGTCACCCTACAAATCGATTTGCTCAAACATGCCCAGGCAAAACGTCAAACGTTATGCTTTGAACGATATGGCGGTTTTTAGAGCGGCATATCAAGAAATGCCGTCGTTTTGTGATGTGACAAGGCCGATCTCGATGAGTGAGCCTAATTAAAGGATCCGCCGACGACATATATATTAAATTAAATTAAGAAACGTCAAGCGTCTCTCATTCAAAAATTTATAATTACCAAGAATTAAACATCAGAAGTGGGATCGAACGAGTATTAAGAGAATGAGCAACCAGTCCCAACAAAAAGTAAACAGTGATAGGGCGATATAAGCTCGAGAAACAGCGACCTCTTGTAGTCACTCAGGAGATTACAATTAGAGGCGACATCTGTTTTAAAAATTGAATTTAAGTAGGTACAAAATTGTTCTTCTTTAAGAGCGGGTATAAAGGCACAATAGCGCCACTCACTTAAAAAAATATTATCTCTTGACTGAGAAGGAATTATTAAAAACGGCCACACAAAGCCCTCTCGGTAAGTATGTCTACAATTTTTTAATGCCTTTTATAAAGTTTCATATTTAGACACGAAGCAATAAAATTCGATCTAAAGAAAAGCGGCCGCATTCGTCTAAATGGGAATGGCCGTTATTTGCCAGTGTCAAGTAAAAATAGCAAAAATAAAAATCAAAAGTGGCAGATCCCGAGACTAGTTAGTCAAGTCAAGTCTATAATTTTTCTTAGTTTTCCAAAAGTCTGTCAAGTCCAAAGTCAGTCAATCAAGTCGTGGTCAAGTCCCTACAAAATTGTTATCCAAACAATGACCAATTAAAGTCTACGATAATGACTGTAGCCATAGATTAACTTATAATAATTATATACTGAAAATAGCCTTATTTACTTAATACTTGTTGGAATTATACCTTTATGCTTAATATACTCAGTATACATGTCACCGTAAAATTGTACGAACCATAGATCTAGTATTATTACCGTTCCGTTGTACGAACTACTAGTTGGAGAGCTACGGGACCATCCTAATAACGGTGTGTCTGTAAGGCTAGAAATTCTTATAGTGATGATTCATAGCATATAAAGTACGGTAACCATCACTTGGCACGCATCAGCCCTGCACGTCATCATCCCCTATATTTTTGAAAGGGTAGATAAAAAAATTAAAAAAAAACTTGTTCCTGTAAGCTTGAAATTTTTATATGATTTTGTTCAATCATTGTGAAGTTTAAAAAAAAAATTGACAGGCGTTTTCGATGAGCACAAGTACCTGCCAAGCGAACCGAAAGGTGTGTAATACTATGGTAATACCCCTCACCTGTCAAGCACTTGTGGTAGCCAGAACCGCCTGTCATTGTACCTACTTACTTTAAATAGCTTAGACAAACACATATATATAAATTTCAACTTTACAGGATAAAGTTTATTTTAATATATATACTTATATTACACACCTTTCGGTTCACCTGGCAGGTACTTGTGCTCATCGCCTCTATTCTCCTTGGTTTCTTTGCATTTTTCATGACATAAAAAATACTGTCAACTTCAATTTTGACCTGTCAGTTATTTTTTTTACAGAGTGTGGCTAAAAATACTGGGAATGTTAATTTTTTCATTTAACTTTTGTGATTTTAATAATGGTAATAAACATATTTCATAAATACAATAAGACAGTTTTATTTGTTACCGAAAACATCGATGTTTTAGATATATCGATGTTTATTTTATCGTACATCGATACTTTTGATTCGATGTTAACATCGATGTCAATTCAATTGTCAACATCGACATCCCTAATTCCCTACTCTAAATAAATCAGAGTTCAGAGTCAGACTATAAAAGTTTTTAAGAGACGTTAAAGAGTCTCTCATTCAAAAATTATTGTCACATATATATTTTAACGTATCCATCGATCAACATTCGATCGACGTACGGTTAAGTGAAATTTTTGAATGAGCAATCAAGTCCAATCAAAAAGTAAACAATGATAGCACGATATAAGCTTGAGAAACAGCGACATCTCGCAGTCACTCAGGGAACTACAAATAGAGGCGACATCTGTTAGAAAAATTTTAGTTTTATACTAATAATAAATCTGTATTGCATGCATGTATGTATGTATGTATGGTCCTCCATAATTCTTAAACGAATTAACTGATTTTCTTGAAACTGGGTAGATAAAATATATTATAAGTTACTCTATGACAAACATTTAGACATACAGAAGACAGGATAGGCTACTTTTTTCTTTTCACCATAGTATTACTTACTTCGCCCGCGTCCGATCGCTACCAAACTTCACAGATTACCCACTGGACTATTATTACTGAATATACTCAGTACTACCTAAATGTTAGTACTCAGTACTAAACGAAATTACCAACTCAGGTTTAAAATCGAAAAAGCTTCCTTTTTCGCTATTAGAGTATACAATTTGTAAGATTAAAAATTTAAGAGTAGAATCTAGATAGCTAGTGCTACTAGCTAGCACAGGCTGCCAGCACTAACTAGTTTAGTTATTAGTTATAATCCGCGTATTAGTATTTATAGATTAGGGACAAGGCAAGACAAGACAGAGAGCGGCTTATAATAATAATAATAATAAAGGTGAAGTAGGTACATACATACTTTGTTTTGCTTTTAATTATTAAGATTTAAGTAAGGTAATGGTCCAGGATCCCTCAATTCTGATTCTTAACAGGCTGAAACGGCTGAATCATGTGTAGCTTCAGTTAGCCGAGACAAATAACTTTTTTATCTGCCTAAATTCTCGATAGAGGTAGCTAAAGGAGTTAGGGATGATTTATATTAGAACGTGGCGTGGCGTGGCGTGTCCGGGGCGTGCCTCAGACGTGGCCCAGACGGGGCACGCGCTTGGCACGTAACACATAATTTGTATGAAGATGTTTATATTACAACGTGCCCCGTCCGGGCCCGGATGACGCACGCTCCGGACACGCCACGTTCGAATTATAAGTAACGTGCCAAGCGCGTGGCCCGTCCGGGCCACGTCTGAGGCACGCCCCGGACGCGCCACGCCATGCCACGTTCTAATATAAATCATCTTTTAGCAGCCTTAACTCACAAAAAAATATAAAATAAAACTTTTTAACAAAAAATAAAACCGCCGAAAAAACTGAAAAGCATAAAATAATCTTATTATCATTTTACCTAAGTAATTTTGAGTCGGCGCCAAACAAGAAAAATTACGTAGAGTGATGCGCGGCGGCGACTCAAAATTACTTAGCTTAAAAAGTTTTATTTTTTATTTTTTTGTGGCTATAATCTAATATTTACTCCATGCTTAATTTTTAATTTTCCCACCCTTAGGGTAGAATTTTTTTTTCCAAATTTATACAAAACCAACTTCGAGGTATACCCTATCCATTAAAAAAAGAATTATCAAAATCGGACCACTCTGTAAAAAGTTATGCGTGGTTATACGCTACAATCGGTGAGTGAACAATCAAGCATCCCCTGTTTTCCTACCCTTAGGGTGGGAATTTTTTTTTTAATTAAAATGGGACCCCCTTGGGGTGCACCCTTTCAAATAAAAAAAGAATTATCAAAATCGGACTACCCTGTCAAAAGTTATGCGTGATCATACATAAATAGAAATATATATATACGCGTCGAATTGAGTACCTCCTCCGTTTTCGTTTTCGTCAGTTTTTGCTTTTCAGTTTTTTCGGCGGTTTTATTTTTTGTTAATTCACATATAACTTCTAAACGGCTTGACCGATTGGGTTGAAATTTTGTATGCGTATTTCCATGGTTTCACAGATACAAATGTATTATCTATACTAATATTATAAAGAGGAAAGATTTGATTGTTTGTTTGTATAGAATAGGCTCCGAAACTACTGGACCGATTTGAAAAATTCTTTTACCATTAGAAGCCGACATTATCTGTGATGAACATAGGCTACTTTTTACCGCGGGAAAATGCTTCATTCCTACGGGAAATCTAAAATAAAAGTAAATACTAGCGATTTGGCCCGGGATACACTTGACAGCGCCATCTATCCAGAATCAGGTGAAGCGACTAACATGACAACTGCTTGGTGATATTTTTAGCGATCCGCTCCACGGTATATGGCGTTTTATACTTTTCAACGCGGACGAAGTCGCGAGCACCAGCTAGTTAAAGAATAAACAAGGAATAAAACTACCTACGTAAAATTTATTTTATACCTAATTGTACTTTAAACAATAGAAAGGACTAAAATATTGTTCACCAAATTGTTTTGATTAAAAAATTCTAAACCTACATACGTTGGTAATTTCGGTACATTATAAAAGTCTGGATAACAATATTTTATATATTCTATTGATCACAATTTTCTAAATGTCGCCCTCTAATTGTAGTTCCCTGAGTGACTACAAGATGTCGCTTTTCCTCGAGCTAATATCGCGCTATCACTGTTTACTTTTTGTTGGGACTGGTTGCTCATTCTTAAAGGGCTATCACACCTTACAATTTGAACGTATCCAATTTAGGAAATCGAAAGGTGTGATCGCAGAAAGAACAGATCGGATTCAATTTAGAGAGTTCTAACTCTCTGTTTCCTTAAATTGAATACTGTGATCGCGGCGTTTCAATTTAGAAAGTTTAGGGGTGTCCACTTAAAAAATACATCGATGTTTTTTTGTCGATGCGATACAAAGAGGCTATGCATCGGTTAGAAACATTGATGTTTTCTCAAAATCGAGTACACTAGCTGCTGCCCGCGACTTCGTCCGCGTAACGCGTGACACGCTAATATACAAAATGGTTAATTGTTTACCTTTTTAAAATCAAAATTGAAACATAAATAACATAGGTTATTTATATTTTATAACGTTACGAGGACGAAGTCGGGCACTAAAATAACTACTTAAATGAAATACCTATTTAAATGAAATAGGTAATAAAATAATATACTAAATAAATAGGTAACACAATCAAGATTCTTGATTGCAATTGATTTCGTTAAAATACCTCGTAAAATAACTCAAATAACTAAAATAAAATAACTCGTTATATACCTAACTAGTAATTTCCTAATATTCCTAATATTTAATACGATATATCGATACAAAGCGAAGTATCGGGCATCCCTACTGCGTTCACAAGTGTTGCCAGATTTGTGGAGGCAAAAATCCGTACCGCCTTTCACTGTTTCCTAAATTGAATTCGATGTAGGAAATGCTTATCGCACTATTCAATTTGAACGTTTTCTATTTAGGAATCTAAGTAGAGAGCTCGTGATCACACTACGCTAAATTGATTTCTAAATCGAAGATATAAAGTTGAAAATGGATAAACTCTAAATTGAATCCAATCTGTTCTAACTGCGATCACACCTTTCGATTTATTAAACTGTAACATCGACATTTTATGACTGTTGCGGAAGCGGTAGCTCTGAACTCTACCTATTCAATATACTTTGTACTAATTCAATTAAATAGAAATGCCACAATAAAAGTAAAAAAGATTTTTAATATTTTCTAAAATATATGAAACTACAAGAGCAAAATTTGTTTGAAATTCTTTAGAATTTAATTATACCGAGTGAAGTATTACTTATAAATCGTATATCGATTTGTAGATATCAAAAATTTGTATAACCCATACTATCCATACTTACTAATATTATAAATGCGAAACTTTTTCACGCCTTAACTACTCAACCGAATTTTGCATACACAAAAAATGCATACATATAGGGTACCTTTCTTCCAAAAAAAAGTACTGTTCCTGAGTAATCGTCTAAAAATATAAATAATAGGGCGCTACCGTCGTCACAGTAATAACGATGTCAGGCGTTATTACTCATATATTTTCTTTTTCAACGCGGATGAAGTCGCGCCAGCTAGTAATATAATATTTGGTTTAAACTTAAAAAAATAAAATCAATAACTATTTGTAAATGTCTTTATTCATCTTAAATATAAAATCAAAATCAAAATTTAATTCATAACAAGGCTTATTTATCATTTAGTAATTTATAGGTATGACATGCATGCTAAAAATCTGTAATGTATACCGAGAAATCCGTATACTGGCAACACTCTTCGATTTAGAAATCTATTTAGCGTAGTGTGATCACGAGCTCTCTGCTTACATTCCTAAATAGGAAATGTTCAAATTGTAAGGTGTGATAGCCCTTTTAATGCTGTCTTTCCGCTTCTGAGATTTAATAATAATTCTTAGTAATTATAAATTTTTGAATGAGAGACGCTTGACGTCTTTCAAAAAACTCTTTAAGTAACGGTAAATGGTAGAGGTCACAGAGGTGTGCCAAATGATTACTTTGTTGTAACCGTGACAATGATTCCAGTTACTTTGAAGTACTGATTACAAATACAAATACTGAGTTTACAAAATGGAATCATATAAAAAGTATCAATTATAACTTGAATTCAGTTAAAAATTTAAGAAAGATAGAGGCCGTCGTTTTTTATTGCAATTTGTAGTATCGATACGCGATAATAATGTAAGAAAATAAAATAAAACCTTCTTTGATCATTTGATTTCACTTTAAATTTAAAAATCGAATGGCTTTAGCTTCTATCTGTTCCATTCCGACCGATTCCGAGTTGGTTACGGCTATTACGCGACAGGTATTGGTAGGGCTGGAGCTGTAGGCTACTACCGGGGTCCATAGGTGGCGGATCATGGAACGGCTTGGAGATATCCTTGCTAGCTGCAGAAGCAGTCCCCGACCAAACAGCGGCTGTGTTTGAGGGTGTAGTGGATACCTTCAAGGTAAAGGGGGTAGCCTATAAAATGCTACAAAGACCCAATGATAACATCAGCGTCATGGCGAGTAAGTGCCGCCATCAAATAAGCACTCTCCCTGTATGCGAGCAGCGGCGCATGCAGTAAGCCCATGGGTGGAGATCAGGGAGATCGGAACAGCTGTGGGTCAATATTGTTTCCAACTGGAAATAAACCGCGATGTGGAAGGCAAAGGGAAAACCACCACATTATTTTTCCCAGGAAAATCATTATGGCAGGAAATCCTTTAATAACGGCCCTCAGTCCCCGGCAGGCCTTCAGTGGCCAGAGGGTGCTAAGAATCCCCGGGTTGCCCCTAAAAATAGCGACATGGAATGTTCGCAGTGTGTTTCAGAGAGAGAATCTTTTGAATTTGGAAAGAGAGGCCAAACGACTAAATATTGACATAATTGGAATCAGCGAGACGAGACTAATGGGAAGTGGTAAAGAAGATCTTAAGGATAGCACTTTGTTTTACAGTGGAAATGATGACAGTAAACATAGGAATGGAGTGGCTGTAATGGTGAGTAAGCACCTGAAAGGATCGGTACTGAACTTTTTGCCAATATCGGACCGTGTAATGCTACTACAGATTAGGGCCAAACCGGTTAATATTAATGTCATCCAAGTATATGCACCCACAGCGGAAGTTTGTAATGACCAAAAAGTGGAGATCTTGTACCAACAGATTGAGAATACCCTAAGAAAACTAAAGCATCATGAGTGCAATATTGTTATGGGCGATTTTAACGCTAAAGTAGGGGCGGTTATTGTCCCGAATGTTGCTGGCCGGTTTGGTCTTGGAGATCGCAATGAACGCGGAGATCGATTAATACAGTTTTGCCAGGAAAATGACATGGTTGTTATAAATACTATATTCAAATTACCACCACGCCGACTTTATACATGGACCTCACCTGCTCATACGGCATCTAATATTGTCCGAAACCAAATTGACTATATTCTTATAAATAAACGATTCAGGAACAGCGTGAAAGCCGCAAAAACCTACCCCGGAGCTGACATAGGTTCCGATCATAACCCGGTTGTTGCAAAATTAGCAGTAAGAGTAAAGAAAACTGTAAAACCAGATCGTAAGTCTATTATCGACATAACTCGCTTGAGTGATAAAAATACCAAAGATAATTTTTACTGTAGGCTAAACAACGATTTATTTGAACTCAGACAGGGGGAACAATTGTTGCCAAAAGATCCGAGACAGAACTGGGAGTTGATTAAAACAACAATAGTTCAGGCGTCGAAGGAATTGTTGTCACCCTTGCCTTGTGTGAGGAGAGGTGAATGGATAACAGAAGAAATATTGGGACTTATGGAGGAGAGACGTCAGGTGAAGGGAAGGGATATCCAAAAATATAATACACTTCACAAAGAAATTAGTAGAATGTGTGTTAAAGCTAAAGAGGATTGGATGAATAACCTATGTTTCGAGATTGAGAAATTTCAAGAAAGACACGACTATTTTAACATGTACAAAAAGCTAAAGGAAATCTTGGGTAATCGCAAGCAAAATAAATTTGTGACTCTATTTGATGACAACAATAAGCCAGCCATGACGTTGCAGGAGAAGTTGTCACTGTGGGAACATTACATTGAAAAACTGTTCGACGACATAAGACCATCTCTCCAACAGGACTTGAGCGAACTTGGTGGGCCTTCAATAACAAAGTCAGAAGTAGTCAAAGCTATAAACTCCGCTAAGAACAGGAAGGCTGTTGGTTCCGACGAGATTTCTACTGAAGTGTTGAAACTGCTGGCTGACGAAAATATTGATATACTTGTACAGCTTTTTAATAGTATCTATGACAGTGGAATCATCCCTGACGATTGGCTTGAATCCACCTTTATAACGCTACCTAAAACTAGCAATGCTAAAAGATGTAATGAATACCGCACCATCTCTCTTATGAGCCACGTTCTAAAGATATTTCTGAAGATAATTCATAATCGGATTTACAAAATAATAGACAGTAATGTTTCGAATACTCAGTTCGGTTTTAGAAATGGCTTAGGCACACGGGATGCATTGTTTGGATATCAGGTCTTAATGCAGCGCTGCTGGGACATGGGTACTGATGTGTATGTCGCTTTCATTGATTATGAAAAGGCATTTGATAGGGTCCAACATGTAAAAATGGTCAATATTCTTCAGAAAATAGGTATCGATGGTAAGGATATAAGGGTAATACAAAATTTATATTGGCGGCAATCAGCACGGGTGCGAGTGGAGGGACAGCTATCTGAGAGGGTGAAGATTCTAAGAGGTGTAAGGCAGGGATGTACGCTCTCCCCTCTTCTTTTCAACATATATTCTGAGGAGATCATTGCTGAGGCTCTGGAGGAGTGTGAGGTTGGGGTTAGTGTAAATGGTCGCGCGATAAACAACATCCGGTATGCTGATGACACTATACTTCTTGCTACTACGCAACAAGACCTGCAATATTTACTCAATCGTGTCTACGAAACCAGCATAAGGTATGGTCTGAATATTAACGCCAAGAAGACCAAATATATGACGGTAGGCAGACCTAATTACCGGTACACAGCTCCACTCTATGTGGGTGCTCAGCCATTGGAGAGGGTTAATTCCTTCAAATACCTTGGCTGCATAGTGAACGATCAAGAAGATCACAGCATTGAGATAAGGTGTCGTATAGAACAGGCACGCAGTTCCTTCATGAAGTTGAGCCACCTTCTCTGCAACCGTTCACTCGATATTGTGACCCGTATGCGCTTGGTCCGGTGCTTGGTATTCTCTGTGTTGTTGTACGGGGTCGAGGCCTGGACACTCACCAATACAATGACCAGACGCTTAGAAGCTTTTGAGATGTGGGTATACAGGCGCATGCTACGGGTGTCCTGGACAGATCGGATAAAGAACGAGACGGTTTTGCAGAGAATGAACAAGAAGGTTGAGGTTTTGAAAACCATAAAAGTCAGGAAACTGGAATACTTTGGACACATCATGCGCGGCGACAAGTATAATCTCCTGCAGCTGATCATGCAGGGGAAAATACAAGGTAGACGCAAGCCGGGCAGACGACGTACTTCCTGGCTCAAGAATCTCCGCGAGTGGTATGGCCAAAGTACCAGATCGCTGTTTAGAGCCGCCGCCTCTAGGGTTAGGATAGCCATAATGATAGCCAACCTCCGATAGGAGATGGCACTTCAAGAAGATTACGCGACAAAGTGAGACAAGAGTGTGAAATCGTAGTTGTCATACAGAATCAGGGCCCTGCTGATACTCAATATTACGAATACTTATTAACGATTACTGAATACTGAGTCCATTATCTGTAATCAGTATCTGGAATGATCAGTACTGATTACAATGGCACCAATGAAGTAGCGATTCCAAAGTAACGGTTACAGCACCTTTGACACACCTCTAGTAAATGGTGTAAAAGTAACGAAAAAAAGCGTACGCGTACCCGTACCCGTACCCGTATGTATTGGTTACCATAACAATTAGTGAGTACTCGTTCCTATCGTATCGTTACGTTACTCTTGATTTGATCCCTCATCCATCATAACATCAATCATCGAGTCGTATTGGTTACGCTTACGCCTAGTTAAGGCTAGTTAGTTACTTACGTCGCGCTCGTGAAGACAAAATAGACAAATTACAAAATTTCAAAACGGGTCTTTCATTCCGTGTCGTGATGAATGAGGGTTAAACGGCAATCACACCATACAATTTGAACGTTTCCTATTTAGGAATCTAAGTAGAGAGCTCGTGATCACACTACGCTAAATTGATTTCTAAGTCGAAGATATAGAGTTGAAAATGGATAAACTCTCAGTTGAATCCAATCTGTTCTAACTGCGATCACACCTTTCGATTTCCTAAATTGGATACGTTCACGTTCAAATTGTAAGGTGTGATGGTGTGATAGCCCTTTTAGGGTTAGGGTTTATTTATTAGGGAGGGGACAGCGCGTACGCAGTCCCCACTACCAAAAATTACGCACCCGAGTTACCCACATTAGGGGTAATCGCAAGGGTCAACCCAACCGCAGTGCAATGGAAGGGCCTCGCCCTGGGGGAACCGCCTTCTTGATCACGGTGTCCCCTGTGCCAGGTAAGTATGATTTCCTCTTGCTGGTAATCGACCCCGTCGAACCGCGGATACGAGTCGATAGCGCGTTATAACCTCCAGAAATAGCGACATCTAGTATTCTTATTTAATAATAACGCAATGGAGCGACATCTGTTGTGTAGTAGTGGTACCGTTTGGAGGACAATAAAAGTTTTGTCATTGATCTGTTTTTTATACAGAGGTCCGATTTTTTTTTTAAATATAACCAGTAGGTAATATCTCAAAAATCCTTACGTATTATAATATAAAACAAAGTCCTCCGCCGCGTCTGTCTGTTCGCGATTAACTCAAAAACTACTGCACCGATTTTCATGCTGTTTTCACCAATGAATGGAGTGGTTCTTGAGGAAGGTTTTAGTATTATCATTTACAAAGTTACACAAGCGAAGTCACGGCCGGCATATATATATGTATAGAACATATAGTATGTACTATACATACATACTATATGTATGTATAGTATAATTTGAAGTTGCTTTTCGAGGTTCGTGTCTATCTGTAGTGTACATACATCTGATACATTATATTCAGACTTTTTATTATTAAAGAATTTATTTCATTTATTTAAAAAAATATCAATATCAAGACAATACTTACTGTGAAAAAATACTCTTAAATAAAACTTAATAAATACTCAAGAAATTAGATTGTTTTTTTTTGAGATTTTTTTAACATTTGAGATGCACACTTAAAGCCTCTTTCACCATCTCAAAGTAAAGTGTCAAGTAGGCTAACCGCCATTTAAAGTCACCGGTAAGAAAGAGGTACTCAACTCAGGGGTAATTGATTTCAATTAAATTGAAACAAGATACTCGTAACATTTACTCGCCGATTAGTGCCACTTGAAAAGTAACAAATCAACACTTTACTTGTAGTTGTTGTAGGGGTCCTAAATGTCTATGTCAAGCAAGTTAGTTTAGTAGTAGGTCAAGCAGTTGTCATGTTAGTCACTTCATCCGGTTTCTACCTGACCTGGATAGATGGCGCTATCAAGTGTATCCCGGGCCAAGCCGCTAGTATTTGCTTTTATTTTAAATTTCCCGTAGGAATGAAGCATTTTCCCGCGGTAAAAAGTATCCTATGTTCATCAAGGATAATGTCGGCTTCTAATGGTAAAAGAATTTTTCAAATCGGTCCAGTAGTTTCGGAGCCTATTCAATACAAACAAACAAAAAATCTAAAAAGTAGCCTATGTTCATCACCGATAATGTCGGCTTCTAATGGTAAAAGAATTTTTCAAATCGGTCCAGTACTTTCGGAGCCTATTCTATACAAACAAACAAACAAATCTTTCCCCTTTATAACATTATTAGTATAGAAAATTCATCATATACCAGAAAGTTGTTGCCTAATAAAAAAGATATTATTTATTTAATTTGTCACATTTAAATTTAACATTATTATGACTTACACTTATTACATAATACAAAAAAAAGAATTAAAAAACCAGTATACAATTACATTTTAGTTCACGTTTCCGCCGCGACACTTGTTTGGTGGCGCCACCGGTGGGTTCATTCAACTTACTCTGTGGCAGTTCACTTTTCTATAAAAAAGTTTTTTTTTTTTTTTTTTCACTCCAACCGACTTGACCTAATGAAAACTTCAATTTCTCGCGCCCGTGTTCTTTCTGTACGCACTGAAGTGCTCCAGGTACTGGTAGATGGTGTCTATGGGCGTGTAAATGTCCGACATGCGGCTGAGCAGGTGCTTCGAGGGCTGGATGGGTTCGTTGGGCCCGAGCAGACCCTGGAGGAACTCTCGAAGCAAACCCCACACGGCGTTCGCCATTACACACGGACGATATTCAACCTAAAAGTTAAGACATAGACAAGTTGAGGGCCTCTTTCACCGTCTGTCGAGTGGGCTAACCGTCATTCAAAGTCACCGATCACTGGGGATAGTGGAGCTGATATACCTGATATAATAATAATAAACACATTCCACACAGCGCCATCTAGTTCCACACTAAGCAACTAATGCTTGTATTATGGAGAGCCAGACAGTTATTGATATATTTACTATGATTACTTACATACATAGGTATTATAAACACAAAATATCCATGAGTGATGTACAAAGGTAAAAATTGTTAACACATAAACATGACATTAACTTTGACGACACGTTTGGTCCAGTGGCTAGTAACCCTAGCTGTTAACCAAACGGTCGCAGGTTCGAATCCCGCTAGGGACAAATGTTTAATTGTGTTAACATTTTACCTTTTTACCTGAGTCGTGGATGTTTTGTATTTATAACTAGCTGTTGCACGCGACTTCGTCCGCGTAACTTTATAAAATATAATACATTCGTGTCTGTGAAACCATTATGGAAATACACATACAAAATTTCAACCCAATCATGGTCAAGGCGTTTAGTAGTTGACTTGACATGCCGACAGCAGCGCCACCTACCGGGTCCAATTGTATTTTTAAATAATCCAGGAAATCATCGAAATACCCATATAAAATTTCAGTACAATCTGTTCAGCCGTTTAGAAGTTATGTGAAAAAGATAAGTACGGAAGGATAATTCTTACTACCCGTTGTCCTTTTACCTGTTTTCCCTTGGTAAAAAGTAGCCTATGTTCATCACGGATAATGTCGGCTTCTAATGGTAAAAGAATTTTTCAAATCGGTCCAGTAGTTTCGGAGCCTATTCAATACAAACAAACAAACAATCAAATCTTTCTTTATAATATTAGTATAGATATTTATGTATTTACAAAAAAATCTATGTAGTATATCAACTGTCTGGTATCCATAATACAAGCATTATAGTTGCTTAATGTGGAACTAGATGGTACTGTGTGGAATGTGTGAAGATATGAAGATATGTGAAGATATATATTTGTTTGTATTGTACGGTAAAAGTCACACACATTAAATTAAAAAGAAAGTAATAATAACAATTCACCTATCGAAGGATGCATTTCTACTAATATTATAAAGAGAAAAGATTTGTTTGTTTGTATTGAATTGGCTCCAAAACTACTGGACCGATTTGAAAAATTCTTTTACCATTAGATACCGACATTATCCGTGATGAACATAGGATACTTTTTACCTCGGCAAAATGCTTCATTCCTACGGGAAATCTAAAATAAAAGTAAATACTAGCGGCCTGGCCCGGGAGATAGCGCCATCTATCCAAAATACGGTAGATGACGTTTTATACTTTTCTACGCGAAGTCGCGAGCACCAGCTAGTAATTTAATAAAACATGAAAAATTTCGTTACGTAATATTTGAACGCTCGCAAACATATGGTTTACTTACCTCAATGAGAACACCTTTGAAACTCTGATTCATAGTGACGGATCCCAATTTTACACAAAAATCTCCAAGTTCGAACCGAGGCCCTTTACTTTCTATCTTCGTTTGAGTCTTTGACTTGTAGTGCTGCGAGAGCTTCATCATCAGCAAATCGAATAGACCGTCAGCGATCACGTGAATGTTCTTCGGACCACTCTCCAGTATGGAGAAGACAGACGCTGGCATTTCTGAATTGTGAAGTACGTGCACAGTTTTTTGTGTACCTGAAAAAGAATAATGTAAAGTTCATTTGTGAACAAATAAAACTTTTTAACAAAAAATAAAACCGCCGAAAAAACTGAAAAGCATAAAATAATCTTATTATTTTACCTAAGTAATTTTGAGTCGCCGCCGCGCATCACTCTACGTAATTTTTGCTTGTTTGGCGCCGACTCAAAACTACTTAGGTAAAATGATAATAAGATTATTTTATGCTTTTCAGTTTTTTCGGCGGTTTTATTTTTTGTTAAAAAGTTTTATTTTATGTTTTTTTGTGGCTATAATCTAATATTTACTACATGCTTAATTTTTTATTGTCCCATCCTCATTTTCCCACCCTTAGGGTAGAATTTTTTTTTCAAAATTTATACGAGACCAACTTTGAGGTATTTATCATTAAAAAAAGAATTATCAAAATCGGACTACTCTGTAAAAAGTTATGCGTGGTTATACGCTACAATCGGTGAGTGCAATCATCCCCTGTTTTCCTACCCTTAGGGTTGGAATTTTTTTTCCAAATTAAAATGGGACCCCCTCGGGGGAGCATCAAAATTGGTTCACCCAGTCGAAAGTTATGAAGTAACAAACATAAAAAAAATACAGCCAAATTGAGAACACCCTCCTTTTTTGGAAGTCGGTTGAAAATAAAATAGACTATTCCACATAATTATTTCTAATCATATATTTTATAACCTACCCTCTTAAAAATCAAGAGGAAATATTTGATTGTTTGTTTGAATTGGACTACACTGGACCGATTTGAAAAATTCTTTCACTGTTGGGAAGCTACATTATCACCAAGTAATGTGGGCTATATTTTATAAAGTTAAACAGACGAAATCGCGTGCAACAGTTAGTCTATACTAATATTATAAAGCTGAAGAGTTTGAATAACAATTTTTGTGTTGGACAGTCCATTTATCGAGAAAGGCTTTAGGCTATATAACATTATGTACGAGGACGAAGTCGCGGGCACCAGCTAGTAAGTAATAAGAAAATTAGAAACAATAGTTTTTAAAAGAAAAAACCAAATAGTAACCAGATTCATAAGAATAAATTACCCAATTGTTGAGATAAATAGCTTTCGCAATCCACAAGAAATTGCCCCTTTTGTGTTGCACCGAGGGCTAGCAGACGTTTGGTGAGTAACTCTATCACATACGTCCCGTTCTTATTTTCAGGTACCTGATAAGGTTGTAATCTATAACAAAAAAACAATTTATTAATACAATAAAGTAGAAGGAACTACCAATCATTAGAAGCCGAATAAATAGAAAAAGAAAAAGTCAGAAACTAAGAGCGAGCTGCTCCATCGTCAGCCTCGTCTTTCCTGCACGGCTAGATGCTGACCAAGAGCAAACCTATTATCATCAATCATCATCAATACTAATAATAAATCTGTAAGTGTGGGTAAATCTGTAAAGTGTCGCAGGCACCACCTAGTTAATTTAAAGTTCGAGTGAATAGGCATTTTCTGAGTTAACTTGCTCCATTGTCAGCATGGATATTATTAACTAGCTGTTGCCCGCGACTTTGCCCGCGTAACTTTGTAAATTTTAGTAAATATACTAAAACCTTCCTCTAGAAACACTCTATCCATTAATATCTTAATATCATCTCTTAATAAAAATTACACATTTAAAACAGCGTCAATAACAATGAAAATATTTTAAAATTTAGTTTGATTATTATTTTGTTAGTTAAGTTAAAATAGTTAGTTAATTAATAGTGGGTAGTATATTCTTTATTGTACTTACACTGTAACTCCCATTTCTTTGCGTTAATAAAACTTTTGATTTATGAAATAAATTTAGGTGCCGATATATCTGTGGCTAGTCACATTTAAAATTACTAATTACTTCTGGTTGAAATAAGTTTATTTATTTTATTTTTTCTACCTAAATGTTCGTTCGGCATCGGCTTTTTCACTGAAAGTTTATTTTGTTTGGCTTCGTTCGTTTTAGTTCGTTCGTTTCAATTTCAATTGCCTATGATCTGTCAAAGTCAATGTCGTTCTTAGGTTATTGTCAACCAAGGAGAATAGAGGTAATTGTCAACGCCATAATTGGCTTAATCTGTCTTGTAGTCGCGTTTGTGATACAATTACAAGCAAACCAAAAACTATATAGGTGCTATCGGTGCTATAAACTAAAAATTAGAAAACCGATGTAATAAATATCCTATAATAATAATATTCGGACCACAAACTAAACTAAATCCAAATACTATTTAATTAAATAGCCACGCCCCCGGCTACTGCAATCTGCTATTGAGTTTTTGCTTTAAGATATATGGAAGGCAAAGCAGGGGGCCGATTCGATTCGATTTCGATTGTTACTTTGTCTAGGGCCCCTTGGGCTCTATTATGAATTTGTAATGTCTGCACTTGCAAGCTAGGGCGTAAAATGTTAATGTGGAAAATTATTGTAAAGAAAATTGAAAGAGGCTCGTATTATAATCTTATAATCTCTTGATAATAAAATTATCTCAAACTAGAGCCACTGAGCCACAGTAACCTTTTCAGTGCATATGAATTTATGAATGAAATCAATGGATTAGTCTATGTTTCCAGACGTCTATTATATGATGGCATAAATAATAAATCTCAATAAATAGTGGAACCGATGGAAATTAAAACTTAAACATAAAAAAAATTAAGAAATGCATTAGATTTGTCAGGGTTTGTCAATTTTACGAATAAAAGGCCTTTCAAATTGGTTTTTTTTTTCTTAAATTGCAAAGAAACGAATCGCAAACAAAAATATACGTGAACGGAAACGTTACAATTACGTCACCCTCAAATTATGAACCAATGAAATGACAACAAATAATTTCATGGCAAATTGACAAGTGTTTTCTTTCAACCGAGGACTTGCTATTTGTGGCATATTTATTATTTACACTTTGATTAATTAATACGAATTGCTATTCTTAATTAGACGTGTGTAACTGTAGATAGGTATACCTATTTCTCGTAGGACATATTTTAAATCGTGTTAGCTACGTTTGGGAGATTTTCGTGTAAAAGTTTACTGTTGTAAATATTTTATTGTGATCACGAGATCGGTCTATTATCTAACGAATAATTGAAATTGCACAATTGAAAATGATACCAGACAACGTTACACTCATTGTCAAAGCACCAAATCAACAAATAGAAGATCAAAACGTCGATTGCCAATCGTCTTGGACGGTGGCTCAGTTGAAAGGACATTTGTCTCAGGTTTATCCCAGCAAACCGGTGAGTAAGAAAATTTTTATTCAATACCTTACAAAGTTACAAATTATTAACAATTAATAATTCAAAAATACCTCTTACTGTATGAGCACAATAATATTATAAAACTAGCTGGGGTGCCCGCGCGTTTTATGTCTTATTCTGATGTATACGCTATATTATTGTAAAGTTTCATTGAAATTCGTTTAGTAGATTTTGCGTGACATACATACAAACTTTCGCATTTATAATTATTACTAGTTGAAAGAAAAGTAATTTCCATAAAATCTATATAATACATATATAGAAAAATGTTGTGTTACGCAAAAACTCAAATCCGCTTTAAGGATTGATCTTAGCTATTTTTTTCACGTAATAATATGTAATCTTGATTGCGAGAAAATTGCTTTTTTTACAGCACCATCTGCCAAAAGCAAGAAAACTCACTTGCGAATGAGAATCGCGGTCACATTTAAAGTGGAAATTAGCCTTTGTTATGGCAGCCACTGACGGTTGAATGTCAAAGAAAACCACAGCTAAAAGTGGTCGGGTTCAGATAGTATACTTATATACCTTTCTCTGAAAATCTTATAAAAAGCCTTCCACTTTGATCACTCTTTCCATTTGGAAGAGTTGAATATTTGGAAAAGTTCATTTGAAAGTGGCTATCGGCATAAACAGTTGATAGATAATATATTATTAAATGGTAATTAGATAAGAAAGACTTTTATAAGACAGATAATTTAGTTAATAATAATGTTATCTCAAACCTTACACCTTTCTAGTAAATTCTTTATTTTAGGAACGATTTTTAAAAATATTTTCATCAGATTGTTTGGACCTCTAGTAATTTTATGGATATTTATTAAAAGGGGGGAAATCTTTAAAAAGATTTTGAACAAATGCCGCATTATGAAATTTTGCATATGCATGTTGTCATGTCAGGGATACAGAAAAGAACATAGGGTACCATCCAGAAGAAAAGATACTGTACCCTATTATAAATTAAAAAATATTACTCATATATAGAGTAATATGAGTAAGAAAAAGGGGCATGGACGAAGTCCGGGCACAAAAGCTAGTTGTATATTATGTATAAATGAATATAAAATTATATATAGAATAGAAACATTGTATAAACATTCTTATCGGGCTTGTTATGTGTTGCAATTATTTAGAGCACCAACAGTTGATAAGAATTTAATAACTAGTTAGTTAAAAATTCACTTAGATTCTAAAACAAACTTAGATAATACTAGCTGTTACATGCGACTTAGTCTGTGTAATAAAGTATAGCCTATGTTAGTCGCTGATAATGTAGTTTTTTATCAGTCTCCAATAGTTTTGGAGTTTATTCATTACAAACAAAATGACAAATATTTTCTCTTTATAATATTAGTATAAATTAACCAGCTCCCCTAAATTTTCCCTAATCCCCCTTTTTTAAAATAAATCAGTTACTTTTGAGTTTGTCTATAATATTATTTATACTAAATTGTAAACACAATTTTTATAGGATTTCTTTTTGTTGTCAAGGCTGTGACGATAGCGTCATCGGTTCTCATTTACTACAGACAACATTAGACTCTAAGGCAGTATTTTTTAGGTTCATAATGGATTGCATATATTTTTAATACTTCATAATCACATAATTGGTGATTAAAACATGTGAGTGGGTGCTTACATATTTATTTGCTTACATAAATCCTATTATAGTAATAAGTAATAATTTAGGTTATTTAAAAAATTGATAAGATATTGAAGGTTAAAACTATTTTATTTTTATTTTGCTGGTACTATCTATTGTTAGTATTATTAGGAGTTACTTACTAAACAAGAACCAATTTATACCTAAGAAGCGAATCACTTCTGTCTTACCAAGGATGCATTTTTTCTGCATATCAATACTATCAATAACTTTATCAACGCGGACGAAGTCGCGGACGGTAGCTAGTTATATAATAAGAACCTACCTTGTTAAATGCTCTTCCCATTAGTGAAAACGTTTAAAAGTTCTAAGCGCACATACAGAGGGACAGATGGCGGGAAGAGACTTTATTTTATACTAACTATATACTTTTCTTTTGAATACTCTCTGGAACTAGTAGTTAAATTTATCTTTTTAGCATTAAAAATAATGCTAAGTGAAAACATTTCCATTTTTCAAAGTCTGTTCAGTAGTTTAGGAGTTCATTGGCGACAAACAACGTGACATAACTTTAAATTAATCAATACATATTTACTTTTCAGAGCACCGACGAACAGAAGATAATTTACTCTGGCCAATTGTTAGAAGACGGTACCGTGTTGAAGGATGTGCTTAGAACTTACGAGAGTCAAATAGCGCATACTATGCATCTGGTGTGCACACCAAAGAGAAAGATCATAGAGCCAATATCCCGTGCAGAAACGGACGGGCTTAGACAACGGAACGTCCAAAATGTCCCACAAAGGACTGACACAAGCCCACCACCGCCAGAGTCACCGACGGAACGCCCAGCGGAGACCGTTTTCAGACCAGAGACAAGGCAGAACAATCAAAACCACAACGTTGAGTATCAGAATTATCTGAATTCGATTGCAAACAACTATGGAAGAGTGCCTCCGTACCCGCATTATAATTTTGAGGAAAGATATCTTCCGGTGATAGAGTACGATCAGGCCACGCAATTGGTTTTCATGCAACAGGCTTATTTGCAGTATATGCAGCAGTATGCTAATTTGTGAGTATATCTTTTGTAATGTTTTTTTTTTCCAGACCAAAAAAATAAATACTTAGTATGGAATCAATTTGACTATTATTTTTTTATTTAAGACTAGCTGTTGCACGCGACTTCGTCCGCGTATATATATAAAATATAATAAACTAGCTGGTGGCCGCGACTTCGTCCGCGTTGAAAAATAAAACAAAATGTTATTGCTATAACACTTTGGCCAGGCGTTAGATTTTTATTTTATTTTAGATTATCCCTCTGCTACTCTGAAATTTTGCTCACGATGATCGGTTGAGTGGTTAAGGCGTGAAAAGTTAGCAGACAGACAGAGTTACTTCCACATTTGTAATTTTAGTAAGGAGGTGAGTATTTTTTCGCAGGTGGCAAAGACCAGATCACGCACCGCACGCGCAGCCGGTCCCTCCCCCCGCCCCCGAAACCCCGCAGCCCGCGCCCGAAGCGCCCGCGCAGGCCCCGCCCCCAGAGGACGAGGAGGGCGTGGCGGGCCGCGATTGGCTGGACCACCTGTACGCCATCTTCCGATTGGCCATCATGCTGTCGCTGGTCTACTTGTACGGCAGTCCCGCTAGGCTGCTGTTGGTGCTTCTGTTGGCCGCCGCTGGCTACTTGTGAGTATTTTCTTTCAAAAGTATTAATACATACTAGAGATGTGCTGGATATCCGTATCTGTGGATCTACTCCTTGTTCACAGAAACGAACTAAAAAGTGTAGGGTTGTGGGTAAGTACGTAATATTTTATTATTACAAAGCTAAAGCTAAAGCTAAATGCGTAAAATGAACGTTCATCTATTATTGTATACGCCCACTCAAGATTTGCTGTCCTTGTCTTTTGTGAAGTGAGTGAAAGAGAAAGCGCTATATTAGTTCGTTTCAGTGAACAAACTGTAGATTTTTAACGATCCGGCACATCATTAGTATATACCAGGTCTCAGCTGGTATATACTAATGATACTAATAATAAAAAAGGTACCTAATCTAGCAGAGGGCCTAAAGCGTCCGCGTAGGGAAGTCGTTGTCGTATGTCCACGCATCTCATATTATATCGGTCGAACATTAAAAGTATTGGGACTGAACATAAAGTGGATGACAATACTTGTTTTACTTGCAGACACCAGATCGGATTCTTCCGCGATCTGCACTTGAACGCGAACAACGAAAACGCAGGCCAACGCAGGGAAGGACGGACCGCGGACAACGCCAACGCGGCCAACGCGCCAACGACGAACAACGACAACGACAACCAACCCTCGCTGTTGGCCGTCACCTGGATGATTTTCACTTCGTTCTTCGCCTCGCTCATACCCGATCTAAATAATTAAGACATTTGAAAAGGTGATAGATACGTTTGTTTATAATATAACGCGTTTCGAATATTATGAAGTCGAGCACAGACGTGGCTATAATATAAATGTTAATATATAGGGGATAAAACTTGTCACTTCACATCCTAAGCTAGTGTTTACAGTACAGCAGCGTTGCTTGTTACAGGCGACGGTGGCCACATACCATCAAGTGGACCGTCAGCCTGTGTATCGACATTAAAACATGGAATAAGTGTGGTTCATGAAAAATCTTTATACCGGAGCTATACAGTCCTAAGTTCATAAAAAAAAGAATAATGCCATTAAAATAAGTATTTTACGCTCTGAAAAAATAAAAATAATATATAAAATAATATATTATATTAAAATAAGTATTTTTTATTTTAGTATTTACTAGTATTTTAAGTCCTATAAAAAAATATAGCTTTTGATTATTGATTGTTACTAAAAAATTTGCTAAATGTGACTTGGGATAGTTTTGTTTCCGACGTGTATTATGTACATATTATTCCCTTTATAGACCTTTACGACCAACTTCTACTATTCATTTTAAACTCCAATGTGTTTACTTAAAGTCGCATTTTCTTTAAACGACATACGTTTGGTTGGTTTTAAATGACACATGACAGAGTTCATGCTCTATGCATATGTCATTTTTAAATGTTCCATAGAGTACGTAGTGTTTTGTATGGCACGCGAAATGCATAGTTGTAGTACATTGATGGTTGCTATAATAATATTATAGCTACGTCTGTCTTCGGCTTTATAATGGAGTCTTGTGTGTTAAGATAAGGGAATTTTTGCTAAATTAATGTGGGTACTTTGAACTTTAGCAAAGTGTTGCGGCTGTTTTATTCACTATTGTGTGTGTGGGGGTTCAATTCTCTGAAGGTTATTGATAACATTTTACGATTGCCCAGTAATTTTTTTTTTAATATAGGATTTTTAGTTTTAATAATACGCAGTTAGAGTTCAAAATTCTTTAGAAGTGATTTTTACATTATTATATTCAGTATTTCAAAACAATATAACGTGGGGTAAACGGCCACAGTTCAATGAGAATAGTAGGTTAACTTGTAGATTATAATATTGTATAGTTTTTTGGTTTTTTTATTCAAGTTGGGTAGTTTAAAAATTTATTTATTTTGCCGATCACTTCTGACCCTTGTGAAACTGAAGACTTAAATCGAGAGATACGTCCCAATCGATCAGCGCCTTACTTAGAAAGCATTGAAAATTGTTAACATTAAATAGGACTATAAGTTATAACAATAAAAGACATGTTGGGAATTCAACCTCTTATAGTAATGTTTATTGTCCCTCATTGAATTGATTACTGCTAAACAGAGCGAGTATGAAACGAAGCGTGGAATGCAGAAAGTATAGTATAAAGTACTCTGTAGCGTGATATTAAAAAGGTTAATCCGACAGTTTAACGAACGCGTCCGCGAAGGGAGGTCGTTGTCGTATGTCCGCGCATCTTGTATTTTTGAATTTCTGATACCGCGTCGGAAATATTGGGACTAAACGTAAAGTGGTTTTTAATAAATTTACCCGGTTTATTTATCTCGACGGCAAATAAACCGGGCCACCCGCTGCTTTTGAGCTCTGATTCGGTTTTCTCAGGAAGTATAAAACTTGCAACTATCAAAGTTATACCTACAGAAAGTGAGTTTCATGATGATTAAGTATAACTTTTATGGTTGTGGGTCTTATAGTTTTTGAGAGGATAGAATCAGAGTTACGAGGTGGCGGGTGGCCCGGTTTTTGTCGTCGAGTGTAGATTTTTTTAGCACTATCCAGTCTGAATAAAAAGTATATCTCTTGTATACATAGTATCTCTCGATTTAAATCTTTGTGTGAAACTAAACTCTTATTTTCAATTGATTAACTTTTGGCCCATAAAATGGTAATATTTTTTCGTTTATTACTTTACACGCATGTAATAAGTATAATTACGTATTTGCAAGTTCGCAACATCCCGTCTGGAACTGTTGAAAAACGATCTTATTTAGAACGGTGACAGTGGCTATTGATATTGTAAAAAAAATATTTTTCTTGTTCCATACAAAAGTATTGTATTGCACTGACAACAAACCAAATATTTTCGTATGTAATATAAATTATCGTGTTTTTTTAACAAGTTTATTATAAAAATAAGTTTAAAAAATTAAGCGTTCATAAAAGTTGTTGGCTTTCAAAAATTCTGTGATTCTAAAATTGTATAGGAATTGGGTTTAAAATTAATAAATACAAATATTCCTCGTGAGTATATTTCTTGTGTAAAATATGTGAGAGAGAGAGAGAGAAAGATTTTTCATTATTATTTTTTTTTATATCAAATGATAATGAATATTATTTGACATTTTCAAAAAACGAGTTAAGCTCGTAGAGAAGTCGTTTTTTGTAAATATAGCTTACGACCATAAAAAAATACCTACTGGATTTTTGTCTTTCTTTTCGTAACTAGTACCATGCATAGAGTAAATAGTACTTCCGGTTAAGTACTATTTATTGCTAGCCGCCCGATGTAAAAGATCTGGGAGTCAATTTAAAAGCTCCATGTCCAAAAGTGGTCCGATTATAATTATTTATCGAAAAATCTTTGAAACAGATTAAAAATAATAGTATTTGAGGAAATTAACAGGCATGACAGCTGTCAACGAGAAAACTTCTCTCTACTAATTATTCAATCTAAGCTTTTTCAATCAATTTACTTACAAACACAATGACTTGTGTTAACACTTGTCTGATTCACGCTGTTATTTAGTTTTAAGTTACGTTAAATATTACTTTTAGTTGTCTTCCTTTTTTTTTTAAGAATTTTTCAAACAGTGGGCGCGTCTGTGAAATTTTATTTCAAATTACCGTTTTAAAAAAGTATCTCAAAACATAGTCACGAAACACGTTTTCAAGGAATAACCGTTTATTAAACTTTTTATGAGCCCCGCAAATTGCTAATGCGCCTGGCCGCCATTTTGATGACGTAATTCGGTGCCGTCAGGTTTTGTTTCGGGAAGGTACCCATTTAAGAAGGAGGGGGGGTCTTAGGTTTGTGTCACACGGTCTTGGGTTTACATTACTTTTTCCTTGATAAAAAATTGCTGATTGCAAAAAAATATTTATACGTGGAAACTAGAGGGGGGATCTCATATATAGTCTGTCAAAAAAAGTGGCAATACTAGTGTTGTCTCTTACTTATCAACTACATGGTTAGAACGGGACAACACTACAGTATTGCCACTTTTTAAACAGACTGTACTACAGGTAGTCACCGAGGGGGGAGGTCTTGGCATATACTACGGGAGGTCACTGAGGGGGGAGGTCTTGGCATAATATACTACTAGGTCACCGAGGGGGGAGGTCTTGGTATATACTACTAGGTCACCGAGGGGGGGGGGAGGTCTTGGTATATACTACTAGGTCACCGAGGGGGGGAGGTCTTGGTATATACTACTAGGTCACCGAGGGGGGGAGGTCTTGGTATATACTACTAGGTCACCGAGGGGGGAAGTCTTGGCATATACTACGGGAGGTCACAGAGAGGGAGAGGTCTTGGTATTTACTACTAGGTCACCGAGGGGGGAAGCCTTGGCATATACTACGGGAGGTCACAGAGAGGGAGAGGTCTTGGTATATACTACTAGGTCACCGAGGGGGGGAGCTCTTGGCATATTATATTACTAGGTCACCGAGGGGGTGGGGAGGTCTTGGCATATACTACGGGGTGGTCACCAAGGGGGAAAGGGGGTGACAAATTGTAAAAATGGGTATTTGTCAGTGGCAGATGACGTCATATGGATGTTAAAATGACAAGGTCAAGGAAAATTAGCGATTTGCGAGGTTAATTTTTGGTGTAAATTCAGCAAATGTTTGTGTGACGTCCACTGTATGAAGTTATTAAAAAGCAACTTTAAACAAAGATGTATAGCATTTTGTAAATGTAAAAAGGGATATTTAATTCTTTTAGATATTAATTGTATTCTCTAAAAAAAAAACTATTTATTCATGTATACTGTGATAAGGTGTTTTTAATTTGAATCGTCATTAATAAAGTTTTTAAAATGTAAATTGTATTTTTTTTGTATTCAACCAAGTGCAGTTACCTATTAATTGCGTTGCTTGTGTTATAGGCGACGGTAGCCACTTACCATCAAGTGCATCGTCTGTCGACCTTCAAATTGATCAATTCAAAAATCACTATCGAAATCAATGTCCATAATTTCTGATTCAGTATTTTGAAAAACATTTTCATTGTTTCCACTTGTTTTCACATTTTTATCACTTTCTTCTTTTCCATTGCCATTTTCAACAGTTTCCATGTCATTTAAATTGACGACTTCTTCACAAACATCTTTACTTCCATAATCTTCTATGAGACTGTCGAATAAATTATCATTATTACACTCGATATCTTTTGTTTCTTTTACATGACCATCTTCTATAACTTCTTCTGTTTCTTTTAAGAGTCCATCTTCTACAACTTCTTCTGTTTCTTTTACGAGACCATCTTCTTCAACTTCTCCGACTTCTTTATCTTTATCTTTTATAGCCGAAGAATCATGTACATCGACTGAAACCGATCCCCTTATGACTTCAATGTCATCGTCATCCGACGAACTGTCTATCACATTTTGTCTTCTTTGTTTTTTTGGAACATCATCTTCAATTAATTGCGTTATTCCCTCTATCGTTACTTCATTTGAGGGATCGCTAGAATTCGTAATTAATGTATTTTCATCCAAACGTTGTTCGGATAGAGCCTCCGCTTGTTTGAGTCTTGAAAGCCTCCTTTCTTCGGCCATTCTTTTATTTCTGAGCATTCTTTCTCTTTGCTCGTCACTTATTGATGGGGAGGATATAACTTTTGGTGCTAACGTTGCTTTTGCGGGTAACGGTGTTCTAGAATTGAAATTTTTAATGCAAATTAGAAGTGTTTTTTAGGTTATAGTGAAAATTATAGTAATTAAAGTAAGAACGAGAGGGAAAACTGAGTTTTGCTGTCGTAAATTGGCTAAAAATTAAGAATAAAATAATAATATAATATGTCAACGAGCAATGAAGCGAGGTGTATGATGAAAATTGATAAAGTCAAATCAAAGAACATCCATACTTTACTAATATTATAAATGCGAAAGCAACTCTGTCTGCCTGTCTGTCTGCTACCTTTTCACGTCTTAACTATCATTAAATTTTGCATACACGTTTTGTCAGGGATACAAGAAATTACATATGCAGAAAAAAAGTGCTGTTCCCTAGTGATCGTCTACTAAAAATATAACAGCGATAACGATATCAGGTGTTATTGGACAAAAAAAAATATTTTGAAAGTGACCTGTCAACGGGGGCTGCGGAATGATCTCGGGGCGTCGCTCTTGCCAACTCTATTTGTCTTTGCAACAATTTATCAAATTCATCCTCCTCGGGCTGAGGAACCTCCTCATCGCTGTCCTTCTGAACGACCACCTCATCCGAGACCAGCTGGTCCGATCTTATTTTGGTCAAGTGGACCTGCAACGCAAACGTACTATATCGTTTTTAATTTTTATATAATTATGTATATAGGGTAAAATGACCTAATGTTGGCACCCCTCTAATTTATTGGCACCCTAAACTTTTCACTAAAAAAAAAATAAGAAAACTATTCCATAAACTGTGTTCCCACAAAAAAAAAAAATCTTAGGTTTATGATCTTTATGAATTGCTAACACTAAACAGTCAAATGATTTAAACTTTGTCAAACTTTCAAATTTTATTTGAGTAGAACAATATGTCGTAAGGTGCCAATAAATGGTCTCTTCTATGAGTTTATTGAAAAAAAAAAAAAAAAAAAAAACGAGTGTAATTACCTAATACTGTTAAAAATTCGGGAAACTTTATAATCTATAGCTATACAATGCTCTTGACAATATGTATAATAATTAACTCGAATGCATAATCAACATTATCTAAATAAATGGTATGTATAGTTTATATGAGGTTTTTTTTTGTATTGTATTTCTTAAAGTGCCAATAATTGGGTATTTTCCCCTAATTTGCAGAAAAAAAAATGGAGCAGGTAGATAGTATTCACCACTAATATTATAAAGAGAGAAGATTATTTTGTATGTTTGTAATGAATAAACTCAAACCAAAAACCACTGGATTCTTTCACCTATAGAAAGTTACATTCAATCTATTATAGGAAGCGAAAGCTCATCCCATATTTTTTGCTTGATTTAAAATATAATCATTGGTCTCTTATTTCTTTCTTTGCACATTCTTTAAAAGACAACACACAATCAATCAATCGTTCACAGAATATTGTAAAAATACAAAATTTTACCATAACGATCCTCTTCTTCCCGAGAGCTTCGATTTTCTTCAAACAATCCTCGAATTCATACTTTGGATACAACCTGTACGCCCAATGTTCCAATTTCTTGAGGACCATATCCAAATCATCTTTCTCATGACCTTTACCTGAAGGTAAAATATGTTTGAGACATTAAACTCTAAAGAAAATTGTTGATTTTCAACTAAATTATTTTTTCAAGATGGACCGTCGACCAGTCTAAAGACATTTTAAATATAATTACAAGCGTTTGCATGTGGCTTCGTCCAAGTAACTTTGGAACACATCAGATTATTCTACAACTAGATTATTTAATAAAAAAAATAAATAAAAATACCTCTAAATTTAAAATCTTTAAAGTGTTCAGGTATTATCTGTATTCCCCTCGGTCCCGTAAGACGAGCGGGATTCAAAACAAATCGAGGATTCTGTGTGACTCTTCTTGTCTTTGCCTTTGTAGGATCAACTCTTGTTTTTTCCTCTTCTGAAAAATATAAGGACAATGAAAATTAATATGGAAATTTTAAATAAAATACTAAGAATGGGCAGCGGTATAATATGTTGAACTCGTGTGGAGTGTCGTCAGCCGTACGAATGAGGAGAATAGACTCGCGACGCGAGTCCACGGCTTTTGATTTGCAATTTCGCATATCTACACATTTCAAAGTGATTTTTGAATGAAAGATATGTTATATTTATATTTTTAATGACTTACAATTCTTATTTCACATTTTAATTCCTAGTATTTTAGAAGAAAAACCGATAAATAGTTTGGACTCGCGAGGTGTAAGCCCCCAGTATGCGATTGAACTAGCCAGGTGAGTGCTTGGCAATGAACGGGTTAAAAACGTATTATAAGTGATATAAAATATGTTATACCGGCTTCATCTTCCTTTTCACTGTTTTCATTGCTGTCCGGTGATAACGGAGGGCGTTCATCATCATATTCATCACCTTCGATCACCCGTTCCAGTTCTAATGCTTCGTTAGCCTCATCGTTAAGGAATACGTCTTCAAGGAGAGACATTGTTGATAATCCACAGGCGTAATAGTTTTCAATAAAAATATACAAGCAAGATCACAAATTCACAAATAAATATAGAAAACAATTATTAAAAATACAGGAATCACTATTCAGGAAGGATAATACAATATAATAACAAAAATTAAACTTGACAATTCAATTTGACAATATTTTGCGCGGCATATTGAAATAATTAAATAAATATATGTAATCTATGTCTTTGTCTCTTTGTGAAATTGTGACATTGACATGACAAATGTAACACTGTTGCCGTAACACAAAATAAAACCATAGATCATTGTTGCTTATGTTTCCCAACACTATCATACCGCGTAGAATTTATTCTCCACTGAAAAATAGTCCTTTCAAGAAAAATATGGAAAAAATAAAACTGGGATTTATATAAAAATGAAAATGAAAAAAATCTTGATATCTATATTTTTGGTTTTTGTTTTACTTTAGAATGACGTCACATATTGTGATCAAACGAAAGTTAGATCTTATATATTACGAAGATTAGATAAGATTGAATATGACTACTAATTTATAGTATGTAATTGATTTTATTTATTGACACTGTGATAATTCTCGATATAGTTGTCAAAGGAGACAATAATAACATCCCATCCTATTAAAAAACCAACAAAAACTTGTCCCGAGAATTTAAAGTGAAAAATGTATAACTTACATATTTAACCTTAAAGCACCGTATAGTCTAAATTTGTTTTGTAGTAAACTAAAAACAAACCCTTTATATTTGTTCATAGTGATTAGTGACGTCATCATAATAAGGTAGGTATTTGATTATTTTTCCAAAGGTTTTTAAACTTAATTTTGGTTCAATTTTGAAGTACGGTATTTTTTTGTTATACATAAATACAGGATAGCAATGATAAAACATGAAAAAATATTTACATTCAAATATTGTCGCTTAAACACCCATACGCTCGGTCTGCTCTGCATTTAGCCGCTCATTGAATAATTGTTTATAGGGATGGTTTCTAGTTCTACGTTTAGGCAGTTTCTTTTATAAAATTGTTTAACTAAAAATCTAAAATAGTTGTACTGATCATCATAATTTTAGTATAATTTAAAATTAATATAAGTAGTGAAAATATTTAAAAAGCTTATACAGTCATAGACAATAAGTGGCCAGCACTGTGACTACTCCAAAAACAAAAAGGCTTTGTATTGTGTGTTGTGTTGTATGTTGCCCATCACTAGGAAGTCACGTGACTAGCTTGCGTTTGAGAGCGCATTCACAGGTATGGAAATTCAGTAAATTTTTATTTAAAAATCAAGTTGTTTATTCGTTTGCAATTTGGAATCAAGGTAAAATAGAAGTCGATTACGGAATTTGTGTTCATGTGTTAGCAAATCAATAGTGAATAAGTGTCGTGTACAGTTATTTCAACAACATCAGACTGTCTGTCTGTCATTTTGAAACCAAGAAAGCTGCTTCAAGAATGGCGTCCCCACATGTGCCGCTGATATTAAATGTCGACACAGATTTACTTGAATCTAATGGCGAGATTTCTTCGAATGCGTTTATGCAGCCACGTTTTATGTTTTTACTAAGTATTCCGTTAGATATTCGTGCAAATGCTCTCACTTCCGTGCATCGCCCTTGCGATCCATTTACTATGATTCATTGTCCTGCCCTGGTTTCTGCAAGAAGCAGGGAAATTTTTCGGTTAGGTTCACAACGAAAACGTTGAAATAGCACACAAGTTTTTTAATAGATTATAAGAGACTATAATATGAGAAAAGTTTATTGAAACGATTTCTTTGTTTTGTTTATCATTTTACCGCTTCATATAAAGCGCCTTGTTCTGCTATATAATGATTATCTTTGTCGATCGGATTGTTTATAAAAGATAAGAAATTTGACGCAGACAACCCTGTAAAGTTTAAAATTTCTATAATACCAAAACAATGCTTTTCACCTCCTTTTCTATAGGTTATGTGGGTTGTGGCTGCTGTATAGCGCTGTTTGCTCCTAAAATATAAGTAATCATTACGAAATCTATACTAATATTGTAAAGAGAGAGAGTGGATTTTATATGTCTGTTTATATGTGAAGAGTAATCTATGGATCAACTGTATATATTTGAATTATTCTTTCATTATTTGAGAGATATGTTATTTCAGATGTACATTGTGTATATTATATTATAATACAGCTGGTGCCCGCGATTGACGTCGCATGCTACAGATTTTAAATATACACAGCACAATCCTTTTAACTGCATAAAGCTGCCTTTAGCCGCTAGCAAAGAATAATTTGCATAAAAAATTAAAAAAAAAGACGTTTATTCTTGCTTAACTGAAGCACTAAATGTCAAAACAGTTGAGGAGATCAAACTATCGGCCTGTAAATACAAAAAACAGCTCCAAAATCACCCAAATGAGCTAGCCACACAACTCATAAGGATGACTTATGACAATCGCCTAAAACGCCATGATATCCAAGGTTTGGATGCTAGGTGTTGAAAATTAATGGTGGCATCTCCTACTGGGGAGAGCCTCAAAAAGACAGAGAAACACACAACAGACTTGCTTATAGTTTGGAACTTTAATGTCAATCATGTCCATCATCTAACAAAAAATGTGAATTGGTCATTAATTCTTGGTCAATAGCACTAATTTGACATATTTCCCTAGCAAATTATGTCTAAATAGTACTAGACTGACTTTACCCCTGTCTTCACTCGGAGCAATTAAGGGGATTAGTATACATACATGATGTATTGCCAATGCTACTTTTCAAAATTTTCAAATATTTGTGGTTCTCCACACATAAAGAAACATTTCACATAATATACCCTAACATATTCAAATCAAACTCTCTTTTTATGTTAGTACAGATATACAATGCGTTGTAGATTATAGGTGTATTTGTTCTGTAATTATTTTTTTGCTGATTGTTTTGTGTGCAAGCTAGCAGTTTAGGTATCTGGTTATCATTTGATATTACATTACTAAGAAATGAATATTGATTGAGTAAGCAAAAAGAATAATAAGATGTGCCTTTCTTGGGAATGTTTATTCAATTTCATACCTACATTTAAATGTGTATTGATAAACAATTTCTCTCTAACCTTCATAATTCCAAGTACATTGCTTATGTGCTAGCTCTGATTCATAGTTACTATAAGAGGTGTATTAGATTTTGATATTCACTGTACCACTGTCATTATCATCATCAGATTGTGTTGGAGTTAGGCCTCTCAAAGAAATGTCCTCTGCTCTTCCCATGATCCCATTTAGGCTGTCCAACCTTCTAGCGGCAGACTGGAAAAGTCAGGCAGATGTATTGCTTTAACTTTATATAGAACTAGCTCTTGCACGTGACTTCTTCCGTGTATAATTAATATTAAAGAGTCTTAGTCAAGTCAACTTTGTCTGTGTATAGGCTTCACATTTTACAATTAATTAGAAACTATAAGGTATTTTTTGTGTTGTGTGACTTCTGTGTAAATATATAGCTTTTTTCCTGTATAAATTAACTTACTGTGGATAATTGGAAAAAGATAACATAACAATTCGTAAAATTGGCGTAGGTGTCCGAACTCGTATAATTTAATACCTACGCTTGTTTTCAATGATTTTCTCAGAACTACAGAATGCAAGAACATTGCAACCAAACAGCACCTTTTCATTCCCACTTGACTTGCAAATGTTCAACAAATTGATTTACAAATGTTGAGATTTCAACCTGAATACATGTTTTCATCACAAATCTCACCGTTCTCCCAGTCTTAACGATCATATGCAGTTTTGCACTTTTGAAATCTTGGTATTCAATAATGTTTGTGCATCATTCTAAAAATTGCACTTCCTTAGAAATCTATCCATTGTATGAATAGCTGGAACAGCTCACTCTAGCACCACGAATATAGAATTTAAGCCAGTGGCATTGATACCATATTAGGACAATATTAGCGCGTACAACCAAACAAACCATTAAACTGTTCAGCTTTATATATTTGTATAGATACCTTATGTTACCCTATGTTTTTATTACCTAACTAGTTGGTGTAGCCTATCCTGTGTCCTATACGTCTAAATGTTTATCTACCAATTTTAATGAAAATCAGTCAATTCTTTTAAGAGTTTGGCGGAACATACATACATACATACAATACCAACACTTACATATTTATTACTAGCAGTTGCACGCGATTTCGTCCGCGTAACTTTATAAAATATAGCCTATGTTACTGACTAATAACATAGTTTTCTATAGGTGAAAGAATTTTTCAAATCGGTCCAGTAGTTTCGGAGACTATTCAATACAAACAAACAATTAAATCTTTTCTCTTTATAATATTAGTATTAGTAGTTTTTATTAGCTTTTAGTTGAATTAATATTGTTTATTTTTTCCAGCTGCTTGTAAATATAACTATAGAAGATAAAGATGAGTTTGGGTGCGCGCGCCACCAAGGGTGGTGCGAAGGTCGGTAAGGACGGGAAGCATTCACAGGACAAAGGCAAAGGTTCAGAGAAGCCTCAGCCCAAGGAGAAAATCAAACCACAGGTTGGTTTCAAATTTGCCACTTTACTCACTTCAATTTCAAATATTGTGATGCCTTTTAAACTTGCTTGCCTGTTGATTCTGTGTATTTTTCATCGACACAGGTTAGCGATGTGCACTATTTGCGTGGGATTTATGACCTCCAAATAATCCATTGAAATAAAAAAAAAAGAAACCTCTGGTCTTTTCTTCTCTTTATCCACGACTAGCTGTTGCATGCGACTTGGCCTAACTTTTCAAAATCTGTAGTATTTTTGAATGTTAATGTTTTTAGGCTCTGGCATTCCTTACTCAATGACCGAAACGTAAAAGCACACGTGCTGTTATTTCACGGTGATTTTGTTGTGTAAAAGAGGGGTTCATCAATATGTGTTGTTTTCGTTACAGGCAACAACAGAACAACTCCGTATGGCAAACATGATTGATCGTAAAAGCGACGACAATTCTGAAGTCCGGAGAATGGTGAGAAATTTATATCCATACTAATATTATAAATGCGAAAGTTTGCATGGATGTGTGGGATGTTTGTTACACAAAAACTTTAAAAACTAATGAACCATGAAATTTTGCCTAAATACGTTGTATGGGACACCGGAAAGGTACCTTTCATCGTTCAACAATCTCAATCACGTTAGCTTTGAAACTAAAAAAACGGATATAATTGCGCCTGTGAAACTTAAAACACCACATTTTTTCTTTGATCGCCGGGAGTTAAACAATGTGCCAATTTCCCTTTTTAAAGTATAAATGAATTGAAAACAGGTACTGGAGTTGATGGAAATGACTCGTCGGACAGAGGAGGAGGTCTGTTCGGCCCTCCACGACTCGGACAACGACATGACGGCCGCCTGCAACCTTCTGCTCGAGGAGAATCAGCCCATACAGGTCAGTCTTCTCTTCTCTTCTCTTCTCTTCTCTTCTCTTTGTTTACTAATACATTTTTGTACAGATATAGTTAAAAGTTCCTTATTGAAACGAAAGAAGATTATTTTGTGATTCGAAAGAGATTCGCGCAGCATTGATAACATAGCAATCTCTAAGAGTTTATAATAGTTGCCTAATTTTTTTTTGTCTGTGTGTCCGCGCCACAGGGCGAGTGGCAGACCAGCGAAAAGAAAAAGCGAAAGCCACCGGCTGCTGCGGGCAATGGGGAGACGGAGGCGTCGCGCGACCCGCGCAGTCGCTCGGGGCCACGGCGCACACGCGACGACGTGCCGGGGGCGCGAGGGGGCCGCGGCGGAGGCGGCGCGCGAGGCGGCCGGGGCGCTGGGGCGGCACGGGGAGGCAGGGGGGCCGCGAGGGGCCGCCGGCCGGACCGCACTGGCCCGAGGCCACCGCGCACTTCGCGCTCACACCACTGGTCGGACACCAACGACAACGGTATGGCATTCTTGTATTAGTATTGTAGCCCTTAGGCTAAGTTCACATGACCGTGAGGTTACCGCGCGGATCAACTGTACAGGTCGATACATGTTTGTAGAACTTGTACCGCGCGGTCAGGTGAACTTAGCCTCATAGTGCTAGACTAGAATCTTCGCACATTACGATACTCGAAAGCGACTCTACCAAGTTTCGAGGAGTATCTCGCACACATTTGTACGCTACCGGTGTCGTACGCGTTCGGCGACTAGTCTGTGGTCGGCCCGTGTGTATATCGTCTGAAAATTGAAATTTTTCCATGCTTATACAATTGTTAGATTAAAATTTTGTTAATTTTCAGTCTTGTAATGTACGAACCTCAATTACGCAACAAATGGTATCCCACTCGACTATCGTATCTAATGAGTATCGTAATGTGCGAAGGGCTTTATTTATTGACATTCTTATATTGGGAGCCCTTCACATATTTGGTGTTGGAAATCAGATTACATGACAATCGATAAAATATACTTTTACGGATATTAGACTATTGCAATTTAAAATGTGTTTTTCTAGGTGGCAACATGGCCGATCCGTTCCCCACAACCGAAGACTGGGACAATGAGGAGTGGTCGGGGTCACTTTCGGACACGAAGGTGAATGTTGTATTTTATATTCAATTTAATATGCTTCTAGACACAAACATTCCCATAAAAAAAATTAAATTCCCAACATTATCAGACAGTATCCTATCATTATATTGAATTGCTAGAGCTGTTGCGCACGACTTTGTTTGTGTAACTTTATAAAATAACAGCCTATGTTAACAAAAATACAAATCTTCCTTTATAATGTTACTGTAGATTACTCAATTAATATTATTGCATCATTATTCAGCTGCTAGTCTATCTGTGAATTTAATAGATTAAAGTCTAGACAAATGTGTTTTCTGTGATTAGAAAGCAAAGAAAATTCTATGACGTCACTTTGTTTTTAAGTATTTATAGAATCTAGGCCACTTTATAATTAGGGATGTTATGGATATAAAGTTTCGGATCCGGATACGGATATGGATATAAGAATAATATTATACCGGTTTCGGATACGGTTACGGATATGTAATTATTTCGAATTATCTGTTAGTTTCGGATAATTTCGGTTACGGATATTCGAATTAAATACGTGTCAATATGAAATTGTAAGTAATATAATCCCGCAATGACTTACTATGTAAACAAACAATGCAAGACTTGTTTGTTTACATAGTTCGGCCGGACCAAACGAAAACCTGTCGTAACATGATCCACTTAGACTTCGCCCTTATCCGAAATTATCCGAAACTTTTATATCGGATTCGGTTACGGTTACGGATAGATTTTTATTTCGGATATCCGATAGTTTCGGTTACGGTTACGGAGCTCCATAACATCCCTACTTATAATTGAAACCATAAGCAGACAGTTTAGTTGTACTATAAAGTTTTATTCCCCCTAGTTCCCCTAATTATATATATAGGCCATGTCTATACTAAGCTTTAAGTCTTTAGGAGTCTTTTTTAGTCCAGGAAAATTTACCAACAAATCAGAATTTTAGTCCCCTATAGGGGAATTGTTGATATAAGTTTCTAGAATATAATATTAATTACATAATTATGTATAATACCGATGGGTGATAGAAATTTTCTATTCTAACTCGTAGAAGGGGATGGAAGAAAAAAAACAATAACAAAATAATTCCTCAAATTATACAAAAATGGTAACAGTTGCAAAAAATTTCAGACAAATTAGTTTTACTTATGTAAAACTAAATTCTCTACAATATTAAAATTTAAAATTAACAGTTTTAAGGGAGGTTAGAAGATAAGGGTTGATTCTTTTTGGGCTCACTGTGATTTTTTAAAAATGTACCTCTCAACTCTTTATCTATGTTAATTTTAATTTTAGTAAAAAAGTTTTTTTTTAATGTAAAATAAATCATATCTGGTCTGAAACCTTTTTTTTGTAACTTACAATTTTTGTATAAATTGAGGAATTGTAAATTTTTTTCCACCCCTTCTTCTACAGGTTGGAACAGAAAATTTCTATCATAGGGGATTAAAATTTCGATTTGACTTTTGAATTTGTAATTTTTTTGAGTCAAATTTCGATTTGATTTGATTTGAAAATTTTCCTGGACTATAATCGTGTCGAAATGGAACGAAACGTTGGTCAGACTGATTAACGAGATGATGTTGTTATAATTTATAAGGTGTTCACCCCGTCTGTAAACATACAGAACTCTACGAGCGATGCTGATGCCGGCTTACAGAACAATCCAGGGGTATGTGCATTTTTCTTACTTTTACCCCGGCGCCAGATACAGTCAAATGTTTGCACAAAGACTTTGAGCTACTTTGCTCACACATTTGAACACTTGTTTGTTGTACTTGCCAGACACGTTCGCTTCACAGTATTCAAATAGATAACACACAAGATGGACGACGACTTTATATTATTAAATTCTATAATCTATTATTTAAGTCTACAAATTAAGCTAAAAAGTCTCTATTTTTTATTTTTAAGCTAAATCGGTATTTTTTTTATTATTAAGCTAAAAAAGAGTTATTATGAGAATTGGGCAAGTGTAGCAGGCTACGCACTGTTTGAACTTTGAACGCTTTGATGTGCGCTCCAAAAACAGACACCGAATGGCAAAGTGCAAAGATGTGATCAAACTTTGAATAAATACCCAAATAGCCGTGCCTCACAAGTGTTCAAATAAGTGAACAAATATTGTTGCTGTGTCTGGCGCCGGCTTTACATTATTTAAGGACAATTAGTTTAATTTTTTGTTATGGAAATCGTCGAAAGATTCAATAAATATGGACGCACTTAAAGAGTTTCAACTAAAACACGGTCTCAATTTGTAGAAATTGCACAAAATATTATGCACAAAACATTTCATTCATTTTTAACGCTTATGTTGGATTTACGTATAAAAAATCGATCGCAACAAACAAAAGTAGAGAATATTTTATCAATTGGGGTGGGGTATTTTTAACAATTTTTCTAACTTGACAATGAAATTTAGGAAAATACAAGTCGCTAAAAACAGAATTTCACATCCTTACTAATATTATAAATGTGAATTGTGAGTTTGTTTGTTTATTACGCTTTCACGCAAAAACTACTGAGCCGATCACGAAAAAATTTCGCATACACGTTGTCCGGGACACGAGAAAGGACATAGGGTACCTTTCATCGTTCAACGCGGACGAAGTCGCGGGCACCAGCTAGTAATATTATAAACCTAATGAAAAGACTCATATAACACTGTACTGTACACATGGAGCACAGCAATGGAGCTCGATTATTGCAATAATTTTTAATTGCACGTAAATAGAAATAGAATTGTTCCATTTTTGTTTAGTTTGTATTATTTCTATGTGATTTCGTGTAAAACGACGCGCATAAGCGTTGAAACCTTTGATAAAAGGATACACTAGATTCTGGGTTGCTTCATTAAAAGCGGCACAGTAGAATACCACCGCACGAACACCTTGGTGTGATATTTAAAATTAGTTGCACAAAGTTGTCCTCAAGGTGAACACTTGTTACGACCTGAACCATTATTACTAAATGTTTTGGTTCAAATCAGTCACGCAACATTTACATTATTCATCTCTTTAACAGAAATTAACTAGAGAAATTGATAGCATCTATAAATGTATAAAATGAAAAAGTGGACACATTTTCGCAGTGATTTTTTTTGAGCCCCAAATCTAGTGTATCCTTTAGTAAAGGTTGAAACTGTTTATAGGCCAGTCATTTGGGACAATCAATTCACAATAATTCAAAAAGTTTTGAAACTCTTATACAAAGTCGGGAAGGGTATAAATAGAAAATATAAAATTTTGCAACCTTTTCCGCAATCTGGAACAATGTTAAAATTGTTAAAAATTGATCGAAAAAAATCCAAAAGTTTTCAGCCTAAACTTTTCTCAAAATAAAATAAAATAAAATAAGAAAACTATTCCATAAACTGTGTTCCCACAAAAAATTAAATAAATCTTAGGTTTATGATCTTTATGAATTGCAAACAGTCAAATGATTTAAACACTGTCAAACTTTCAAATTTTATTTGAGTCGATCAATAGGTCGAAAGGTGCCAATAATTAATGGTCTATTCTATGGGTTTATTGAAAGCAAAAGGAGTGTAATTGCCTATAAGGATAATATGTAAAGTTTATATGAGGTTTTTTTGTATCGTATTTCTTAAAGTGCCAATAATTGGGTATTTTCCCCTACATCGAAAAAATATCCCAATCAATTGCATAAATTTGCAAGCTTTTGTGTTTATTTATAATTTTGTGTATCAGTGGCCACGTTTTCGAGTTTACCGAAGTTTTGAAACTTTAAATTATTGTTTTTTGTTGATTTTTAATGTCTAGAATGACTGGCCTATTTATACTGGCCTCTTAATCTTAACGTTAAACGTTTTGATTTCAGGAGGACTGGGACATTCCTGAATCAAATGGCCCGACCGACGGCCACTTGCCAACGTTCACATACCACAACTCGGCCCAACTGCAACACCTTCATCATTCCATTGTCGATGTGAGTATTCCTAAAATATTGCCTAGTGTGATAGTTAAAAGGCCCAATAAATAATATAATATATATTTTTTTAACAGCAAGTGAACAACGTTTCGAGCAGCGTGGCGCCACCTGCCGCAGTCGATCCTGCACCACTTGACACATACCATCATCAGGTAAAGCGCAACCGAGTTTTTTTAAATCGAAGATTATATATATTTTTCACTTGGATAGATTTAATGTTGTTACATTTGTCTGATTTTCAGTCGAATTCGTCGAACAGCGCAGGCGCTAAAACGGACGCGCCGCCCATCGACACATACCATTCGGCGCCTTACCATCAGGTATTAATACTCAGCCAACTTAAGGCTATGAGCTGCCAATGAACCACAGATCTTCGGAAAATGCGCGCGGCACAAACAAGCGTGTCACTAAAATTACGCACATTCATTATCTAAATACGTCTGCTGAGCGACAGGCGAAAAAATTGTGCAATATCACATTAAATCGTTAATTTTTACGCAAACCTCACTAGTTTGAAATTGCACAATTTTTTCGCCTGTCGCTCAGCAGAGTCAGCAGAGGCAATAGGGGGGCCGGCGCGGCGTGTTGCGGCGTGTGCGTGTAAGGGTAAAGGGACCCTTACACGCACTGACGCTCGCATGTTGTCCGTGACGAAACACGTGATTGAATTGTCGACTGGACGATTCCGCGTCACGCTCTATTCTTTAGCGGTGCCATATCTATAGCGGGGCCGCGCGCATTTCCGAAGAACCGTGCATAGAACTCGTAAACGAGTAGTTCATATAATAGTAGTCTAGAATAAAAATCATAGCTCATTTTTCTTTTATATGGTTGTTGTTTTTATCAGAAAAAAAAAACAAATGTGAACCATATATTTCTATTCTAAACTCGTGAACTGAATTTAATTTTTTTTTCTTCACGATATTATAGATAATTCAATTTCTATTATTTCCAGCCTATGGGTATGTCGGGCAGTTTGTCGGCGGCGCAGTCGCAGTATCTGTCGCAGCTGACGCACCAGTCGCAACGGCACGAACAGAGTAAGAGTCGATGTTTTCCTTGTGTGTGCATATAGATAGTATCGTTACACCCCACTCTATGATCCGTAATATACAAACGTTTACACGTTGTTGTTTCAGGTGTGGGCGGCTACGGGTCTAAGATGTCGACGTCGTTGCACCACGTGCTCATGGGGGCGCCAGCCGCACAAGACCTCTCCGCGCAGAGGAAGCAGCGCGCGAGAGTGCCACCGCCTAGCAAGGTACGATACGACTAATTATACTACAATTTAATTATAACCACAGTAATATAAAACTACGACGGTGCAATGTTGGTTGCACTTGTGAATCACACGGCACTTACTGGCGAATCGTGGCCAACATAATTATATACACGAAATATTTGCACATAAACTACGATTGCGCTGCAGCGGGAGGATCATAAATAAAACCAAAATTACTTACAATAAATTTAATGAAAAGATTTACAATTTAAATTGTGATCTAACTATAGCTGGTGTTCGCGACTTCGTCCGCGTTGAACTATGAAAGGTAACCCTATGTACTTTCTGGTGTCACAGACAACGTGATCGGTTCAGTAGTGTTTGCGTGAAAGCGTAACAAACTCACATTCACATTTATAATATTAGTAAGGATAAGGGTTAGCCCAATATTCGAATCGATGTTTCGATTTCGAGTGCATGAATGAGGTGATGTCGGCATTGCGTAAAGTTGCGTCATCGTTGACATCAATTACTGGAATTGCATTGTTAAGGTAAAAGTGCAGCGTGGGCACTTCCCTTATGTTGTGTAGGTATATGTGTGACTCGCACTACATTGCACACATTACAATTGTTTCCGCATTTATTTTACTTTGCCACATTGTCAAAATGGCAGTAACAATGGATAAAATGAATTTCGAATTACGCAATCTAATTGTCAATGTATTCCACCCAGATCCCTTCGTCGGCCGTGGAGATGCCCAGTGGCGAGTGCGGAGGTCCACTTTTACTGGACGTCCAGTTCGGAGCGTTGGAGCCGGACACGTTGCAGGACCCGCCGGTCGTCTCGCAGGTAACTAATTGTAGCATCATTCATATCTATTGCTATCAGCCCGTAAAAATATTTAAAAATATGTAGGGGAAAATTACCCAATTATTGGCACTTTAAGAAATACGATACAAATAAATTGGGGGGGTGCCAACATTAGGTCATTTTACCCTATATTATGTGAACCGTAGGTGACGTCACAGCAACCGGAGCAGCCCCCTCCGGTGGCGCCGCACGAAAGCACAACCGAACCCACCACAAACACCACTTACCCCAACGCCAACAGTATGGTGAGTTCTTTATATTTATGTAAACCTTGTGACAGACATGATCAGAGTCGGCGGATCAGTAATTATAAGTGACACTGCGCAGCAGACACTTAGTGTAGAGACACGTGAAGACACTGATAAGGGTTAAAGGTGAACTGTGGGGGCTGTAATCACTACATATTATAAAACAAAGTCCTCCGACGCGTCTGTCTGTCTATCTGTATGTCTGTTTGTTCGCGATAAACTCAAAAACGTGCAACACATCCGTCGCTCGATTTATCGACTCGTTAGCTTATTTATTGTAGGTATAGTTATGTTGTAACTTTATTATAAATATTAATATTATTGCAATGCTATGTTTCCAGTTAACTATGGAGAGCTTGTCGGCGGTGGACACGACGCCCACCAGTCAGTCTGTCCCACCGGAGCCCACAGTCACCACTAGCTGTGAGTTTTTTCATTTTTCATATAATAATGATAATAATAATAAATTTTTTTTCCAAATTTAGGGCGTTAAAATTTTCTTTACAAAACTTTAAAACAGGTAGACAATAAAAAATAATAATATATAATTATGAAAAAATAGAGTTGCATGAATAAGTAAATAAATAACTTGCACGATGCTAGAACTATTCGATATCATATCGAAATATGGTGTAAAAGTTGTGCTAAAGTAATATTGGTCCCTATCAGATATTTATTATTTAAACATTTGTGTTTTTAATTATATTTGATGGCCCATACAATCTAATAAGATGCATTAAATAATAATATTAAAACTATAGGGCCATTTAATTTTTTTACAATCAAATGGCGACCCGCTTCCAGACCCTAATATCACTATTTTTTTAAGGAGAAAAAATATTTTAATAAGTAATTTAAATGTTATTAAAATATAATCTAAAATTCACGTATTCACTTCTAAAATTCATGTAACTATTTATGTCGATATCGTAAGATCTGTCCGACAATATCGCTCTCGTGTGTACTCATACTCTTCACCCGCATTCCTAAGGAGCGGCACAGAGGTTTCGAGCGATCTATAAATACATCTACAATTTAGGGAGTTTCATTTGAAAGGAAATATTCGCTTCATAAAAATATGGCTACTAACTCGTATTTTTGTTCAAGTTTCTCAAAAATATGACTAGGTGACTATAGAAAACCTCGTATTTTTGTATAAATGTTTCTGAAAATGTTGTTTGTCGCGTCGACAGCACTAGAGAAGCAGCTGACGGCCTCCATGAAGCAGCTGTCGGTGGAGTCGAGTGCTGTGAGCGGTGTTTCGGGTGTGACGGGTGTTTCGAGCGTGTCGAGTGTGACGGGCGTGACGGGCGTGACGGGAGTGACGGGTTCGGTGGCGGGCGTGACGACGACGAGTAGCGCGCCTCAGGCACACCACGCCGCTCACCATGCGTACGCGCACCATAGGCCTAAGGTAATATAACTGTTTAAAAAAAAAACTCAGTTGTACAAGTCTTATTATGAACCAAGAAGTACGTACTAAATTAATTTGTGTAGATGGCGCGGGTTATTAAAAGTCACTGAGGGTGTCGGTGATACAGAAATGGACACAGATTAAAATACTGTACCCGACGGATCATCTAAAAATATAAAAAAATTCAACTTATATTTTATAAAATATTTAAAAAAAAAATTAACTATATTTTATAAAATATAAAAAATTTCAGAGAAATATTTGAGCAATAATGATTGAATAAATTCTATAGCTCATATAAGGTGTTAATTCTCGTGACAATTTTTATGTAGTTTTCCTTTTCAAATAAAAACATGGAATTATTATTAACGAGGTATTCCCTTTTTCAGCAAACAGTTAGTCAGCAGAATGTGTACGCACACCATGCGGTCTCACATCATCCGCCCGTCTACGGAGCCAATGTGTATGCGCCACAGGTACATTTTTTCTTTTGTCCATTTTCATTTCTTAAAGTTACTTTTTTTCCGGAAATTTGTCAGTATTGTGAAAATGATGGCTTTAGCAGGTAAACTCTACGAACGCGTCGCTAACGGGCGCCTCAGTGATGACAGCCCCTTACCAGTCGAACGCTACGTTAACGCAGTACCAGCCCATGATCAACTCCTACCAGGTAAGACTAGGACAACACAAGTCTTACATGACATTCGTGCAAGCTACTGGCCTACTCGAGTCTCTTTACACACGTGGGATTGTTTCGGTTTAGACGTCGTCGTCGGCGGGAGTCTACGGCGGTAGCGCGCTGTACACTGCGGCGCCGTACACAGCGTACCAGGCGACGGCGCCGGCCGCCAAGATGGCCGCCAAGGACGCAGCCTACGAGCCCACGCTGCCGCCCGCCACAGTCGCCTCCACTGCGCCCTCGCACACGCCGCACACAACCGCCTCCAAGCCACCGCCAGCCACAGGTACCTTACCTTACAAGTACTCTCAAGCAGCCTGAGCCCCTATATACCCAGAGCCGCCCCATGCACCTGTCGCAGGACTGCACGTCAGAAGTGAAGACTTAGAAAAAAGTTCAAGTCCGGTTTCAGTGCTCTCCTGGTGGTCAGTATTGACGATACGCACGACCGACCGTGCGACCCGCGCTTGTCATTTGTATGAAAATTCACAAGTCGCAAGCGTATTGCTACCGCGGTCGGTCGTGCGTATCGTCAGGACTGACGGTCAGGAGAGCACTGAAATCGACCTAAATAATTTGATTTCGACGAGCAAGGAATTTTGTGTATTATAATTTAAAACCTCAAAACACGGATTTTCAAACATTTTGTAACTGTTTATTAGAAAAATATACTTTTGGTTATAAGTTTAAGGTGCATTTTTTTAATTTTTGATTGTTTACATAAAAATAAAACTATTGGTGAAATAAGAGTATTATGAAATAATAGTTTGATGTGACGTTACAGTGGCGACGTGTGTCGCGGGAGCAGTGGCCGGAGCCGCGGGTGCGGGGGTGACGAGTGGCGCGGGTGTTACGACGGGAGCGGGAGGAGCCGGGTACGCAACCGGAGCCCTATACGGCGCCGGGGGAGCGGGGTACGCGTACGACGAGCAGTTGTTGCGCACGGGCCTCCCTCACCACATGGTAACGTATCCCTACACGAAGGATCAAAATATAATCGGAACAAACTTTTTTTCTAATGAAATTTATATGAAACAGTCAATCGGACAGCATCAGTTCACTGTTACCATGTCGTCCACTTGATGGTAATTGACTACAGTCGTCTGTAAAACTTGAATGTTGAAGCTGTGTTGTTTCTGTTTCTTTTGAAGTCTTCATAAACATTTTCAACAAAAAGTTTCATAGTCTTGTTTGTGGTGCAGGGCGGATACTACGAGGTCGGGTACGGAGTGAGCGGAGCTCGCGAAGGCACCTTTGGACTTGGCGCCGGAGAAAGATTTGGACGCACCGAAGCGGCGTCACCGCAGCAGGTTATTACCACCATCTTATTCACTCGCTCTTTCTCTTACGTGTTACATTACGGCTCTCTAGGGCAGATATTAGGTCAATTTGTCTTGCTGCCAACGATAGACATCTATGCCGTATCTAGGTCTAGACATGTTACAACTCGGGACAAAATGACACGCTGAATATGTTGCTGACATTGGATCGGATGATCTAACCATTACAAATTTTGAGATGCCTGTACTGGACATAGTGAATTGAATGGATTTTTATAAATTCATCATTAAAAACGAATTGAAAACAGTTATTTCCTTCTTAAAAAAATATTTAATAGATTGGGTTTCTTTGTTGGTGCAGGTACCTGCAGCGTTACCGCCCGGTTACGCGTACTTCTATCAGCCACCGCCTACCACTTACCAGTATGGAGTATACCCTGTGAGTGAACAATTTTATTTAATAATCCTTTTTTGCGAATGTAACTGGAACTGCGCTAGTTTTTGACAAAACATTGTTAGGAAGCATGAAATAGGGGAGTGGCATAAATTTTTCGTCGATCAAAAACACTCGAAACGCCACTCGTCTTTACCATCAGAGAAATGTTTTTCTTCGAGCAATGAGTTTTCTTCATCGCTGAAGGTCGTGTCCGCTCTGAAATGCCTTGGTGGCATCGACCACCAGCTGTTTCCATTCCACCCTGTCCTCAGCCTCTCTCATAGCCTTCGCAACGTAAGGCCTGTAAGAGCCACAAAGGTTTCTTAAATGTTTAGATTTGTTAGAAAAGTTTATTACTAAAACATTGTTGAAGTCGCAGCGGACGAAAAAACTTGCAATCTAACAATGTTCTGTTGCAGTACGGCGGCGGGTCGAACGTGGGCGGCGTGGGCGGTGTCGGTGGTGTGGGCGGCGTGGGCGGCGTGTCGGGCGGCGCTGGCGGCAAAGTGAACACGTACGGTCAGCAGCAGCAGCCGGCGTACGAGGCGCAGGAGTCGTACAACAAGGGCGGCGGCTACAACGCCAGCGGCGCCAAGAGCGGCGGCGGCGCATCCGGCGACCTGGCCAACGCCATGTACCCCAAGCAGCACGTGGCGCTCAACAAAGTGAACAGCTACGAGAAGGCCACCTTCCACAGCGGCACGCCGCCGCCCTTCGGCGCCGGTTCGCATCTCTACATTCAGGCGCCGCCGCACCATCACCACCACCACGCGCCTCAGCATCAGGTAACCAATTCATCGTCACTCTAGCCTAGTGTTGAACTATTTTAGGACTGTCGGTGAAAATGACGAAGTATAAAAATGACTGTAACGTGGTATTGTCAAGAAAGAAAATTGGAGAGAAGGAATAACATTGCCGACATTTAAAGAAGTCTAAGATGAGTATTGACTATAAACAAGAACATATAAAACCTGTTAGCTGTTAAAATCGTATGCGTGTTTATGTGTATCTTTATGTATTGCTAAAGTCACGTAAAATACGGAAATAATGTTATGTTTACTTTTTTAAATATATTGACATTTCTATACTTCTATTTTCCGGCTCATACATTACATCTTGACATTTTTATATAAATAGAAGACAATTTAATTTTATAATTTCGACACTTTTATACTTCAAAAGGCGTCCTGGAGTGGAACACCTATACGGAAACAAGATGGCGTGAGACATAATGTGGTACCTTTGGAAATCAGACAAAAAATTTTGGACAAAAGAAGGTTACGACGTATATGGCACAACACTAGACATCCGTCTGATAAATCCGCTTACAATAGGGCTGCAAAAATGTTAAAAATTGCTATTCTTGAGGTGGAAAATGCAGAACTGGAGGCTCGACTTGAATCACTAACCCCCACCAGCTCCACAAACTACTCGCTCTGGAAGATCTGCAAAGAAAATGGCACGCGAACTATCTCCAGACCCCCAATTCGTCTTCAAAATAACAAATGGGCAAGAACACCACAAGAGAGAACTGACGCATTTGCAAACCACCTCTCCTCGGTATTCAAACCAAATGCAGCGGAACACGAAGCTGAAGAACAGCACATGCGCCAGGTTTTGCGGCAGGACTTCCAGCTGGATCTCCCGCTGCAAACGTGTTCGCCGTCAGAAATTAAGAAACTGATTGCGGGTATGGAGAAAAACAAGGCCCCAGGCTTTGATTTAATTGACAAGAAAGTGTTGAGTGAGCTGCCCCGAAAGGGAATTGTTTACCTTACTAACTTATTCAACAGCATTATGAGAATTGGACACTTTCCAGCATTATGGAAGGTTTCCCAAATTATAATGATAGTTAAACCGGGCAAACCACCCAATGATATCACATCCTATAGGCCAATCAGTTTGCTGCCAATGGTATCCAAGATATTTTGAAAAAATGTTGCTAAAGCGCCTCCTCCGAAAACTTTCTGAAAAAATAACTATTCCCAATCATCAGTTTGGATTCAGAAAGGAGCACTCAACCGTGGAGCAAGTTCATAGAGTTTGCAAAGTCATTCGGGATGCTTTTGAGCGTAAGGAATATTGCACAGCAGCCTTCCTGGATGTCCAACAGGCTTTTGATAAGGTTTGGCACAGGGGTCTGCTCTACAAAATCAAAACACTGTTACCGCATACGTTCTACGGTGTCCTGGAGTCCTATCTCAAAGACAGAATCTTTCAAGTTAAAGATAATGAGACTACGTCATCTTTCCACGATGTCTTGGCTGGGGTGCCACAGGGATCAGTGCTTGGGCCCGTCTTGTACACTATTTTTACATCCGACCTCCCTGAAACACAAGGTACAACTACGGCCACATTTGCTGACGATACCGCTATATTAGCTAGTGACCCGAGCCCATTCGAAGCTTCGAAATTGCTACAGAATAGCCTTGATAGCATTGATGCGTGGTTAAAAAAATGGAGGATCAAGACGAGTGGAACCAAATCGGTCCAGGTAACTTTCTCCCTGAGGAAGGGCGACTGCCCACGCGTGACACTGGGAACCAATGTACTTCCCACCAGCGAATCTGTGAAATACTTGGGGATACACTTGGATCGTCGGCTCACATGGTGTAAACACATAGAAGCAAAACGAGATGAACTTAACATCAGGTACCGCAGCATGCAATGGTTGCTGGGAAGAAACTCTAGGCTCTCCATAGACAACAAACTGCTGCTATACAGCACAATTCTCAAACCCGTTTGGACCTATGGACTCCAGTTGTGGGGATCTGCCAGTGACACCAATGTAGCTAAAATACAAAGAGCCCAAAACTACATTCTAAAACAGATATCCAACTCAGCCTGGTTCACTAGAATTTCAGAACTTCATGAATGCCTCAGCATACCTACGGTCAAAGAAGAAATCTCATCTCGCGGCAAGAAATACAAGGATAAGCTAACACACCACCCAAACGAGCTAGCCGTACAGCTGACCCTACCCGACACCATGAACCGCCTCAAAAGGCGTAAAATACCCAGATTCGACAACCCGGCTTAATTAATTAATGCCGCGGCCGTTGGCCAAAAGGGCCTTTTCTCAGTGGAGATTTGGCTCCTCAAATAGATTGAAACCAGCACATCTGCTCATGGTCTGGAGGACCGATCGCATGATAAAAAAAAAAAAAAAAAAAAAACTTTTATACTTAGTCATTTTTCCTGACAGTCCTTAGTCGCCAAAAGGTTTTTAAAAACAAAATATTTTCCATGTTTCACATCCACCCAGGCGTCTCAAGACGGCACCATTTTTACTAAATCTTAGTTTTATTAATTTTTATTTTTATTAATCTATTAGATTAAAAAAAAATAAAAGAAAAAGCATAATATTATTATGCCGTATGAAGCCTTGAAAAAGGCAGTGTTAAAAATGTACAAACCGAGCGATGCAATTCAAGAAAAGCGGCCGATATTGGAAAATCAAATAAAATTGTGGTTTTCCACTGCGATAAGCTCCACGTTTTCAGATTACTTACCATTGATTAATTATTTTCATCAACATACATCTAATATTTTCTTCACATGTGTTCGTATAAGTGATGGCAGTTTTTTATCGACCTATGGACAGGTGTGAAAATGTCTGAAAATGAATTGGAAAAAATGTATACTTAAAATTTTATTAGAATTTCGTTTTAAAATAAAAACTGAATAATATAAAGTCTTCAGACATTTTTAACAATGAGAAGCATGAAATCGGTTTCAACTGTGGAATTACTGCCCACCCTGTGTTCTAAAGGACAATACTGTCCATTTTTCCCCCTATAAAAATGGAATCTCTTTTTATTTAATTAAAAAAAAAAAAACTTTTTGAGATCTATCTAAAATCTAAAATGAAATTCAGATACAATATTATAATAATAATAATTATAATGACTGCATTTCATGTAATTTATGAATAAAATTTCAAATTGGCCCAATATTTTACTTTTCTACATATTAGTTAGTTCATTAAAAAACATTAAATCTGATGTTTGATTTGAGTGTTTTAAAAATGTCCTACGACGTCCTTTTTTTTTTAACTAGCTGCTGCCAGCTACTTTGCCCGCGTAACTTTATAAATTATATACTAAAACCTTCCGCGAGAACCTTCCATCCATTGGTGGAAACAGCATGAAAATCGGTGCAGTAGTTTTTGAGTTTTTCGCGAACAAACAGACAGACAGACTTTGTTTTATAATGACGTCACTGTTGGCAGTATGTACGTTAATTTGCACGCCCTTTGCCACAGTTGAAACGCGATATTGCATGATCGATTGTTTTTTCTTTTTTTTTAGTATATTTCGATAATATTATGTTTATTCTTAGAGTTTGCTTTCGTTTGTAGATGGATGTTCGGGTGAACAGTAGTCATAGGCGGGTAAGTTGCACGAGAGTATATTGTGTGCCCTTTGCCAACGCGTAAAACCAGATCATATCAATAGTTTTGTGACCTAGAAAATAGAAATATAGACATCCTAAATATTTTTGTAATAAAATTGAAGTTTCAGTGGCTCAAATACCAAAGTTTGGTCAACATTGGCCCGTGATTACAGTAAAAAAAGTGATTAGTATTTAAAAAAAAAAATTGAAAAAAATTGTTAGTACATGCAAAAGAAAATATCACAGAAATATATTTTGAAAGAAAAAGAAAATTCTTTAAAAAATAAATATACTTTCAAATTTCCGCTTGAAAATTTAAACTCAGTGCGAGCGAAGCCACGGGCTAGTCTTATATGAACTCAAATCTTTGTTCTAATTTTTTACTGTAAATTAATATTAAAAAAAAATGAGTCAATGTTTTGTGACGATCTCTAATTGTTTACAATAAAAATAGAAAAAAATAATTTAAAAAAAATGATGTCCAATATCTGGTTTTATCGTGTGACAGATGTCACGTATATACTATTGTTAAATATAATATATTATGTACTACCACTAAATGCACGTTTTGTATATTATTATATATGTTGCACTCAGTTCCATAGTAAATAATGATTTAGATTTAAAAAAATATATATATATAAAGTATATTATTATATATTTGTAATGTTTACCCGCCTTTTTAGTTATAATATTATTTATAGCATGCATATTTTATTTTATTTAAAACATTGATTGATATAATGTGTCAAATTCGCATAAGATTCTATCCCATAGTTTGAGATTCATCCATTTAATTCAATACTTCAAGTTTAGGCTTTAGTATAGGCTTCGTATTTAAGACAGTTTAAAAAAAAATACTATTTGTCATATTTGGCTTAGGGAAAGTTCAATCGAGTATTACGTAACGCAATTTGGGGGGGGGGGGGAGGGGGTTTCTTGTAAAACATCGTAACGCTTTTAATTACAGCGGTGGTAGGGGAATCCCCTCCAGTGTATCGTGTACGTCATTTTGGTACAGAAAAACGGCGCGTTTAAATTGTAGAGGGGGTGGGGGGGGGGAGGGATTGGTAAACATCTTCAAAAATTGCGTTACATAAAATTTGAACGCTCCCCTATGATATATCGCCATTTTCTAGTTTTAAAATTTTAATTTTATATGAAAACAATAAACGGACGAGAGAGAAACTTTTAGGACTTCTGTTCGTCGCTGCGCGTGAACAAAATTGCTTTTTTTTAGTACTATTCAGTAGCCCAGAGAGTTTTATTATTTTAAACTTGTTTTGAGAAAAAGATAGTGACCATTGACTTTTTTCAAAAAGTGATAGCTGCGCAAGGTACGTTGCGCAGAAGAACATAACGCTTTTTTTTAACGCTTGTATAAATTTTAGTCCTCATAAAATTTCCACACCTTATATGAAAATCGAGTAAACTACAAAAGTAGTATTTCTTAAAAGAAAGCTATTTTTGCACGCGAATCGACGATTTGTTGCTTATTTTAAAATGTTTAACTTTTGTTTTGTAAAGCATGAGTTGTTATTGTCGAAAGCCGATGAAGACGGTTGTAACGTAATAGTGATATAATGTTGCACAGGAGAGCGGCGCAGCGGGAGGCGGTCGCAACGCGTCCACCAAACCGACGGCGAAGCCAAACTACTCCCAGTACTGGGCGCCCAACTAAGGCTCCGATGAACAAGTGAGAACTTTATCATTACTTTGTAATGTGTATTCAATAAAAGGGGGGGGGGGGTCGCTCTGTACAACATATTCAACAAGGGGGAGGAGTGTCTTAATAGACTAATATATTAGACATGTTTTAGGTGGGGATTGTAAACATTGCATTATTTGGATTTATATTTGTTTCGATTTTGATTGATTAAAATTCGACATCAAATATAGACACACACGTGATAAATTTACAAGATTCATTTTGTATCTTTTTTAAGTTGATTTTTTTATGTTTACTTATACTGCAGCTGTTTCTCCATAAATAAATAAGCGCCGTCTATCGAACAACCTCCCAATAAAGCATGCTATATGTGCAGCAGCTAAAATCATGTGCAAAATTTACTCTTAAATAATTTTGAAGAAATCTTGTTTTTGTAATAAATATCTATGAAGTATAATATTATTATATTTTACAGAAGATAAGTTTTTAAGGCGTGAGATTTATTCTATTTATATTTTTACAAGAGTCTCCCACATTCATAGACCAATCGCTCACAATGCCAGTAACGACTATAATATTTTAGTTGTAATTGTAACCAATCCAATAAACATGATTAAAAATAAGTGTTTGTTTTTTGCAGACTTGGAAAACGACCCAGTCGTCGGTCGGGGGGGAGAGAGCCACTTGTAAATAGTAAGCCGGCGTCACCACTCGTCCCTCTCTCCCCCCCTCGAAGCAGTCAATTCGTCGCCGGCGGCGGTCGCAACCCCCCCTCCCCTCCCCCCCTGTATAGGTCTTCACACGGGCGCCGACGGTGCCCATTACACGAGCAACGCCACGGGCGCCGCTGCGAGTGTTAATGTTTGTTTTATACCCCCTTTACCTTTCCTATTTCCCCCCTCGAGTTATATAGGTGAAAAAGGAAAAACTCTGTGTTAAAAATTAACTGTAGTATATTAATAAACATTAATGACGATATAATATATATATAAATTATGTTTATATAATGTAATCTGCGGATCGTGTGTAATTTTTGTAAGCGTTTTGGCACGCTGTGCGGCGCCGGATTCGTTTTCTTTTTTTCTCTTTCCTTTTTTTTTAATTACGTTGTTTAGTTGAACTTTTGTAATTACAATATTAATTATAATAATTAATTGAGGAGTCGTCATAGGTAATCGTAATCTTTAAAAGCTGTGTATGTATTAATTAAAAATAAAAGAAAATAGTCGAGATGTTTTTTAATGTGAAACGAGTGCTGTTGTTGCGAGTGGTCTCGATGGCATTTCAAAGTATGAGGGAATTACACATATAATGGAAACTTGTGTGTTTGTTTTATTTTATACAGTACAGTACGAGGCGGTTCTCAAACTTTTTGGAAATTGGCTAAGGGCCACTTTCACAATGTGTCAAGTGGGCTAACCGTCATTTAAAGTCACCAGTAGTCGGTGATAATGGAGCTAATTTACCTTTGTACAGTAAAAAGAAAATAATAATAAAAAAATCGCCTATCGAAGGTGTGTACTAAACCGAGTGTATAATTCAATAAAACATAAAATTATTGCTAAAAGTAACTAATCAACACTTCACTTGTAGTTGGTGAAAGAGGCCCTTAGAATAAAAAAAAAAGATTAATTAATAAATAATCTTGACAATATTTAACTGTTGACTAACCTAATTCGAATTAACATATTATATAATATATTCCACTGGGGCTGCACACTTTGAGTATGACGCCCGACGCAAAAAACTGGGTGTTATAAGTTTGATGAATAACTTGTAAATTGCTAGTTATTTTTTTGAGCATAGTTTTTAATACAAACTTAAGGGTAATTTTAAATGAAACACATATTTTTATAATATATCAACAGGAATGTATATTATATTAACAATGTTAAATGTAACATTTATACAAAAATAGTATTTCCTTATAATATTATCACCATTTTGAGCCCTCTATTTTTTTTTAATATGAACATAAGTGCTTTGAGGGGTTGAAAACTTTCTTATATTTATCCCTGTAAGGGCGAATAATTTTTTTAACGATAAAAATGATTTTACAAATGTACAGCCGCAGCTTCGTCGAGAATCCAAAAAAGATTCCCTTTAGGCTTCACTCTCCCGGCTGGCAAATCTTCTTTTTCCTTTATTATACGCTAGAAAATGGAATAATAATAAATCTTTAAGCAGTGGCGGCCTTAGGGGGTGGCGAACGGGGCAATTGCCCTGGGTCTCGCTCTTACAGGGGCCTCGCGCAACAACCCAAGCAAATTTGAAAAAAATATAGATTTTTCAACTATATTTTTGTCATTTAAAACTTTTGATTTTGATACCTAATTATTTATGGAGGTTATAACATTAAAATTAATTAGGTAAATTAAAATAAAGGTAAGTAACTAATCCATTCATTCAAAAGTTAATTGAAAAATTCATTATGTAATTGTGCTTTAATTAAAGATTTTAGTCTTAGGAAAAGCCGCAAACATCAATTTTAAAATTTATAATCTCTTTATTTGTTAATTTTGTAAATGTAAAATATTTTATTGTATGTACGTATGTTCCTCCATAACTCTTAAACGAATTAAGTGATTTTCATGACACGTGATAGACAATTTTTTCTTTTTCAACGCGGACGAAGTCGCGGGCGCCAGCTAGTTATAAATAAAAATGAATCCCTAAACGAGTTGCTAGGCGCGAAACTCGAGAACGACTGGATGGACCGATTTTAATTCTGTCTTCACTCACGGATAGAGGGAGAACTAGGGAAGGTTTTTAACTTTTTACATAAAAAAAATGTATCCCGAGCGAAGCCGGGAGCGAGTCGCTAGTCAATACTAATAATAAATTTGTAAGGGTTGGTCATGGAGTAAGTTACTTTGTTTTCAGAGATCAGAGATATAGACTAGTCCTTTTTTTTAGTCCATTTATCGGAAGGCTATAGGCTATAGAAAACGCATACGAAGTCGCAGGCACCAGCTAGTATATTATTCTTGGCTGGATCTAGCGAAATGGACATGAAAATAAGTGTCGGATAAATCTGACTCTGGCTGTTAAACAGTAACATGAAGATTTTCCTTTAATTTTTACTTACTTTGACCATGTCGGCTTTACCGGCTCCGCTGATTGCGAACAAACAGTTCCTCGCATTGTTGATGACCGGATAAGTCAAGGTGACTCTCTCCGGAGGTGGTTTCGGAGAGTCCGTAATGGGTGCCACCTTTAAACCAACCTCATCGAGCAACGGATGACCGGGGAACAAAGAGCAGGTGTGCCCATCGGGACCCATTCCCAATAGGAGAAGGTCGAACTCAAAATCGTCACTCTTGAATGCGGCTCTCAACTTGTCCGTGTAGTCTTTAGCAGTTTCTTGAGCTGAGATTTTGATTACTTCAATAAACTGTTTTCAAATTCTCTACCAAATTTTTTAAATAATATTTATATTAAATACTAGCTGTTGCACGCAACTTCGTCCGCGTAAATTTATAAAATATAATACATTCGTGTCTGTGAAACCATGGAAATACACATACAACATTTCAACCCAATCGGTCAAGCCGTTTAGTAGTTGACATACCGACAGCAGCGCCACCTACCGGGTCCAATTGTATTTTTAAATCATCCAGGAAACCATCGAAATACCCATATAAAATTTCATCCCAATCGGTTCAGCAGTTTAGAAGTTATGTGAAAAAGATAAGTACGGAAGGATAATTCTTACTACCCGTTTTCCCGTAAGAATGAAGCATTTTCTCGAGGTAAAAAGTATCCTATGTTCATCACGGATAATGTCGGCTTCTAATGGTAAAAGAATTTTTCAAATCGGTCCAGTAGTTTCGGAGCCTATTCAATACAAACAAACAAACAATCAAATCTTCCCCCTTTATAATATTAGTATAGATCAAGTTGAACTATCAGCCTATTGGATGACCTTTACATTAAAAGAAAAATGATGTAAAAAATATGTACATACAACATAATAAAGTATATTTAAAGATGAGCCAAGTTCATATTATTATCAAATAAAAAGTTAGCCCTGAAGCAAAAATGTATAAATTTCTATACACTTGCTTAGTTTAATACATATATATAACATATACATTGGTTATACATATAGATTGTGATAAAACTGTAAACAAGCCATTCAAAAACAATTGGGACTTATATTATATATATACTTATATTACCGAGGTCAAAAAAATTGTTTAGAATTCATGACATTTAGATAAAATTTCGCACACAGATAGTCTATTACCTAAATTAACATATAGCATACTTTTTATCCTGAAATTTTTTTGGGTTCCTGTAGGATTCTCAGAAATCTTACATACTACAATGAGTACATATACTGTAAAAAAAGCGTATGTAAAGTTACCTGATAGTCCTTGCTTTATGACAATAAATTGATCGGCTTGCAGTTTAGTGTTTGGAATTAATTGCTTCTTATAAGCACCAAAAGTAGAATCTTCACTATCTTCGGGAACTACTCGTTCATCACAAAAGGCTAAGATCCATTTCGACCATTCCGTTTCTATTTGAGGCAGCGCTCGGCTTAAGTAACTTATTAAGGAGCCCCCTGTAAAAGAGGAGTTTTTAAAAACTAGCTGTTGCAGGCGACTTCTTCCGCGTAACTTTATAAAATATAGCATATGTTAATCGCTGATAATATAGCTTCACAACAGTGAAAGAATTTTTAAATTGGTCCAGTAGTTTCGGAGCCTATTCAATACAAACAAACAAACAATTAATCTTTCCTAGAGGTGTAAAAGTAACGAAAAAAAGCGTACCCGTATGTATTCGGTACTATGACAATTAGTATTCGTTACTATCGTATCGTTACGTTACTCGGTACTTTTGGTCCCTCATCATAAGTCGTATTGGGTACGCGTACACCGTATGACATCGCGGCATCGCAACATTCGCCTAAGGTGCATTTTTTTACTTTTCCGTATTTTAAACCAGGCTAATCGCCATCTATTATGGCATCGATTATAATGAAGAAGCAACAAATAGGTGTCGAAAATAATTTATTGACATTAAATTGAAAGTAAACATAAAAAATGAAATTAAACATATTTTAAACAAAATTAAAAAACATAAATCTTTTTTTCTTAGAATAAAATTAAACATAATAACAAAATAAGAACTTTGTTGTTTTAGTATTTAAACAATACTAAAACAACAAAGAAATACCTTAAATAAAGAGTAAAAAAATTAGACGACGAATTTCCAAAATATAGTTTACTTAATAAACAAACATCGTTCTTTCTAACGTACGTTTTTAAATTCACCGAATAAGCGCATGCGTAAAACATACATACGATCAGCCAGCAAGCGTTTCAATTCACGCATCAACGGTACTTGAGCTTGCGTGAATGAAACAGTGATACTAGTAACGAAAGATGCGAGTAACGAAATGCATTCGTGTGTAACGTTTCGTTACTCGGTACTAGATGGCGCACCCGTTACTCAGTACCGAATACATACGGTTTGCTACAGTTCTAATCTTTCCTCTTTATGATATTAGTACAGATGTTACTCGCAAGAACTTTTGAAATAGGTCCAGTAGTTTTTGAGTTCTCTCTTTATACCTACTTAATATTATTATACAATCACACAAACAATTCAATGAACTTGACCTTTGTTTATATCTAGATAGATTGTCTTTAAAACACTTACCAGAGAGTCCAACATAAAAAGTTCCTCGTTTAGCGATTGCATCGTAAGATATCTTCTCTACGTACGAAGAAAGTTTGTTTATAACTTCCTCTTCGTCGTGTAATTTTATTATAATCATTTTTATTTTTAGACTTTTAGCACGTGTAAACTCAAACTAAAGTTTGAATGTATTTTTTTTACTTTTATTAAAGAAAATCTAATAGAATAATAAAGAAAAAGTTACAAAATTTTATTTATACAGGACTGCGCGCCGGCACGTTGCGGTGGGGAGGGGGGAGGGGAGTCGGTGGTCAACGTCAAATGTCAATGGAATCATGAATGACAAATGACAACACCACACATGACAGCCAGCTGTAGTGTGACAGCAGAAGATATTGTAACTAAATTGTAAGCTTGGCATTAAATTAAATTGATTAAAGCATTAATGTGCAAAATATTGTCAAATTTATCTCTATTATATAAAATAATCATAGATTTAGTATTACTACCGCTCCGAAAATAATATATATTTCGTGTTGATTTCGTGCCACATGTTTGACGCCAATGAACTGAACTACTGAACCAATTTTGATAAAACTTCGTAACTATGGGTAATTTGAACCGGGAGCGTGGAGCTAGTTCAGTATAATAATATCCCATCAAGAACACAAAATGTAAAAAATGTCAAGTTTCGCAATGCTCTTCTTCCACTAGAAAAGTTGTGAAGATCTCATAAAACCAAGTTAGTTATTTTAACTAGTGTCTATGGAAGCACCTATTCAACAACTTTGTTATAAATTGTTCTCTTTAGAGTTTATGGTGACCGTATTAATATTATGGTAGCCATACAGTCCATACACCATCTGCCTATCGTCCAATCGGCAGCATCATGCCGAACTGTATGCCGAATCAATTAGAACCAATTAGAACTGACAGGACAGTGTGTGGGCATGAATTGGCATGACAGCATAGAGAAACTTTTATAATATAAATGACAGTTATACTTGACGGAACAGTCGAAATTCAATTCTTTTGGCTTGAGCAAGCCGATTGGCTCAGCAGAAGTAGTGTTTTAGATGGGCAAAGGGGCAAGATAACATAGATATCCGACCGCGCGAATGGTTCGTCACCCGCCCCGTGCCTCTCGCACCTTGCACATGTCCCGCTCACTCCTCCGTACACTTGCGTTAGTTTTATCTCACGTGCGGAAACTTTCTCCCACTACTGTAAAATCTTGCCAAGTTATGTGCCGGTTATTATATCAAATCACATAATAATATAATATATAATAATTACATATTAAATAATTAATATAATATTTATTATTTAATATGTAATTACCTCTAAGGTCATTAAATAAATTTCTTCTGCTAATAGGGAAAATTTTTATCATCCGCTAGACTGACTGAATAAAATTATATTTTACAGTTTATTTTATTTTATATATTTCTTAATTAAATAATTAGATATTGTAAATTACGATTTTACACGCTATATGTGGTAGTACACGAGGTTGCATAATAAGTATTCTATAATTCTATTCATACTTTATTATAAGAAATTAAGTACTGGTTCACATTGGTTTGAATTTGAATTTAAAAATCATAATTTTTATTTTAAATATTATTGGGGTTGTATCTACGCGTAATTGCTATAGTCAAAAATAAAAAGTTTTTACACGGATTAAAAAGGGAAACTAATAAGATTTTGTCAGAAGTGGGATTCGAACCCACGCCCACCGAAGTGGACTGCGACCTGAACGCAGCGCCTTAGACCGCTCGGCCATCCTGACATGCTAAACATCAGTCGAATATTATCATTACTTAAAATGATGAAGCGTAAAATACACATGTGGCCCACTCTCTGGCCAATTTTTTTATAGGATGTATATCTAGGTTGTATATAGTCCTGAGTTTTCATACATTTCCGAGGTATAATAAAATATATTGAAAGCAATAAAAAAATATTGAAAAATAAAAAAAATTGATTTTTTTGATATATTTTTTTTTTTGGAACAAGTTTCTAATAAAATTTGCTTCATCATAACGTTCTCTGCAAAAAAAGGGTGTCCTGAAACACGTTAGTTCAACTATTGTATAACAGATGGCGCTAAATTGAGTTTACATTGTAACAAGAAGTAGAGATGTCGCCTCACATATTATTTCATCTATTGCACAATAGATGGCGATGGACTGAAGAAATGAAAAGTGAAAGTGGCACAACTCCGACCACGACCTAATGCAGTTGATTGACCGCCAAAAAGCTTATGACGTAATTATTGTAACATTCAGCTTTGATTCGTCGTTTTCCTTATTTAATTCTTTCTTTAAACGAGCTTTAAATGATCAATAGGAAGTTATAGAGTTTTAGGAAGAGAAATTTGCGTAGAATATTTAGTAGGTATTAGAAAAATTAGCCCATGTAATTTGTATTGTAGTACATATTAGAAAAAAATCCCTATGGACTTACTTGGGATTTTTTTAATTAAGTATACCTATATATAAAACATAGGGCAGGCGAATGTTAGTCGAATTTATAGATCCAAAGCTCGTGAAAGTTATTTTAAATAATAAACTACCTAAAATAAGCTCCGAAACACTGGACTAATTTAAAAAATAATATCAGGGAGTAAAGGCTATATTTTATGAAGTTACGCGGACGAAGTCGCATACAACAGCTAGTTAAAAATAAAGTGATTCTGCCCAACTGACCCTAAGCTGTTACAGACTTCGTAGATCCATACTCAATACTATAAATATTATTACCATATTTTATCTTACTATATAGTATAATCATATCCAATATACACTATACTAGCTGGTGCCCGCGACTTCGTCCGCGTAACTTTATAAAATATAATACATTCGTGTCTGTGAAACCATGGAAATACACATACTAAATTTACAATTACAATTACAATTACAATACAATTTACAATTTACACGTACTAAATACACTACAATCGGTCAAGCCGTTTAGTAGTTGACATACCGACAGCAGCGCCATCTACCGGGTCCAATTGTATTTTAAATCATCCAGGAAACCATCGAAATAGCCATATAAAATTTCAACCCAATCGGTTCAGCCGTTTAGAAGTTATGTGAAAAAGATAAGTACGGAAGGATAATTCTTACTACCCATTGTCCTATTACCCGTTTTCCCGTAGGAATGAAGCATTTTTCCGCGGTAACAAGTATCCTATGTTCATCACAAATAATGTCGGCTTCTAATGGTAAAATAATTTTTTAAATCGGTCCAGTAGTTTCGGAGCCTATTCTATACAAACAAACCAACAATCAAATTTTTCCTCTTTATAATATTAGTGTAGATTTGAGATGAAGAAATGGAGGCACGGTCGCACCGCACATTGCGCATTTTCACAGCTACGCTACACATTCTCGTACGACACATTTTCCTCGCACAGCTTTGGTGAAAACTCCCACACATTTTCACAGCACAGCTAGACATCCTCGCACGACATATTTTCCTCGCACAGCTTTGGTGGAAACTCCCACAAAATTTTCACAGCACAGCTAGACATCCTCGCACGACATATTTTCCTCGCACAGCTTTGGTGGAAACTCCCACAAAATTTTCACAGCACAGCTAGACATCCTCGCACGACATATTTTCCTCGCACAGCTTTGGTGGAAACTCCCACAAAATTTTCACAGCACAGCTAGACATCCTCGCACGACACATTTTCCTCGCACAGCTTTGGTGGAAACGCAGCCGAGTATGAAAGTGCACAGCTTTAGAAAGCACATCATAGTACCCATGTAAATAGATATGTATATATACAATATACATTTTCTTCCATGTGGTATTTATTTGTCAATAATCGACTTCTTATTTTGACATTGCATTACATATACAATGAAAGGAAATGTCTCCTTTTTAACAACACCTACACCTATGTTAATTTTATAAAATGCTGTTAACCTCTATTCAAAATGAACTTGCATACATCATTTTAATAAAATATATACTTCAACTTCGGGATTGGACAAAGTGCCTACTTATGTGGAGAAAACTTAATTAATTAAGGACCTCTTTCACCAACTATAAGTAATGTATTGATTAAGTAGTTTAGAAATAATTTTCAGTTTTATTGAATTATTAAATGCATTCGGTTTACTATTCGATAGGCGATTTTTTTTATCACTTTCTTTTTAATGTGATCTTTTTAAGGTGATCTTCTGTAAGGGGGTGGCCATTATTTTGTTTTAATTATAAATAAATTTTTTAGTCATTTGATACGTAAAGTTCTAGAATTTTTTAGTAATCTAGATAGAAAAATATTATATTCGCTCACATTGTCAAGGCATTTAAGCTCGGTACACACTTTGGGAACCAATTGAATATTGGATTAGCGGATTTGTCCAATTCGCACCTTGACTTGTTACATAATGAATAATTTAATTATCATATTAATTGGCCATATGCACCAAGCTTTAAGCATATATGTTGAGTAGTTGCACTTGACCTACTTTTTGTTTATACGCTTTCTGCTCACACGTATAAATATGTGCATACTGCCCGTGTAGGGCGACCATAAACTCCAATACAAAATTGGAAAATCATTTATGAACGGATAATAGTTTATTTCAGTGTAAAATGAAGGTGAAACGAGTCAATATTACTAAACGGCAAAAAATTCTTTAAATATATGATCATGTCATACACATAATATGAATTAACATGACACACTTCATATTAATGTCAATATCATTTTATTATGGCGTTGGTTAATAATATCAATATGAGTTAATGATTATTAGCTTGAATAATAGTTAGTAAATTTATGTGTCATAGCTTACCCTAGATAGGGCCTGTATCAATTTTGTAGATGGCCTTTTCACCTGACTGTAAAAAGCTAAATTCGTAAGCAGTTTGCGAAACTCTAATATGTGTATGGCATAAGTATCATAACATGACATGTAAGTATGTTAAGTACCATGGGATAAAATGTTTTTTGTATTTTTTATTATTTTAATTACATATCGTATTTGTTAAAATTTAAATTTGACCCTTAAAAGTGTGGTAACAAATAAACTTAACAAATTCTCGAAAAACATGTACTTGTACGAAAAAAATAGATTTATGGTATAATATGGTCACCCTACTTTAGTAAATATTGTTGATTAAAAGCATCAAACACACCTGTAATGTTTCACATGATGACATTTGCCAAGGGACTTGTTTTATGCAGATGAATTATATTCAATTTAAAATTAGATATGAGCAAAAAAGTTATTAATTTTTTTTTATGAAACAATATAAATAAAGTAATAAAATTATTTAACGTGCGCTGCGAAAACTATAAAATAACGTACTTACTTACTATATTTTTATATAGTAGGTATAAAGTTAATATGCTAAAACTAAAGTGAATGAATTTCTTTATTCTTAATTCTTATATTTTATATATCCATGTCTTAAGCCTTTGTATAAATTCACTTAACACCTAATTTTATTAGATTAAGGGCCTCTTTCATCAACTATAAGTAACGTGTTGATAATTTTCATAAATCATTTTATGTTTTATTAAATTATGCACTCGGTTTACTTAATTATTAAATTATGATAGGCGATTTCTTTTTAATATTTGGCGCTTTTATCGTACAAAAAATGGTCCATTATCTCCGGTTACCTATGATTTTAAATGGCTGTTAGCCTACTTGTCACATGGTGAAAGAGGCCCTTAGAATTTAAAATTGTATAACACTTTTTTTAAATTCTCATTAAAGATAATTACATGAGAACTATTAATTAATACTAAAACTAGGTTTAGACATAAATATTACTGCAGTATGATTCATGCAGAGTACAGCTTACATTATTACTTGTCAGTCATATCACTTGCTGCAGATTGAACCTGAACATTATTAATTAATTCTTATATTTCTTACTAGCTGTTGTACGCGACTTCGCCCACGTAACTTGCTAAAATATAGCCTATATATAATATCGCTGCTTAAAAACTAAAGGGTCATAAAACAAAAAAAAATCCAAAATGGGTTTATTGCAAAAATACATTCACAATCCTTCATATTGTATGTTGCAAAAAGACTTATGGTTGTTTTATTCAATATTTAGTATAATTTGGCATTTTTTTTTGTATTCAAAAGTGACTTATATGCTTATATCTCCTCTCGTAGTTAGTTTTTTATAAATGTAACTTAAAGCATTTAATGCTAACTAAAAATACGCTTCTAACTATGTATAATACTCTCTTGTAAAAAGTGTAATTTGGTTTCGTGACCCTTTAGCGTGGCGCTAATAATGTAGCTTTAATATTTATTTATATTTGAAAATATAGATTTGATGTGCAAAAAGAGACATTCTTTTTGTGGACCGTCATCCTGTCCGACGCACTTGACTTAGATTTAGAAAAATCTAAACACTACACTCAGCAATCAGCATTGTCTATTTCTATTTATAGATGTCACTGCACGTATTATATTTTTAGACGGTGAATCCGTGATTCTACAAATACAGTGCGTAACATTGACCCAGTTCCGTGCAGAGAGCTTACACATTGATTGTTATATGCACATTGGAGAAGCTCCGTTGTTATGTGACTTTGAAAGTTTCTGTAGCACTACCATGAGTTGCTATCGAAATCTTACGTTAGTTTACTTCTGTCGATAACGAACCTTTCAATGTGCACGTGAATGATTTAACTACTAACGTAAAGGTATTTCTCGAGAGCATCAGTCAAATTTGTAACTCATGGTACCGGTTTTAGTTCTTTGAGTGACCGCTAGAGGCGCTATACAATTTTTCATACAAATATTTTACGTTCTCGCTCATCTCTCGCTAGCGATTTCGGTCGTCATAAACTCGTGGTAGTGCTACTGGAAAACAATTGCTTCGACCGAGAGATGACGTTGCTCTGTAAACTTTGTATACTTACATATTAAAATTTGTGAATGAGTTTCAAAATAAGATTTTATATTCTGCATTGAAAACCAGTTAAGACGACAGAATTATTTTTCTTCATTCATTCAAACCTGGTTTCCAAAAAAGACAAATAATTCTGTGGTCTAAACTGGTTTCGAACCTTTGGTTTCCAAAGCGGCCGAAGCGCTCTTTGCAATAAGCCTTCACAGCCTGAGCAACATATACTGGTAATCTAGGGTTAATGGGAACTGAAAAAAAAAAAACTTTAAAAAAGAAAGTTCATTTTAAAAGTTCATGAAAAAGTTGTTCATCTTGACCCCAGAGTTACCATGTCAATGGAAATACCACAGACCGAACATGTGGAAGTTAGTGAAATCACTTTGTCAACTAGGATTGTCAATTGTCCGCGATGAACTCCTAAATTACTGAAACAATTATGAAAATTCTTTCACTTATAGAAAGCTATATTGTCAGCTAGCAACATAGGCTATCTATATGCTATATTTTATAAAGTTACGCGGGTGAATTTGCGTGCAACAGCTAGTGATATAATAATATTAATGTTATGAACACTTATGCATAATATATTATGTGCTGATGGCGTTTGTAAAAAAATTGCAGATAGAAAATATACAGGCTTTTAAAGTTTTTAGCCAATGATTGTTATTATAAAAAAAAACTCAACGTCTTCACCGTTTTAAATGAAGGGTGTCCAAGGCTAGGGTCAACGGCCGTTCACACCGACAAATGCCATATGCAAGGCTGCTATCAGAACACACTAAGTAGAGCCAAGTTAATAGTTCACATGTCTACATTTATCGGCTATATCAATCTCCCGACAGATCTATTTAGCAATACGTGTAGCGTCAGCAACGACACGCATTGAATCCAATTCGTCGGACTTCTGTACCTCTACCATGAGTTATAGCGTAAAATGTTTATATGAAAAGCTGTGAACTATTTATATGGAAAAATTTCCAATTGTCATTTTCCATATAAATATTTTACGCTCTCGCTAGCGAGTGCAGTCATTGTAAACTTATGGTAAAGGCAGCACGGTAGTAACTCTTATTTAATCAGAAGTAAAGGTTCTGATAGCATGTATAGAAATATCACTCACTCTAATCCTACAGTAAAAGATCTTATCGTAGGAAAACTTACTTCTTCGAGAAGACTACTAATTTATTTGAGGTATTTAAATAAAAAAAGGCAGAAGAAAGCTTACAGTATAATCCATTTTAATTATTGTATTTAATAAATAAAATATTTTAATGAAGTTTAGAATTTTGAAGTAAATAAATAAATAGACTAGGAAACATATTAACATTTTATTTCATTAATGTAAGACTAATAGAAATGGGTTTATTGTTTCTGATTTTATTTTTGTCTAATAAATTATTTTAACAATCTTCTAGGAATAGTTATAGAAAAACACTAATATTTTGGTAGGTATACATTTTTACAGATATTTTTTTGTTTAATAAAACATTTTAATACGATTCTAAAACTAAGTACGAGGGTACATAGGTATAGAAAATAGACTGGGAAACAAACAAAAAATTATGTTTAGATTTTATTACATTTCAATATAAGTTTATTATGCTAACGCTACTCCCATACGAATGTGTGTCGACAGAGCGGGGCGCGGCACGCGTTGCGACTTGCGTGCGAGATCCGTATGTGCTTGCTGACCCTACCTACTGCCGCACTTACTAAATTCTTTACGTCTTAACTAACTAATAAGTAATCGATAATTAAACTTTATAATAATCTAACTCTGCGGTTGGTATTTTAACGTAGATCTTGAAGAATTTTACTGACTTATTTTTCTTATGTAATAACCGTTATATAATCGGTTTCGTTATAATAAACATAATTTTGATGACGTCATAACTGGAAAATAAGTCGCTTGCGGACCACGATGCGTGCCCTTCGTGGTTGATGTCCGAACTGGACAACAGTCGTAATTGATGTCCGAAAAAAAAACAGGACTACAGTCAGGTCTTAGCCAGGATCATCTGCAAGAGTAATAAGTACATAGATCTGAACGGTAGTAATACTAGATCTATGAATAAGTACCACATGCGTTCTACTCTATACTCTGTGGCATTACTGCTGCCAGAATTACTGCCTTGTGACTGTGCCCTGTGCACTATAGCATTGATATCCCTCTACCATCACTCTACGATTGATATAATGGGTAATAGAGGAGTGATAGAGGTAAGGAAGATCCTATCTATACATGAGAAAGTGTCCGTAGGCCACCATTAAAAAGGAGGGGCTGTAGAAGCTTTTTATTTACGGTGGTTTCATGAACAACCAATCATATCAAACACCTATGCTACACTAGCGCCACTCTGGTCAATTTATGAATCGCAATTTAATGCTTTTAGCATGCCACTTTTAACAGATTTTTTTAGCAGTTTAACACCCATTGCACCCATGTAAGTTGGTCCTCCTTTACCCTACCTTTCATATTACAGATATTAAGTATATATTTTATAGGTTATGAAACTATAAATAACTTACGATACAATCCATTGATAACATTTTTCATGGGCGTATTATTCTTATTAGTAGGTACCTGTTTGACCCCGAATTATTGAAACAGATATCTTTGACAATGTCGCATGTCCAACCTTATTTGTATTAAGTCGTTTTAAAACTAACAAGTCGCCCGCTTATCTTTTAAAAAGATAATTTAAATAACTTTTTAAACGAGGTTTACACTGATTTGATGGTGATTGTTTCTTTACAGTAAGTATTGTCTGCAAGACAGTAGCTGTATAGACATTATCTAATAATAAGATCATTTAAGTAGCCGATTTATTGTTATTATGTCTTTATAATATCAAATACTTTTGCGTGTGTCTAATCTGAGTTTGAATAAAAATAAATTCAATAATTTTTCTTAATGTAATGGTTGGCAGACAAGCTGATAGTTTATTTGATGATAGATGCGGATGCTTTTTCAACGCAGACGAAGTCGCGGGCGTCAGCTAGTATATATATATATAAATCAATCGCCGTGCGTTAGTCTCGCAAAATCTCAAGAATGCCTAGTCCTAGACCGATTCGGTTTTCACTTAATGGAAAGAGGGTTAAATGGAGAAGGTATGTGTAATAATTTCTAAAAATAAAAAAATCAACGGCTAACAAAAATATTAGAGAAAAAAAAGATTGAAATATATTTTAACCCCTAAGAAAAGGGGCGCAGACGTAGTCGCGGGTAAACGCTAGTTCCTATTAGAGATGTATATCCTATGAAATCTATCAGATCATTTCTATGAAAGTTAAATTTAACAACAATTAACCTTGTACTAATTCGTGGAGCAGAGGTACCTAATGTAAGAGTCTCAAAGTTCTCGAATCCACGTCGTTAAATTAACAAAAGAAACAAAGCCTATGACAAATGCATGTCGTTCAAATTCATCACAATGCTAATAGCATCGAAATTCGAAATAATATACTCTTCAGTTCGTTGGCTAATATATACTTATTTAACTTTTCAAAAGCGATACTATGTCATGATTTAAAACTTTTTTATACAAGCGTATTTTTAAGTAGCATTAAATGTTCAAGTAATTTTATAATAAACTGAATATTAGAAGAGAATATTATAAAGAGGAAAGATTTGATTGTTTGTTTGTATAGAATAGGCTCCGAAACTACTGGACCGATTTGAAAAATTCTTTTACCATTAGAAGCCGACATTATCCCTGATGAAAATAGGCTACTTTTTACCGCGGGAAAATGCTTCATTCCTACAGGAAAACGGGTAATAGGACAACGGGCAGTAAGAATTGTCCTTCCGTATACTTATCTTTTTCACGTAACTTCCAAACGGCTGAACCGATTGGGTTGAAATTTTATATGGGTATTTATTTCGATCATTTCCATGATTTAAAAATACAATTGGACCCGGTAGGTGGCGCTGCTGTCGGTATGTCAACTAAACGGCTTGACTGATTGGGTTGAAATTTTGTATGTGTATTTTCATGGTTTCAAAAACCATAAGTCTTTTTGCAACATACAATAATATGAAGAATTGTGATTGTATTTTTTTGAAGAATTGTGACATTAAAGGTTTACGACCTTTTAGTTTTTAAGCAGCGATATTGGTATAGATAAGCCTTAATCGCGTTTTGCCTAAACAATATGCAAACTACTCTGATTACAGAAATGTTTTTTCCCATTAATGATGATTGCGACAAAAAAGGTCAGGTTATTTGTTCTAACGCCTCTTTGACTATTGCGTAGCAGTATTCTATATAACGTGTTTGTGCTTATTTTAACTTTTGCGGTTCTTTTTTGTTTGAAACTTAATTATTGTTATGAACTTAGTAGTAGGTTTTAGATATTACTGTTAGCAAAAAATCCTTCAAGGACTTGTTTTGGCTTTAAATGATATTTTGTTTAACTTGAGTGGCTAAATAACACACATACTAGCTGCTGCCCATGACTTCGCCACGCATTTTATAAATTATATAGTAAAACCTTCTTCGAGAACCACTCTATCCATTGGTGAAAACAGCATGAAAATCGGTGCAGTAGTTTTTGAGTTTATCGCGAACACAGACAGACGCGTCGAATTGCTTTGTTTTATAATATGTAGTGATGATCTATACTAATATTATAAAGAGGAAACATTTGTTTGTTTGTATAGAATAGGCTCCGAAACTAGTGGACCGATTTGAAAAATTCTTTTACCATTAGAAGCCGACATTATCCGTGATGAACATAGGATACTTTTAACCACGGGAAAATGCTTCATTCCTACGGAAAATCTAAAATAAAAGTAAATACTAGCGGCTTGGCCCGGGAGATAGCGCCATCTATCCAAAATACGGTAGATGGCGTTTTATACTTTTCTACGCGGACGAAGTCGCGAGCACCAGTCAGTTTATAATAATTAAATAAGGATGCAAATGCAATTTACAATCTGAACTTATTAGACTCGCAGAGAATCCCATTTGGCTTAGTGGTTAGGATTACCTGGCTTTCACTCAGGAGGCTCGGGTTCGATTCCCTAATCTCTATCTCTTCAATTTTTTTCTATTTCTTCATCATATCCGTGTACCCTTAACGGCGCACTTGCCTCGCTTCTCTGACGACCTTTACACAAAACAAAAACTGGAAATTAAAAAGTGCAAAAAATCTAGACTCGCGAACCTTGCTTGACAAATAACCTCACCCGCCATTGTATGTAAATTTGTGTTCAGGCTTTTATGTGGTTCATATCATAAGCAATCATTTTACAATGTGTGTGAGTGTGTTACGAGTTTATTATCATGTAGGTAACTTTTAATACTGGCTCAAAATTCATATATAATGGACTATAATTTAATTAAGTAGATAACTAATCCGTCATAGATAAATGATTGGTCTCCCTACGCTCGACTAGATACGGCCCTACCTAAAAGCAATAGCTCCGTAAATGCGGCAACTTTTTATTGTAGTGTGTGTAAAACATCGTCACTATTTATTACTTTTTACACAGTTTAATTATATTTTTACACAGTTTGACTATGAAAATTGGCATTTTATCATGACCAAAATTTAATAAAACATTCGGGATGTACATATCACAGACAGTTTGCAATTGCCGCAAAAGTTGCCGCATTTTTCAAGTACGGCAGCCGTATCTAGTAGAGTGCAGCGAGTCAAATATCTTTGTAATCCGTACTAAAATATTATAAATGCGAAAGTTTGTATGGATGTTTGTTTACTCTTTCACTGAATCGGATGTCAAGTCAATGAATCTTTACAATAATATAGCTTATGCATCAGAATAAGACATAGGCTATAATATAAAACATAAAAAAGATGTATAAGTATGTCCTTAGTTGGTGAGACTTTTAAAATAAAAATATTTTAAAAGTTAAAATAAATACCGTATGTTCGTATTCAAACTAAGAAAAGTTAGTCAAAACTAGAAAAACTTAGGTTTAAGTCCACCTTTAATAATATTTTCGGCCAGGTAAACGGTTTTGCTGAGTTATTTGTAAACCAATAATCAATGCTTGTTTAATAGGGATTTTAAGAATTGTTTACCAAAAGTCTTTTAATTACATCCGCATAATAAATACGTTTATAGCTGTTGGTTTCAATTTGAGTCACATAAAATGCCTGTAATGATATACTTAATTAAAATTTGACAACAACGAAACAACATTACCCCTGCTTCCTATTTAAAAGTTGAGACCTGATAGATAGCGCTATTTCGCGGGCCAAGCCGCTAGTATTTACTTTTATTTTAGGTTTCCCGTAGGAATGAAGCATTTTCCCGCGGTAAAAAGTAGCCTATGTTCATCACGGATAATGTCGGCTTCTAATGGTAAAAAAATTTTTCAAATCGGTCCAGTAGTTTCGGAGCCTATTCAATACAAACAAACAATTAATTAATCTTTCCTCTTTATAATATTGGTATAGATTAAGTGGACTGTCACACTTGCTACTGTGCTGGCTACTGTCACCAGGTTTTACTACTGCTACAAGGTGTTATAGGGAATAAGAGATAGGGAAATGGACTCTGGCATCCTTTACTCACTCACTGAAACACAACAGCACATATGCTGTTATTTCACGGTGGTCTTCAAGAGGATAAAAATTGTAGCGAAGCGGAAAGTAGACAGCTAGCTTATATCAATTAAAATCAAACCGAAGATGGTACCAGAGAGCGCATCTAGTAGTTTATAATATTACTAGCTGGTGCCTGCGACTTCGTCCGCGTTGAAAAGGAAAAAAGTAGCCTCTCATGTGTCCTGTACGTCTAAATGTTTATCTACCAAGTTTCCTGAAAATCAGTTAATTCGTTTAAGAGTTATGGAGTCACATACATACAGAAAAAATTGTAAAAATGGTCAATTTGGTTTCAGTATCATGTATAGAGCCTATAAACACGATATCTCTGAAAACTAAGTAAATTACTCCACGACCAACCCTTACAGATATATTATTAGTATTGATGATGATGATTATAGTTTAAAAAAAGTTACTCGCCATAATTATATAAGTCTTGTAATAAGTATATAGCCGAAAATGCATTGATTTATATTCGAAGCGTGAAAATCCAGTTACAACCTTATTACATTAAGCCGTTCACACAACCGCCGCTAATCTCCTCAAGATAAGACACATTTTTATTGAGACAGGGTTGCATGTGGTGGGCACGCATGCACTTCCAATTTAAAAAAATCAGTTGTAAGCCTTGACACGGTTTTGGTCCGTTGTCGCTCCATATGTGCCCGTGTGAGTACCTTACCTTTATTATTTACATTATTGGCAACATTGACTTTTAAATATGGCCTACAGTAAGAGCTTACAATAAATCAATAGGCGGCATGACAAATTAAAATCGCGATTAAATTTAATGTAGTCTTCTTGTCTCCATCACTATGATATATTGTTAGCTGGAACAATATAAATATCTCGTAAGAACAATTTGTAAAGGTGCACTCAAATCTATTGAAGGCATTTCGTCTAGATAGCCGAGTTCATACAATTATTGTCTTATTGTAAAGAGGTCTTAGAGGAAAGATTTGTTTGTTTGTATAGAATAAGCTCCGAAACTACTGGACCAATTTGAAAAAACCTTTTACCATTAGAAGTCGACATTATCTGTGATGAACATAGGCTACTTTTTACCGCGTGAAAATGCTTCATTCCTACGGGAAATCTAAAATAAAAGTAAATACTAGCGGCTTGGCCCGGGATACACTTGATAGCGCCATCTATCCAGAATCAGGTGAAGCGATTAACATGACAACTGCTTGGTGATATGTTTAGCGATCCGCCCCACGGTAGATAGCGTTTTATACTTTTCAATGCGGACGAAGTCGCGAGCACCAGCTAGCGTAAGGAAGGATAATTTTAAGTTACATAGAGCACTTGTAATGAGTAACGCCAATAGAGTTGCTCGACGGTATGATGGTAATTATCTACTAAAGAGCACCGTCAATGCATCTGCGTATCAAATCAAAAATATTGTAAAGGTCGACATAAAATAACCAAAGAAACCTGAAAATAAACAAGCAAGTGCATCGTGATCTAGTACTTAGTTAAAGACTAAATAGTAATCCCAATAATATAAGGTTTCTTCCTGTGTGTGCCGAGGCATGCTGCGCTTCGTTATAAAGGTACATTTTGAGTACATACAAAGTGTTTGATCAATGAAATAATTTCGATCAATTTGGTGGAGCGTTTGAAAAAAGACAAATGACGAGTGGAATTCGCTCATTGTTGGCTCATTATGTAATATTTACTTATATGTCTTTCATCCTTGTCAGTGTAAAGAAGTGAAGTTAGTAAAGACTAACTTGTCAGTGTAAAAAGACAAAGTAATTAATTTTTGACAGCACTATCAAAGCTCAGGCTGGAAATATAAGTTTTTATCTACTTGGACGATAGGTGGTTACTGTTATCAATCAATCAATACTAATAATAAATCTGTAAGGGTTGGTCATGGAGTAAGTTACTTAGTTTTCAGAGATATCGTGTTTATAGGCTCTATATATGATTGAGAAACAAAATTGACAATTTTTACAATATTTTTCCGTATGTATGTTCCTCCATAACTCTTAAACGAATTAACCGATTTTCATGAAACTTGATAGATAAACATTTAAAGGTACAAGACATAGTATAGGCTACTTTTTTCTTTTTCAACGCAGACGAAGTCGCGGGCGCCAGCTAGTTTAAAAATAAGAGCAACACTTGGATAATGCAATGCATTTCCAGCCACTATAAACTATAAGATTCAAGGCAGGAAGCAATTTCTATTAATCACTCACTAAAACAACAGCACATATATATTTCGTTTTCATTGTACTTTATACAAGTACAAATGGTATAAAATAATGTAATTTCATTAAATATTTGTGAAGCGCGCATTCAAACTGTACCTTTATTTGTCATTACAATGAAAGCAATCCTGTTAGTACGGCTGAGGTTTAAATAGATATTGAATAGGTTCCTACTATTATATAATATATACTTACTGTGTATGAGAAATAAATGCAAATAGCCTATTCCTTTACCTGTATTTCACTCCTGCTTTGGTTCAGTTAATATGAATGTTATAAGGATATAGTATGGATCATATTAGACACTAATGTATGGACGCAATGAAAACTATATCTTATCAGGACAATAAAAAAAATATTATTATGATCTATAACAATTTCAAAACAATAAACTTTATCGCAAATGTCTTCAATTGACTTCTGAATTGTGAACAAAATTATCTTAATTTTGATTTATTACAATACGATTTAAATTTAGTAGCGACGACAAAAAAAGTAGTTAGTACAAATTCTCTGAAAAAAAATTTTTTTTTTTTATATATCAAGGTCGACAGACAAGCTGACGGTTGAGTTGACTTGATGGTAAGTGGCTACCGTCGCCTATAACACAAGCAACGCCGTAGGTGTTGCAAGTGCGCTGGGAAAACGAAATAAATCACATACATTCAAATATTTATTTTGTATTAACATTATTTTGTTTATGGAATACATTATTGTAGTTACTTTAGCGGTTTTTCATAGATTTTTTTTTGGGTTTATAATAAATTATAATGTATTTTGATGTTTCTTAGAACTTTGATTGGTGCCGGCTTAGATTACTTAGACTTAGATGACGACGATTTTGTTTGATGTCTGCCTTGTTGGAGGCCTTGTGATAAATTATTAAATAAATAATTAATATGTATCTACTTATAGAATTTTACTTTAATACATAGTCTAAATGTACCACCGTATAACAGGAAAATCGCATTTTATATATTATTAGCATCGAAAATATGTGTTAATGGCAAATTAATTTATTCATGGCGTCTTTACAACCGTCTTATTGTCGTAGGACAAGATTTTATGGCGATTTATTTACATCTAATGTTTACATATAGTGGCCAATATTTTTTTTTACATATCACACCATAATTTATTGTTAAATAACCTTGACACTCAATATTCTGTCTCTTTGATGACACATAAGAATTATGTATGTAAATAAGTATTATTAGAATAAACAAAAAAACTTAAATGTGTTAAAATTTATTAACATTTTCGGATTTGATTATTTTGTTTTGTTATATAGACAAACTAATTTGTGCCCGCGATTTCGTCCTGCAAGTTATTGTTTGTAGGTGTAATAAGTTAGTTATTAAACCTACATTCTACAAGTTATTTTATTCATGTATTTATATATTTATTAATTATCTAACATATATTTACACACAATTATAACAATGCATATTTGTAATTTTTTATTAGATTTGTCTAGACATTTTATTTCCCGCGATGATAACATTATAGTAATAATTATGACAACATTACAATTTATCAACATGCCTAGCTATCTGCAATCTGCACATTAGATGCAATTCAGTTAGCATAAAAAAACCATCTATCTAAATTCCACAACTTTCATTATAATATGTTTTTTCCTATCGCTACAGTGTATACGGCTAAGTGTGTGGATTTGCAAGGCGAGCGACCGCACCCAACTAGACACTTCAGCAAGTTACTAGTGATGTAACGATGTATTGACAGAATTATCGATAATTGGGTATGAGGTATAGAATATAATAACTATTAACAATGTATTTTTGTTTAGCGTTTCTGTTAATTATGAAATATAATTTTAAACACAATCTGCACCTCTTTAATTGAGTAGATGTATGTAAGAAACTGCTATAAGGTTCTTACCCTTGTGGTTTGCCTTACCTTATCACCGATTTGGAAGGATGGTCAAAAGGTAAGGTTCAAAATTCACCTAGGATAGGCTGAAACACAACAAAACACTTAGTGATATTTCACTATGATCTTTTGTATGTTCACTGCCTTTAGACAGCTTGCCTTAGATGCATTAAATGCTCCATTTTGTACTTTTTGAACTCTCTGAACTGAAAAACTCTGAAAGCTTTCGTTATTGTCGATGTAATACCTTCGTTAAAACTGGGATTTGACTGGGACTGCAAATTCAGGGACACTACTATCAACTTTTAAAAGACGATTCAAATTCAGAGCAGTTTAATTTGGGTTCCTAAACAAAATCGCTTTCATACAAAAACGAAGTTGATGGTACGAAATAGCAAATTCAATCCAGTTTAGGTCCTAAATTAAATCGAATTAAAAGTTGACAGTATGACTATAGGGCCCCAAGAATGACTATTATTTGGGATTTAAACATTAGGATGTTTTTGGGACGCATTTTATCGTATAACATAACAAATCGATAAATAATGTGGACATCCTTAGTTGCAGCCGCGACAATCGTCGACGGCAACTGCAATGTCGCAACATGTGTGTGGCAAGTGACGCAATAAACAAATAGGTACACCTCTTGTAAAGCCACGCCACATACAGAGATCTGAACTTATAAGGGTTATATTTGAATTCTTGTAAACTCGAGATTTCATTTATTTACTGAGCAGTTGGTACATACTTTGCTGTTTCAGAAATAGTTGATCAGTCATCAATCAATCAATCAATCCATACTAATAATAAATCTGTAGGGGTCGGTCATGGAGTAATTTACTTTGTTTTCAGAATATCGTGTATATAGGCTCTATACATGATACTGAAACTAAATTGACCATTTTTACAATTTATTTCTGTATGTATGTATGTATGTTCCTCCATAACTCTCAAACGAATTAACTGATTTTCAGGAAACTTGGTAGATAAACATTTAGACGTACGGGACACAGGATATGATACTTTTTTCTTTTTCAATGCGAACGAAGTCGCAGGCACCAACTAGTTGAACATAAAGTTTAGTAATGTTCTTCTTTCGGTGTGTTCGAATTGTGAAAATTTAAATTTTATAAGGTTCTAAAGAAGTAAACTCCAGTCGTGTATAGGAGCTGACAAACCCTTTTTTTTTTTAAATAAGGCCTCTTTTTTGTTTCTGTCTACGCTTATTTATGATTTTAACATACATAGCTTTATAGATATGAGTCGTTGAAATTTTGCAACTCTTATTATAGCGTCGTAAATGAATCGGAAATAGATATATAACATGGAAATATGCGTAAGTGAGGTCCGTTAGATATAAAGTACGGATGTTTACGTGAATAAAATTGCTATTCGCAAGTTGTTTGAGACCGTGACATTATTGGTACGATGCCAGGTTCAAGATTATGTGGATAAAATAGCTAGTAAACGTACATCGTTGTTGCATGAATGTATTTTTGATGCATTCATGATAAACATGTGAGAGGTTACTCGAACAGCGAAAACTATGGACTTTAACCTTTTTTAAATACTTTCTTTTTAAATGATTTTATGATTTTTTTATTAGAAATGGGTTTGCTCTTGGCCAGCATCCAGCTGTGTAGCAAAGATGAGGCCTATGATGGAATGAGCTCACCCAGAAAAAGTCTATTAATTCGAATTTGAAAAGATTTGGCTTATATGAGCTCGGAAACACAGACGTAAACGTTCGCAGTGCGCATTATAAAGAATGTTTTAAAGAGCTTGGTCCGTAAAAGAGGGATTTCTACAAGATGAAAATTGTAACTAGCTGTACGTCTGAATGTCCGATTTAAGAAAGGGCTCATTCAGTTCCTGAGCACATTAGGGAAAACAATTAACAAGCTATAATTAAAATTATATACTAACTCCTCCACTTTCTATTGGTCTACTATATCTGCTGTAAGACCACTTGTTGCTGCAGCATCAAGTCATGGTTACTATGTCATGAAAATTGAAAATGTCAAAGATGTAACAGTACTATTTTTCAAATCAACCCAACCTGTGGAAGTTTTTGCGTCGGATGTCGGGGGTCAATGATTGAATAGCATAAGTTCATAGTTTTCGTGGATTTAATAAAGCTTTTTAATGATGTCACATTGTACAATGTCAATGAATGGTTGGATTACCATAAAATTATGGTGTCGTATGCCCGAGGAAAGGCCAGCGCGGTATAATTGTATTTTATGGTGTTGAATAGTGAATCGGTTTATTCTTAGCGATGACCAAGTAAGGCTCTTCATTGATTGTGGTGAAGGAGTTATGAATGCAACCCCAATAGAAGCCAAATGGCAAAGTAGGCTTGAGACGGCGTGAGTTAAACACTTAAAAGTGGAAATGAGACGAATTACAACAAAGATAATGACGAAGAAAGAAGAAATTCTTGGTACATACCTACCCATAGATGAATATCTACCAACATGAAGTATGAGCATATCCATACTAATATTATAAATGTGAAAATAACTCCATCTGTTTATCTGTCTGCTACCTTTTCACGCCTTAACTACTCAACTGAACATCATGAAATTTTTCATACACGTTGTCAGGGATACAAGAAAATACATACATATCTTTCATCTAGAAAAAAGTACTGATCCTGTTGCGTGGTGACGCCACTATCGCGTGGCGGCGCCACCGTCGTCAGAGCGATAGCGACGTCAAGCCGCAAGCGTTATTACTCATATATTTTCTTTTCTAACGTTCTAACGAAGTCACGCGCACCAGCTAGTATAATATAACTCGACAAAATAGAATTAAATTAAATAAGAAAGATAAAGTTTAATGTCGCCGCAACAAACGGTGCCCGCGTAGTGCGACATTGGGGAAGGTCATGTTAGCGCGGGCGTGTACGGTCAGCATATAGGAGAATATGTTAGTACTATGTGTGAATGTGTTAGACTAGGTTACATAGAATGATAGAACACAAATTGAGTGTTAACACATTCATTGCCGCACCAAAAACTTGAAGTCAGATATTAATGAACTCGTGTGGTGAGTCGTCGGCCGTATGAATGAGGAGAATGGACTCGCGACGCGGCTTTTGAATTGCTATCTCAACATTTTAAGGTGATTTTTGAATGAATAAGTTGTGTTTTACATTAAATCCTAGTATTTTTTAAGAAAAACCGATAAATAGTTGACTCGCATAGCGAGTTCCAAGCACCCGGTATGCGACTTTAGTGAACTCGTCAGGCGAGTCCTGGGCAATAATGGGTTAATAAAGTAGGCGGCATTTAACATGGCTCGTCGGGAATAAAAGCGAGATGTACGGCTAAGATCGGTTTTGTATAGCGTTCTCTCTGTCACACAATGTAAAGTCAGTGTGATATTGATATGGTGTTCTTTAAACCATTTATGTTAATGAAATATTAAAAAAAAATACATATTAATATCACATAGCACTCTAAGCACTCTGCCAGCAGGATTAGAACCACGCCTATTCCGTCTGGTTTTTCTGGGCAAATGGTATCTTTTTGAAGATTTTCTCCTCGTAATATAGTGATCTGTCTGCGTTTTTGCCTATTTCTTCTAAAACTCACAGACGAAGATGGAAGTAAACATTATGTACTTATACTTTATTAAATTAATTAACGATTGTGATAAAAAAAAATTGCCTAAATCTAAGTAATCTGTAGTTTTTTTTGCAGTCAGTACTTATTATCTTTCACCGGTAGCGATATCCGCATGAGGTCGGCGCGAGCGCAGAAAGGCAGGAAATACTCTGCCACGTTTTATTGTCAAGCTTTTATAGGTCAATGGCGTTTTGCCCATTTTGTTGCTTTACGACTTAAGGCGAGTCTTCATAGTCACATTCCGAATTTAACGACACTTTTTAGGTATAAAATAGAATGAAAGGAATATATTCATTTTACAATTCAATGGGCTACCTTAAACCATATACCTAATTCGACCTTATATCGACATTAGTGATGTAATGAATGTCATTTTTTAAATCTATGCTGCGCGCGATGCACATAATATTTCCGGTGACAGCGGTGTCTAACTAAAGAAAGGTTAACTAAGGAAATTAACACCAAATATAAAGGTTATATATAGAAAGATATAATTGTTTCAAGTAAGTTTTGTAATTAAAAAGGAAAGAAATGAATACTTTTTTGTTTAATTTACCTAATATTGTTTTCACATTCTGTATTTTTAACCGACGAAAACGAAAAACCAAAAACGGAGGAGGTTCTCAATTCGACGCGTATATTTTTTTTATGTATGATCACGCATAACTTTTGACAGGGTGGTCCGATTTTGATAATTCTTTTTTTATTTGAAAGAGTGTACCCCCAAGGGTGTCCTATTTAAATTTGGAAAAAAAAATTCTAACCCTAAGAGTAGGAAAACTGGGGATGATTGATTATTCACTCACTGATTATAGCGTATGATCACGCATATCTTTTTACAGAGTAATCCGATTTTGTATTTTCGTATTTTCGTAATTTTCGTATATATTTGGAAAAAAAATCAGTCATCGTCGTACATAAATAATGTTATAGGTACTAAGTAACCATGGCGAGCACAAAATGTTACGGTCTTTTAACCGACTTCCAAAAAAAGGGGCTTCTCAATTCGACCGTATATATGTTTGCGTGTGTTCTCAGATAACTTCGTCGTTTATGAACCAATTTTGAAGACTCTTTTTTTATTTGAAAGGAGATATCCCAAGGGTGGCATCATGATAAGGAAACCAGGATCTGATGGTGGCATCCCCGAGAAATCGAGGGGAACCTTCGTAGTGGTAACTAGTGTGTTTGTTAATTTTTTCATCAAGAATCTGTATCAGTTTACTGTTTGAAGTCGGTTTTTTTGTTGGACAGTAAAATAATCTTGTTAAATATTGCACTGAACAATAACGTAATCGGTTTAAAAATAATAATACAAGTGTTCTTACGTCACCGTATCTATTACGTGACTTAATAAGAGCCGATAGTTGCAACTATTAATAGTTAATATAATTGTGAATTGTGCAAAATAGGAAGAAAGATTAAAAGAACGCGATACAAGATGGAGATCACTTCTGCAATTTTTGTAACACGAAGACAAGATGTTGTTGCTCTTTGTGATTGTGATCTTATTAATCCATTGCATTTCTTGCGTCATTATTTTTAAGATTTTATTATATGAAATAGTAAAAGTTATAGACATCTGGGGAATAATAATATTCTCATATATAAAAAAACCGACATTTTGTTTTAAATTACAATGATCAAATGTAAAAAATTCTATATTAGTACTGACATAAAATTACTTAACAAGTTGTCAAGCGTTGTAATTGCTTTTATATTTTTAACTAGCTGGGTGCTCGCGACTTCGTCCGCGTAGAAAAGTATACAACGCCATCTACCGTATTTTGGATAGATGGCGCTATCTCTCGGGCCAAGCCGCTAGTATTTACTTTTACTTTAGATTTCCCGTAGGAATGAAGCATTTTTCCGCGGTAAAAAGTAGCCTATGTTCATCACGGATAATGTCGGCTTCTAATGGTAAAAGAATTTTTCAAATCGGTCCACTAGTTTCGGAGCCTATTCAATACAAACAAACAAACAATCAAATTTTTCCTCTTTATAATATTAGTATAGAAGATAGATAGATATTATATTAGTTAGTATTATCTATACTTCCTTCTCATAATTTGAAATAGCTTTCCGCGACTGTCTGAGTGTCTAACTATCCGCTAATTCCTACTAAGCTGTACAACAGATTTTGATGCGGTTTTCACATGACAAAATTTCACAAAAAGGATAACTTTTTCGATGTTTAGGTCGTCATACACTTGATGGTAAATGGCTATCTTCGCCTAGAACACAAGCAACGCTAAAACGCCGCGTCGCCGGTTCGTTCGCGTTTGTCTTTCTATTATGATATCTATTATCCTTATTCCTTACTAATATTATAAATGCGAAGTAACTCTGTCTGTCTGTCTCGCTTTCACGCCAAAACTACTGAACCGATCACCATGAAATTTTGCACACACGTTGTCTGGGACACCAGAAAGGACATAGGATACCTTTTATCCAAGAAAAAAGTAATGTTCCCGAGGGATTGTCTATAATATAAAACTGTAACTAACTCCTGGCCAAAGTTTTATAGCAACAAGTTGCCAAGCGTTGTATTTTGCTTTTATATTTTTAATTTATCATCGCGTACGAAGTCGTCGGGCACTATTAGCTAGTGTTTTTATAATTATGTCCTCTTTTACAAATAAAACTTATTCTTATTCTAAAAGGTGCTGCAAGTGCATTTTAAATTAAAGCAGTATTTTTTAAATTGTGATTTATAGTATCTATTAATCTAATGATAACACGAGACTAAACCTCAGTGGTTTTTAGTATTATTTTATATATTAACCCTTAAAATTGTAAATAAATAAATAAATAAATATTTAATAAGTGCAATTTTTGATAAAGTTTTTTTACATAGGTATCCAAAAAATCTATAAACCAGGAAAGTTTTGTATAAAAATTGTAGCCATGAGAAGACGGAGTGAGTCGCTAGTGTCTATTATAATATCTCAATCAATTCGTTCAGTGTTGCATTTGCAACTCAGTTGTATTTTGAAATTGCAATATAATTAAGATTATAAATCTAATTATTATATAGTGTCAACAATGTATAAAGATAGCATCCTATCTCGACCTTGTACATTATTCATGCAGTGCAACTTCCGTATTGCATTTCCTAGTTCTTGGGCAAGAAATAGACGCACTAAGTAGGCATAAACTGTGTCCTAGGTCATGTGAGACCTTGACGTACTACTGCGATGGGAATTTATAATTGCATGTTGATTTTCTTGTTGTGTTTTGTCGCAATGCTTTATTTTTAGCGTCGTTGTCAACACGAGTGAGTGGATATAGTAAATAAATAATAAAAAATCAACAAGGAAGGTCTTTTAGAGCGTCATTATAATCTTTTGTTACAAAGAAGGGCAAATGCGGGATTAATTAATCGCTATCCATTCTTTAATGTTGTTAAAACATATTTATTTGGTAAAAACATTAGGCGCGGTGGGCATTTTTGAGATGAAAAAAAAAACCATTGAACTCGCGACTTGTTATTGTAACGTAACCGTGTAACAGACACCTCTGTATATTTCAGATATTGATTTGAAAAAAAAAAGGAAAAAATTTTGAGATGGGAAAAAACCATTGAACTCGCGACCTGTTATAGTAACGTAACCGCGTAACAGACACCTCTGTATATTTCAGATATTGATTTGAAAAAAAAAAAAAAAATTTGAGATGGGAAAAACTCATTGAACTCGCGACCTGTTATGACCTGTAATGTAACCGACACCTTTGTATATAATATAAGTATGTACTTTCCTGAGGATTCAAAAAAAATTATTAACAGCTATAATTAATTACATTTTTTTATATTATTTTTAAATAATACTAATATTACAAAGAGAGAAGATGTATTGTATGTTTAATCGAGTGACATAAAGTATATAAGTAAGTACATAAGGCTGTATTTTATAAAGTACGCTGGCGAAGTCGCGTGCAACAGCTAGTGTTTAATATTTAAGGTTTTGTATTGACTAAATATTTCAGTCCAAAGTCCAAGAGTACTTTCTTAGTATCTACTCACAATTATTTTGAAGTCTCTTGAAATCCTATGCACTGATAAATTAACAACTCACTCAACTATGAGAATATTAGCTTTGTTCTCAAACTTGATACCATTCATCTCACTCTGTTGAATGACGCATTATTTTTTAAACTATCATAATAATTAGGTAATATTTTTTTTGTAAATCCCACCCACGAAGGTTGCGGTTTTAAATAAGTGTGTCAATCGTTTTCGCGAACTGATACAGGTTTTTTTCCTTAACGCGTAGCCTTAATTTTATCAATAAATTGCATCTTTTCATTTGCCTTTTTAACTGTCTGAAATTACTCTGTGAGACTTAGAAAGTATAATAAAACATTTCTCCGCTTATTTCTTATAAACCGTCCAATGTATATTGAAATGGTTAACACTAATGGAGAGAGGGATAAACGAGGAAAACCTGTAGAAACAACTCTTTTTAACAAAAAATAAACCGACCTCAAACCGTCTTACGGTCTTTTCTCGTGGATGCCATTGTCAGAACTGGACCAAATTTAAATGGGATCACACGGGAAGCACCAGTTTTCAAATAAAAGAAGAATCATCAAAATCGTATCACCCAGTCGAAAGTTATGAGGTAACAAACATTTAAAAAAATACAGTTGAATTGAGAACTTTTTGTAAGTCGGTTGAAAATATGCATCCGTGCGTAGTCATATACTCCATATAGGTCGTGCAGCGAATAAAGACTTCTCGGCAAATGTGCGCAGAACTCTATTTTTAGGTCTTTGAAGGGGCAGAGGAGCGTGAGCGGATGAGTCTACCAATAACGTGTGCCGACACGTTATTGGTAGACTCATTCGCTCTTCCCCTCCCGCAAATCCTTCGCGCGTCTCGAGTCTCTTAGGTACTGTTGCGTACAGATTGTTTTATCGTATTAGTAAATACGTCATGGTGAATAAATGCCTAAAAAAACGTTGTCCTTCGACATCGCACGATAATTTTATGGAAGGAATATCAACACTGCCTGTAATGTTAAGTTAGTGAGGTGAAAAATTACGAAATAAGAAAAACAAATTTCATTTTCCTTAGCAATTTTGTGCGCAATTGTACACTTGCGCCGATTCGCCTAAAAACCTTAATATAAATAATTCACCTATACTAATATTATGAAGAGTTTGTTAGGTCGAACGCGATAATCTCAACAACTACTGGTTCGAATTGAAAAATTATTTTTGGGTTGAACAGTCCATCTAACGAGAAAGGCTTTAGGATATATAACATTTTGAACGCGGACGAAGTCGCGGGCCTGTTAAGTATTATTGCAATAAAGTCTCTGTCCACCCTGTCTGTTTCTTCGCTATAACATTCCTCTGAACCACCTAACGGATCTTGGATCTTGCAGATTGTTTATATAGGATGCGGATCGCTAACTTATAATACACTAGCTGGCGCCCGCGACTTCGTCCGCGTAGAAAAGTATAAAACGCCATCTACCGTATTTCGGATAGATGGCGCCACCTCCCGAGGCAAGCCGCTAGTGTTTACATTTATTTTAGATTTCCCGTAGGAATGAAGCTTTTTCCCGCTTTAAAAAGTAGCCTGTGTTCATCACGGATATTGTCGGCTTCTAATGGTAAAAGAATTTTTCAAATCGGTCCACTAGTTTCGGAGCCTATTCAATACAAACAAACATACAAACAATCAAATCTTTCCTCCTTATAATATTAGTATAGATATAGATTTTATTATTATTATTATAGTATGGATGATTTCTAAATAAATAAATAAATCTTATCAGTTATAAATAATAATGCAAGTTACTCGCACATTTTTGTCTTTATTTGAATTGAAATCGACATTTATAAATTATTTACAAATGCACAATTTGTTAATTTTATTACTTTGACCGATTCTTCTTCTCTTAAAACATTTATTACTGCGATTTAAAATCAAATGCACAATATTAATATGTACTCAATTTATTATTTACAAAGATATTGATTGCAAGTTATCGTTTCGTGGTGAGTGATGTCATGTTTTCTTGTTCTATGATGTAGTGTTGACTGGTGTTATTTTATACTAGTTGGCGCCCGCGACTTCGTCCGCGTTGAAAAAGAAAAAGTATTCTATCCTATGTCCCGTACGTCTAAATGTTTATCTACCAAGTTTCATGAAAATCAATTAATTCGTTTAAGAGTTATGGAGGAACATACACACGTACACACAGAGAAACATTGTAAAAATGGTCAATTTAGTTTCAGTATCATGTATAGAGCCTATAAACACGATATCTATAAAAACAACCCTACAGATTTATTATTAGTATTGATGATAAATAAAAAAATGACAACGATGACGATGATGATGATAATGATAATGATTAGGCGGACGAAGTCACGAACAAAAGCTTGTGAAACTCCATAACGGCTTATTAATAAGTCTTATATTTAATAAGTCTTATATCGCATTTATGACAAGATCTAGAAAGACACGTTTATCTAAATTATAAATATAGAATATAGTGAATGATTGTTTATTTATGCACTTATTATCACATTTGCATACGAAATGAAAATAGAAATATTAAATGTTAGCTTTAAGGTATAGTACAATTCATAAGCGGAAGCGATAAGCGAATACACGAAATTGTCTTGTTATCACTCTGAAGACGGAATAGTTTTTTGTAGACATATTTTTTAAAAGACAAAATAAAGTCCACCTTTCAACATAATTATAATAATTACATAGGTAATTTTAAGGTTAGAATTGTTTCATAAATAACTATAACAGCAAGAATTGTAAAAATAATAATCAAATATTTCATAAACAAAATTTTGAAACTAAAGCTGCATACGTGTGGTAAAATTATGAACGAAAAAGCAATAAAAATATTTGAATAAATTAAAATAAAATATTTTTGTGATTTCTTACAATGGGTTCTACTTGATAATAGAACAAAAGTAACACTTAAAAAAGAAGATAGCAGTTAGATTTGAAAAAGGAACTTTTTCAGAGTGTTTCTTCTTCAAATTATGTTTATTACAATAGCTATCTAGTTGACTTTGCAATTTAGTTAGTTATGTTCTGAATGGGGCCCCTTTGTATAATACGAACACTCTAAACCAAAATAGTGTTATTAACTAATTAAATTATATCATTTCATTCAAATTAAACCTTTCATTGATTCCAATAATCCAATACTTAGATCTTCAAAATTGTGATTAGTAGTGAAAAATTATTTCCGCTTTGCGTCTATCGCCTGGACCAAACCAGAAACCTTTACATTTGGAAGGTAAGTACATACAAGTATGTATGTTCTTGACCTTATTTATGTTTTGGCATTGAAAGTATCGCGAGCGGTTCACGTGAGTGACATGTCAGGTCGGTAGGGATCTGCTGACTGCTGCTCAAACATTTCATTAACTTACCTTTTTTAAATATAGAATAGATGACCATGAACTGCTACTTCCGTTCTCTTAAAATTTCTTTATAAATATTTATAAAAAAAAATAAACTTTTATATTACCTATATCTAATGTAAACTCGACAAATAAAGTGCTTTAGCATCCTAAAATTGAACATTCTTTGTATTTTGTAATAGTATATTAAAAAAGCTTCAAAGTGGTCACGTAAGTATATGTCTTAAAAAAAAATTAACTTTCGAGTAGATACTCGTTTTTTGTATAAGTCCCATTTTTCCATAAATTACTTTATGGAAATTTTTTATCAGTAGCAACAAGTACCTCTACATAACCTTATGCTACATTTACACGATGGGCCATCAAATCTTCGGTGAGATAGCATGGCTATGCGATGGCCGCATTGCATCTATATGATGGCGATATTCTCTTTTAATTTAGTCTCATTATCAAGATGGACGTGGAAGCTATCGCCACGGGGTTACGTGTAGATGCATACCGCCATCACTGGTCCACTATTCCTTTGAAATGTGTCTTATGAAGTAACTATTAGGTTATCTGTGGTGCGGTCGAAAAACCGACTCCGACGCTTTCCCATGGCCGATGTCAGTAATGGTAGGTATAGGATCAAATGTTAATTGAATTAGTAGCGTTCAGATTTAAAATTTCAAAATTACAATCAAACTAAAAATGCTTGCATTTTTTAGCAGGAAAATAAAATATAGAAACGTAATTTTAGTAAACACTTAAAATATCTAGTCGATTCTCGAATAGTTTTGTATCTGCGCCCTTGACTGTCAGGAAAATGGAATCACGAATGAGTAGTCATCAATATATTAATATTCTCAATCATATAAGGAGAGCCATATGTTTTCTGACTATGATCGCAATCTCTGTTGATTGTTATTTACACTTGACCGAGTTTCAATTTTTTCTGCATCTGCACACATGACTAATAGATTTTTTCGTCATTTTTCATGTAAAGGAAAGTGCACGTTGCAAATTTTGGTTTGACAACAACGGTATCTGAGTATGTATTTATAAAATGGGTATTCACCTACAGACAGTTGCCATGAATATGTATAAATAATGAAACACAGAATTTGTAATGCAAATTCATCTTATTAAACTTTATAAAGATTAAACGTATTTTTTACAATAACGTCAGAGATTCACTTAATTCAACAATAAATTTACATACATCGATGCATTCTTTATTAAATCCAGCCTCTTCCTGTGATGCCTTTTGGGTCGTCTGCCGACCTGAGGCCCTAGCCAAGATGCAAACGCAGTGATTTCTACAGTCGTAAACGCTACGCTATGCCAAGAGAAAACTTGGTGATTGGTTGTTGTAACGCCCATATCAAATTTTGACCATTCACAAAGTTTTCTCTTAGCGTAGCGTAGCGTTTACGACCGTAGAAAGCACTGTGTTTGCATCTTGGCTAGGGGGCCTGGGGCCCAAGCCAAGTAGAAACCAGTGCAAACGGGAGTGTTGTGTATGTACGAAACGATAGAAAATAAAGCCCGGTGATTGGTTGTTGTAACACCCACATAAAAATTTGACCAATTACTGGGCTTTATTTTCTATCGTTTCGTAAATCAATGCAATGCAAATGCATTGGTTTGCTCTTAGCTAGGGGCCCTGGACGCTGGGAGTCTTATGCGCGTTGTCCAAATCCACAATGTGTGCCAATCGCGTACTACGATTTTCTGATGGTGTCATTTCGCACGCAAAAAAATAATATGTGTGCGAGATGACTACTAAATATTACATGGTAGCCACCTACCATCAAGTGGACTGTCAGCCTGTCTGTTGACCTTAACATAAAAAAAAAAAAAAAAAAAAAATTCTTATGAATCTTCTATTTAATTTTTATTCGTCCTGATCGACATCGTTGCCATCTCGATGAATAAGGTAACTGTGATTTTCCCTCCACTTAATGTACTAAATATTACACAATATTTTAAGATATTTTTTAATCTTTAATATTCAAATTTAAATTTTATTTCGTACGAAATAAAATCGTGCGAGATGACAACTAAACCAATATTATCCATTCGAGAATTCGAGAACACCATTGGTTATTCGCTTTCGGTGAATGAGTCAGAATTTCAACATCGCTTTTCTTAATACTAATGTAGTCGGGAGCGCACTTGCAGCACATTATGTGGCTTTGCTTGTGTACTAGCCACCTACCATCAAGTGGACCGTTAGACTTAAAAAAAAAACAACACAGTGACATCTAGTGGTGGGAATAATCATTGACGAGTTGTTTGTTCACTTTAAGAAGGCTTTATAAGTATGACAAGTTGTAAGCATTGAGAACTACATATATAAACGGATAAATGAGATTTGTTTGACCTTTTTTCCTTCCGATAACGGCATTGGAGGAATCACGAATGGCAATGTTTTTTGCCAACAGTACTTTACGTACAATGAACCTGGAGTGCAATTGAAAATGTGCTTTAATGCGTCGAAATAAGAGCCTTTGAGTTGTGTAAGTGCAAACACAAAGTTCAGCACGTGTGCTATGTATGTTGGACACTCACTTGTTTACTTCCACTAAATGTTTACAGGATGTCAGTAAACAAGGTTTTGTTTAGTTTGTTCTAGACTTGGTCTACTTTATTTAAGTAGTGACACTGCGTTTGATGCGTTAGATGAGTGGTAATGGAGTTTGCCTAACGTCTCAGGGGTCCCAGGTTTGATACTCGGCGGAGTCAACTCTGAAAATACGTACATACAGACGTATGGCTGGTTACCATCCTCATCTTGTCGACATCCCTCTTTTTCGGACCAAGCGCTTTTAAACATCTGTACTAATATTATAAAGAGGAAAGATTTGATTGTTTGTTTGTATAGAATAGGCTCCGAAACTACTGGACCGATTTGAAAAATTATTTTACCATTAGAAGCCGACATTATCCGTGATGAACATAGGCTACTTTTTACTGCGGGAAAAAGTTTCATTCCTACGGGAAAACGGGTAATAGAAAACGGGTAAGAATTATCATTCCGTACTTATCTTTTTCACATAACTTCTAAACGGCTGAACCGATTGGGTTGAAATTTTATATGGCTATTTCGATGGTTTCCTGGATGATTTAAGAATACAATTGGACCCGGTAGGTGGCGCTGCTGTCGGTATGTCAACTTCTAAACGGCTGAACCGATTGGGTTTGTACGGTAAATGTCCCAAACATTGAAAAAAAATAATAATAAAAACACGTCGAGTGCATAATTTAATAAAAAATAAAATTATTTCTAAAAGTAAGTAATCAACACTTTACTTGTAGTTGGTGGTTGTATTTATAGGTGACCTTTAGCCACCGACCGACTTCCATAAAGTTTCGAAAATAGTCTTATTAATTCGACTGTATTTTTTATTTTAAATGTTTGCTTACCCATAACTTTCGACTGGGTGAAATGATTTTGATGATTCTTTTTTATTTGAAATATGTGGTGCTTCCCCTGTGGTCCCATTTCAATTTGGTCCAGTTCTGACAATGGCATCTATGAGAAAAGACCATGAGACGGTTCGAAGTCTGTTTATTTTTTGTTAAAAAGAGTTTATTCTATCATTTGACTGCCACAAGTTTGCATTGAGGATTCTATAAGGAAGTGGTATCAAACTTCTTCCTTATAGAGACTTTATTGTTGATCTTTTCAACATAAATTCGCTAACAACTATAAAATAATGCACAATGTCCTTATTCTTAGATAAAATTATGATCTATTAACATTGTAAATAAGTATGTTACTAGTGTATGTATTGTATATAATACGCTCTTTATCCAATTAACCTTTGGCGTTAAAAGGCAAGTTAATTGGCGACATTATTGTAAAACAATTACACTCGCGGCGACACCCTCAGTGTTGACAATCATTTCCTACAGAACGAGGTCGCTTCCTGTGACTTACTGTGTCTAGGTCATACGTGTAAATGCTAAGTGAATGATAAGAGTGCATATATGCTCTTAAGGGCACGTCGACTCGATAATATTTGTAAAAATAATTTAAAACAAGGATTTAATCTTTATTCTTAATCGGACCATCTAAATTTTCGACTTATCTATACCTATACTAATATAAAAATAAAATATATATATAAAGAGAAATATATATATAATAATATATATAAAGAGGAAAGATTTAATTGTTTGTTTGTATAGAATAGGCTCCGAAACTAGTGGACCGATTTGAAAAACTATCCAAAATACGGTAGATGGCGTTTTATACTTTTCTACGCAGACGAAGTCGCGAGCGCCAGCTAGTTATTTATACAACACTAGCTGCTGCCTTCGAATTCGCCCGCGTAACTTTGTAAATTAAATACTAAAACCTTAATAGAGAGCCATTGATTAAAATCGCATGAAAATCGGTGCAGTAGTTTTTGAGTTTATTGCGAACAGACAGATAGACAAACAGACAGATAGACAATGTAAGTAGGTACAGTCGGGGTAAGAAAAGGTTTGTCACTTTAAAGTCGACTTTTACTTGCACCAGGGCAAATGTTAGTCATGTGAAAATTTCATTTCAAACGTATTGTCAGTAGTCTGGCTTAGTTAGTGCTTTAGTTTCAAAAGGTACTAAGAGTCTACGATTTTGATAAAGGAATGAATTTGAAAACTGACGAAGGTTTTCCTACCCCGACTTTACCACTAAAACTTTAGAGACTATACCACTACTTAAATAACAATACTTACATAGAGTATGAAATAGGTATGTAATCTGCTTAATTGATATAATAACGTTAAACTAAAAAAAACGGAACATATTCTAAGGTTTCATTTTGACACAAATTCTTTCCTTCTTTTAACAAAATAGATAAATAAGGTTACACTTTTTTTGTGTTGTACTAGCGAATAACCTTGAAATTGATAGTAAAAATATACGCAACTGAGAATGTATAGGTGAAATTAGCACAGGAACACAACGGCCTCGGTAGCGCAGTAGGCAGCGCGTAAGTCTCATAATCTTAAGGTCGTGAGTTCGATCCTCACCCGGGGCAGAAGTCATTTTTATTTTTTTAACTAATTAAACTCTTTTTTTTATTTTTCTAATAAAATTATTTTCTTAAAAGAATTTCATTTATAATATTAATATGGATATTGGATGTGGATGCATTAGTATGGATAGATATTAATGATCCATACTAATATTATAAATGCGAAAGTAACTCTGTCTGTCAGTCTGTCTCGCTTTCACGCAAAAACTACTGAACCGATCACCATGAAATTTTGCATACACGTTGCCTGGGACACCGGGAAGGACATAGGGTACCTTTCATCCAGAAAAAAAGGACTAAGTATTCCCTAGGGATCATATAAAAACATAAATAATTGGGTGCTACTGTCGCATGGCGGCGCCATCGTCGTCACAGCGATATAAGATGACATGAGATGACATTACACAAAATGTGTAGCTGTGAAACATTATTGATGTATTTTGTCTAAAATAGTCACTTGGTTGTGAAATATTTATAGGTGCGTTCAGAATTTTGTTGTAGTATGAGGTCCGATCTCTAAGAACGATTTTTAAGAATTTTTTTTCGGTAATAAGTAGGTAAGTGATAGTTGCAAAATAACGTTTTAATTTTCTTTTTCAACGCGAACGAAGTCGCGGACACCCACTAGTACTAAATATAGGTGAAAGAATTACAATAGGTCCAATAGATTTTGTTATTATTCATTGTATCCTATGCCTATTTTTTTTTCTATAACAGTTTTCTTGTTGAAACCATTTAAAAATATATTTATTAAATTTCCAGAAATGGACCTCTTCAGTTAAACATATTTTGTCGTTAGTTCTTTAAACGCGCGAATATTGTTTTGTGTTGGCGGTCCGGTCCATTTAAATCATTAAATAGTTGTAATTAATATCATAATTACGGACCGGACAGTTAGTTACAAAACAAACTATTTATAAGTTAAATAACATACTTAGAGAAGGAAAAATGGTTCTTTAATAACAAGATTTGTTTGTTCACAGACAGGAAGTGACGGTGATCACGCAAACACTTGTCAATTGTCATATGACTGTCAATGAACCCTCATTGTTATGCTATTATACGAATAACGTTACCTAACTTAACTGCATATCCACTTCTTTTATTTTGAACAGGTTATAATTAAAATTTTTATTAACTAACCCTCGACTTTCTTTGGGTTCAAACACGCTATAATATATCTAGTGTAAGTTTCTGAAGAGTTGGGTTACTTGATACTGCAGCATCAGGTCAAGGTCAGGTCCCTCACATACAATGCTAATATATATTTAACTAGCTGTTGCTCGCGACTTCGTCCGCGTATAAAAGTATAAAACGCCATCTACCGTATTTTGGGTAGATGGTGCAATCTCCCGGGCCAAGCCGATAGTATTTACTTTTATTTTAAATTTCCCTTAGGAATGAATCATTTTCCCGCGGTAAAAAGTATCCTATGTTCATCACGGATAATGTCGGCTTCTAATGGTAAAAGAATTTTTCAAATCGGCCCAGTAGTTTCGGAGCCTATTCTATACAAACAAACAATCAAATCTTTCCTCTTTATAATAATTAGTATAAATTGATGCCTTAATTAAAAATATAAATAAAATAGAAGTTTTCTTGAGGTTATAATTTTTGTGGTCGAGAGTAATTCACATTTGTTTTATATTATATAGGAAATTAAAACAAAAAAAAAACATGTCAGTAATTAGACTGCACGTGCACGTCAGAAGTGAAAACTATATAAGCTTCACAAAATTACATTACATTACATGACAGTGTCGCGAGTTCAATGGTTTTGTCCCATCTCAAAAATGCCCAAAGCGCCTAAAGAGGTTTTCACTTCAAACATTAAATAAGTAATTTCGAATGCAATACATTCGCTAAGTACGTGATTAAAAACATGCAACACATTTCATTTTATATGTGAATAAAATACAGAAAATCTCAATAACATAATTATTTGGAATCCCCCCAAAGATGACATTGTTTGAGGCAAATGAATAACAAATGTTTCTTTGAAAATAACACCCAGTAGCTTTATAAGTTTTTATATTACTAACTAGCTTACGCCCGAGACTTAGCCTGCGTTAGAAAATTGAAAATATAACACACTAGGTGGTGCTCGTGACTTCGGAAATTCGGAAAAAAATATGATTTTTTTTCACTATTTCGGCCATAACTTTTTTCGTTTTTGACTGTTTCAAAAAATTCAAATTTTGCACCTTACAGCTCTCGTGAATATCATATCTTTACAACTCTCCGAGATATGTATAAGGGGCCTATAAGTACTTACTAACTGAAGCGAACGAAAAGACATTTCCAATGTCAAAAATAATATATATTTACTATTATATAAAGCTAGAGTCTGTTTGTTTGTTTGTACGCGCTTTTCTCAACAACTACTGGTTTGAATTGAAAAATTCTTATTGTAAGATAGTCCATTTATCGAGGAAGGTTTTAGGCTACCTATATAACATTTTGAACGCGGACGAAGTCGCGTGCAACAGCTAGTAATATTATAAATGCGAAAGTTTATGAGGATTGATGTATGTATGAATGTTTGTTAGAACTTAGATACTCTTTCATTTAAAAACTACTGAACAGATTTAGATAAAATTTGGCACACAGATAAGATTAACATATAAGATACTTTTTATACTAGAAAATGTTAGGTTTTCGAGGTATCGCTACTGTCGTCACAGCTATAGAGATGTCAGGCGTATATATGTCAGAGTTATTCATATAATATTTTCCTTTTCAAAGCAGACGAATGTTTTTTTAATGTTGAGGTCGACAGACAAGTTGACAGTCCACTTGATGGTAGTCTACCGTCGCCTATAACACAAGCAACGCCACAAGTGCTACAAGTGCGCTGCCGACCATACAAGGATTAAGGATAAGGGATAAGGGAGGGATGGGGTAATGGGCTCTGGCATCCCTTACTCACTCGCCGAAACAAAACAGCACATAATGCGGTTATTTCACGGTGGTATTCTGTAAGGTGGTGGTTACTGCCGCCAGACGGGCTGCCCAAATGACTGCGAAACGCAGTGTGCTACCACTAAACCAAGTTAGTTGTGAATACCTATAATTATCTTTGTTACATCAATGACCCGGGACTTTTAATATGACCTAAAAAAATTAAGTAAGAAGCCATAAATATTACGTCATCATCACCTTATTGGATTAAATCGCTCGCCCCATATTGTGTAACGGACGTGGCTAACTCAATTAACTATTATTACTACTTCCACATTGCTTTCAACGTGTTTCCATCATTTCCATGTATATACAGCAACTTCGATTGACTGTTCACAAATCTTTAACAGTAGCACTACCATGAGTTTATGACGAGCGAAATCGCTAGCGAGAGATGAGCGAGAACGTACAATTTTTCATACAAATATTTTACGCTCTCGCTCATCTCTCGCTAGCGATTTCGCTCATCATAAACTCATGGTAGTGCTACTGAACTATACTAATCTATACCAATATAAATAAAGTTGAAGACTGTTTGTTTGTACGCGCTAATCTCAACAATTACTGGTTCGAATTGAAAAATTCTTTTTGTATTGGATAGTCCATTTATCGAGAACGTGGACAAAGTCGCGGGCATCAGCTAGTACTAGATATAAAGCTAAAAGAACTACTACAATACTATAATATGAGCATTGTGTCTAAAAACAATCTTTTCTCTGTTTTGTATGACAAAATACTTGGCTATTTTATTGCAAAATAGCCGAAAAATTTGCCATATACTTGTCTTTATCATAAAGGAAATAAAAATCGTTAACTACAGCGTTCGGTATAATAATAAATAATTCTTACTGTAATGAAAACAAAATCAAAATTAGATTCATACATGTAATATTAAAGAATTTTAAAAAAATATAAAAACATCCAAATCATTTGAAATCGTACTTTTTAAGTATATGGTAGGTACTTAAGAACTTAAAAAAAATGATAAGAATTACTTAATAGAAAAAAAAATTGATAAAAAATATATCGACGTTCCAAGGTATTATTATTTTCGCAATTAAATTCAGCATTCAGCCAAATAGTTGATTCCGTTCTAATCAGTCAAGGTAGCCCTTATCATGAGAGCCTTATTAGGTACACGCCTAGTTTTTAACTTCGCACAATTTACATAATGTGTTTCCACTCGCAGACATGCATTCAGTAACGATTTATTGAGTTTTTTTATATCGCAACACAGATTCTTTACACCATTGCATGATTCGCGACTATTAACGAACCTCATTGATACCAGCTCCTGCGTGATATCTCACCTAATTTTAATATGGACTAAAATAACCTCATTAGGATGTCTGCCTAAACTGGTGTAACTGTTAACACGTGTTTCTGTTACGTACAACAGCGTCACAGCGTCTGCAATGTCATCTCATGCGCCGATACGTTGCGCCTTTTACCAACGCATCCCTGTGATATTATAAAAGTAGTGTGATTTCGCCGCGCGCTCGCAGTACTCACCGCGCTACCGAGCGAAACGCACGCTCTTGTAATGCAATAGTGGTGTCCCCACGCGCAGCTAATATGGAGGGGATACCTCCCGGCCAGGGCGTGCCAGAGCCAGACGAGGGCATTTCCGCCGACCGACGTCCGTCCACCGATGACCACGCGGATTTATCTGACACCGCTTCCGAAACGGGCTCCGGAGGTGGTAAGGACTCGGGATGCGAAGTCGCGGCCGAAGCTCAAGAGCCGCCCTACACACCACCAGACGACGAACTCGCCAACAGGATCGTCTCTCAAGTGGAGTTCTACTTTTCCGACGCAAACATCACCAAGGACGCGTTTCTTCTCAAACACGTTAGACGTAACAAGGAAGGGTACGTCTCGTTGAAGCTGATATCGAGTTTTAAACGCGTGAAACATCTCACAAAAGACTGGAGAGTAGTCGCCGAGGCTCTTAAACGTTCCACAAGATTGGAAATCAATGAGGCTGGCACAAAATTGCGTCGGATCGACCCTCTTCCAGCTTATGACGAAACAACACCATCGAGGACTGTTGTAGCCGTCCGAATGCCAATAGATCGTCCCACAGTCGAAAATGTGTCCAGATTATTCGCTACCTGCGGTGAAATAGCGCTGGTTCGCGTGCTCAGACCAGGAAACCCAGTGCCGGCTGATGTCCGCCAGTTTCTTAACAAAAATCCAAGTTTGGTAAATTGTGTTTGTGCCTTAGTTGAGTTTACTGAATCCGAGGCTGCAAGGGAAGCTATGCGTCTTCAGGCTCACGACGACGAAGGTATGCGAGTGTATGAACTGAACGGAGTGCCTCGCGAGCCTAAACGCAAGCCACCTACGCGTAGACCTTCAGCGGTTCGTCGCCACGAATGCGAATACTCCTCTTGCTGTAGTGGCTCCGAACCAGAATACGACTACAGATATGTAAACCCGTTCTACAGAAGGAATTCGAGTGGATTTTTCGCACCGCGTTCACCTGAAATACAAACATGGGTGCCGCGTAGGACTTCCACATGCAGTCACAGTTCAGATTCGGGAGTCTCCTTCTTCTGTGGTTCTAGGAGAACTTCGCAGGCGAGCACCGGCAGTGCTAGCAGTGGCGATGGTTGGTTGTCAAGGCGTTTGTCCGGCTGTTCATTGTCTGGGAACGAATGCGGAGGCAGAAGACTGTCTTGCGCGCCTCGGTACGAACCCAGGACCCCTCTAGTTCCGGACGGCACTCGTGGTTTTCACGCGGCCGCCCGCCAACGTAGAATCTCGGACCTAGCGTTGTACTCGCGTTAGTAGAAAGCGACCGCCAACCGTGACTCCTTTCTAATCACGTTGGATAACTGCCTTTCACGTTCTGCCCGTTGATTTTTAATCTATTTGTACTACTAGGAAGCAATGTAATGAAGAATTGTTGATGTGATCGCGTGTGTTCCGCTACACGGTTTAATTTTAAGATTTCCATACGATTGTTAGTTAGCGTTTGCTGAAATTAGAGCGTACTTGTACAAAAGATTGCTCATAATCATAATCAAGTTACCTATTCGTTATTTCCATTGGCACTTTATTGTTTAGTAAAAACAAATTGTGATTGAGAATGTATGCTCAGTTAGTCATAAGTCGCAGACAGTTGCTGTGTTTTAGATATAAATTTATGATTGTTTTTAATGTTAATTTTAATTTATTAGATTATTTATTGTCGCGTATTTATTGCGAGCACTGCGCGCGCGTCGCGGTTGAGTTTTGCATCCGTGTTATGTCAGAGTTGTGAGCACAAAATGATTATAACAAAATCGACATTCTGAGCGATTGTAGACTCGTTACGTTAAAGAATGTTACGATAAAACGCATTTGGCTGGATAACAGAGCGTGTAAGCTTAAAAAGAACGCCTTACATAATGATTTCTTTTGACGTGAAAATGTCGGGGCATTTCAGAAAACTGTTGATAACAAAAATTTTGAGAATAAAGTTCGATGCTATAACTACATATCTATATCATCCGAAATTTAATTATACTACTTATTAGACGCCTAAATGATCAAATATTTTTTGGTATAAATATTATATACATATTACAATTCTTTGGATATACTATTATGTAAGACATTACGTTAATCACACGGCCGTGTCCACGATACAGTCAAATCTCATATGTTTTTTTTAGCTAATGACTTCTTTACATTCTTCATTAGCAAAAATTTAGTGCTTTTTCGGCACTGACCTGTAATATATACCACTGGACAGGCTGTCCTACACAAATTACAGATAATTTCGTGTACCATTTTGAAACGCCACCATCAAAAGTTATCAGAACTAATTTTACGGATGTCAGGATTTTAGTTCCAATTACTGTCGCTCCATAACCACTATAGCATACAGTGCCAGAATGACGTTTTTCAAATAGGCATAAAAATAATTTGACAACAGCCTCTCCAGTAGTATACATATTACAGGTCAGTGTTGGTCGGCAATAAAAAAATAAGAGGCAAAGACATCTGCCTGTTATTCAGCCACTGCGGTAAGACCTGTCAAAAAAATAATATTACGACCGCGACGCGTTCAGGCGGAACTAACAGTTTTTAAAACGTCATTTTATTATTAATAATAATAATTATTAAGTCACTAAATAATATAAGTCAGTCGCGCCATGTCATGTTTATTTTTCATTAAGTTTTTAATATTATATTTTTAATTTTAAGGTTCGTTGTGATCTTTTTACTTGAGTCGCGTATCCTAATATGCGACTCGTTAATTTTTATTTATTTCACAGAACAGGGGAATCCATTTTGCCTCATTATTGCGGCACAATCTTTTTTTCGGTGCTTTTTATGTAAGTGCTGGATTCCCCTCCGATACCTATTTGTAAAAATGTAAGATTTTTAAATATAAGATTTGCAGAAAGAGTAGTTGTTTTAATTTATAACAAGTTTGACCTTGGGTGTGGAAAGTAGGTCTTTTTTCGACCCCGGTTCGCCTTGACGAATCGATTCACACGGTTGACAGTTGATAGCAACTATTTCTCAACTGTGATTCTACACTGCAGCCAATTGTCGATTTTTAATTATATTACTGTCAAGTGTCGACTAAGATATATAAGGCTATTAATTTTTCAACATTTCAATACGTACAGTGAAAAATCAGTTATAGCGACCTTACAAAAATTGGTCGTAATAAACGGATAGACATTATAAGCAATATTAAATCGTTATAGGCATTCAACAGTGATCTTGCCAATTGGTCGTTTTAACCGATGTATTGTTATAACCGAAACGTTATACAGGGCGTCCAACGACTATGCCACAATCCACATTATGGAGGGAAAGTACCTTGAATATTGTAGATGCAACATTTTACTGAAAGAAGACATACTAAAAAACAATAATATAATCTGCATTCATAGATTTTTAAATAATTACACGGTTGAACCAGGAATCGAACCCGCTACACGAGAAAAAAAATTGCCCTGTAGTTTTATCATACCGATCCAAAGGCTTCATCATAAGAATGATTTTTTGCTAAATAACATAGTGTCAGAAATAAAAGGAAGACTATGAATTTTAACATTTTTAATACAAAATTAACCAATTTATCAAATGCTCAAAATGAGTCCCATACTGTGTCGCACTCGTTGATGATTTCACTCCCTGACGATTTTTTGATTTTATTCAAGGTACTTTCCCTCCATTTGGCATAGTCGTGGGACGCCCTATAAGTACTGTATTGACTTTGTAACTGTAAATTGAGTTGCAGAAAGAATTCACAAATCGATATACTTACTAGATAATCCATACTAATATTACAAATGCGAAAGTAACTCTGTCTGTCTGTCTGTCTCGCTTTCACGCAAAAACTACTTAACCGATCACCATGAAATTTTGCATACACGTTGTCTGGGACACCAGAAAGGACATAGGGTACCTTTCATCCAGAAAAAAGGACTAAGTATTCCCGAGGGATAATATAAGAACATAAATAATTGGGCGCTACTGTCGCATGGCGGCGCCATCGTCGTCACAGCGTTATAAGATGACATGAGATGACATTACACAAAATGTTCCTATATAGCTGTGAAACATTATTGTTGTATTTTGTCTTAAATTGTCACTTGGTTGTCAAATATTTATAGGTGCGTTCAAAATTTTGTTGTAGTATGAGGTCCGATCCGTAAGACCGATTTTTAAGAATTTTTTTCGGTAGGTAAGTGATAGTTGCAAAATAACGTTTGCCCGGGTCAAGCTAGTATATATTTTCTTTTTCAACGCGAACGAAGTCGCGGGCAACTAGTATATTATAAAGTTTGGTTGAACGCGCTAATCTCAGGAACTATTGGTTCGAATTGATTCTTTTTGTGTTTGATAGTCCATTTATCGAGGAAGGCTATAGAGAACGCGGACGAAGTCGCGGGCACCAGCTAGTTATAAACAAATAGAGTGTTAATGAAATCGTTTCATCAAATATCAAATGGGCTGGTAATCTTAACATGCCTTGATATATTTTCATAAACTATAACTAAAAACCATCTCGATAATTTCAGCTTTCAAACAAAAATCCGAATCAAATCGGTCTATCTGTTTGGGAGGTATACGATTTCATAAACATACACACAGACACAGAGTCATACGCATACACAAATACACAAAACATACGTGAAACTTATATAACACTTCGTTTTTGCGTCGGATAACTAAAAAACTAATATAATGATTTGTCAAAGCAATCTCAACTTTTTTAATCTTATTTGTGGTCTGTGTAAAAGTGAATGTGGAACGCGCATATAATAATGCGTATATATAATAATATAATGTAACATATTATGTAATGTAAGCATCTTATCACTAGATATATAATATGCAATAATTAAAATTTATATCTTCCGAATTGGCTATAAAATATACATAATTTATAACATTTGACAAAATAACTGGCCGTTATGTTGGTTTCGTTTTGGTAACTGGATTACCGTGTCGTCTCTATAGGAGTGTGATTTTAAATAAATACATATTTTTCAATAATATTAATAACAATTCAATCCTTAATTATATACCTAAATATACCTAAATATATACTTTCATACTTACTAATATTATAAACTAGCTACTGCCCACGACTTCGCCCGCGTAACTTTGTAAATTATATAGTAAAACCTTCCTCCAGAAACACTCTATCGCGAGTTATCGCGAGTTATCGCGAACACCACTGAGTTTATCGCGAACAGACAGACAGACACACAGACGCTGCGGTGGACTTTGTTTTTATAATATGTAAGGATGTGAATGTGAGTTTGTTTGTTTGTTACGCTTTCAAGCAAAAACTACTGAACCGATCACCATGAAATTTCGCATACACGTTGTCTGAGACACCAAACAGAGAATAGGGTTCATCCAGAAAAAAGTATGTTCCCGAGGGATCATTTAAAATTTAGAAAAATATGATAGAAAAATAGCTCATATGATTTTTTTTCAGAGGTTTTATTTTTTATTTTTCAACGCGGACCAAGTCGCGGGCACCAGCTAGTATAGTATCTCATTTTTTTTTTAAGATAAGCCGAGCGAAGTAGCGTATGTAAATTTTTGTTTGTGAATACGTTTTTTGTCATATTTGTAGGAAGTAATTAAATTCACATAAATATCACAGAAACGTGAAAAAATATTTTAACGGTAAGCAAGTAAATTAAGTACAAAAGAACGAGTTTTCCTTATAAAATTAGAACTTGGAGTCTTCCGCAAAACTATTAAACCTTTTTTTACATTAGGCTACTCGTTCATTAGACTGGTACAAAGCTAGCATGCGCAACGTATGCGCATATGTTGCGCAATAATGTTTTCTAGACTTGTAGATCAAGCAACTTTATTTAAATAAGATCTATATATAAACTATCAACCCGGCCCCGGCTTTGTACGCATGTCTAATTTTTATTTATATTCCAATTTTACTCTTCATAAGAATCTGCCTCGGACTTCAACGAATATTCGTTTTTATCAGTATATTAAAAAAATGAAGGTAAACATTGATACTAATTTACTTTTACCAGTTATAATTAATAATTACACATTGTTTTTGGTAAATGAAATAAATTATATAAGTTTATAATAATTCTTAGTTAATAATTAAAGAATTTCGAGTGATTCACTAAACAATTACATAAACATTTGAGAACCTAACTTACTTTTTAATAAAAATGAGTCTTTTCTAGTAAAAAAGTAACATTTATCCAAGTAGGCAAATAAATAACAAAAGGTTATTTGCACATAAGTAATATCTTGAATTTTATGATTGCATAATTTTAATTTTATCAGTTCCTAACTGATTTAATCAGTAACGATTATTTAGCACAAAATCATATTTTAGTTACCAATATATGTATATTGAGCAAAGAATTGGTTTTTTTATTACTTTTACTGAAAACAGTTCTTAATTATTAATAAGTACCGGTAAAACCAATAACTATCACATTTACCAAATAATGAGGTTACAATAAACACTGTCCGGTTATTATTAATACTTACCACATTATACATTTACCGATAAATAAATAGACGTACACAGTTTTTCGCTATAATGCAACAGTACCTTTACGATCGAGTTCGTTTGGCCTGTTTAAGTCTTCTTGATTATGAAAACCGAACGGTATAACTGGCCCTAATTAGTGTATTGCTAATCAGTAATTAAGTACATTACAGCATTTATGAAATATTAGATAATATAAACTTATAATGTCTTGGTAAGAATGTTCGCGTGGAATACGAAATAATGAAAAACGACTGTGCCTATCGGTTTCGCCCGCCTTGAAATTTCATAACATACTTATACGAGTAAATCCTATATTAACAAGAACTTTGACAGAATTTTCAACCGACGAAAACGAAGAAACAAAAACGGAGGAGGTTCTCAATTAATTCGACGCGTATATATATTTTCATGTGTGATCACGCATAACTTTTGACAGGGTAGTCCGATTTTGATAATTCTTTTTTTATTTGAAAGGGTGCACCTCCAAGGGGGTTCCATTTTAATTTGGAAAAAAAAATCCAACCCTAAGGGTAGGAAAACAGGGGATGATTGATTGTTCACTCACCGATTGTAGAGTATAACCACGCATAACTTTTTACAGAGTAGTCCGATTTTGATAATTCTTCCTTTAATGGATAGGGTATACCTCGAAGCTGATCTCGTATACATTTGGGAAAATAATTCCTACCCTAAGGGTGGGAAAATGGGGGTGGGAAAATTAAAAATTAAGCATGTAGTAAATATTAGATTATAGCCACAAAAAAATATAATATAAAACTTTTTAACAAAAAATAAAACCGCTGAAAAAACTGAAAAGCTTAAAATAATCTTATTATTTTACCTAAGTAATTTTGAGTCGGCGCCACACATACAAAAATTACGTAAAGACGTGCGGCGGCGACTCAAATAGCTAAGTAATTTAAGAGATACTTAAAGTGATGCCATGTACCTTTTATGACAGCGGGCACTTTTTCGTGCCTACAGGGTCAAAACTTGTGGGTCCAAAGTGTTCGAAACCATACAAATTATTACTAGTAACAAGTATTATTTATAAATTATTTTATTTGGATATAAATCTCAAACTGTATCCATTAAAATATATCGTTAAAAAAACCCGATGTCCTTTAATTTAGGCCAGATTCTGTGTAATCGTTTTGCGGATAAATCGAACCGGTGACCTTACGGAACAAGATCCACATGTTAAAGTCGTCAGGGTCGTTTGTATGTAAAAAATAAAAATGTTGTACACTTAATAAATATTGACGTGGGAAAATTTTAGTTATGAATTGGTCATTTAAGTTAACAAAAGGTGTAAAAGTTTTGTTTAATCGTTGTAATCTAGCTTTAACTGTTTCATTGTTATTTAACTCACTTAATAACTCGTTTAAAGAAAAAATAAATAGACTACAAAGCGTCTCATGGTCTTTTCTCATGGATGCCATTGTCAGAACTGGACGAAATTGAAATGGGACCACACGGGACGCACGGGCTTTCATATAAAAAAGAATCATCAAAATCGTTTCACCCAGTCGAAAGTTATGAGGTAAAAAACATAAAAAAATACAGTCGAATTGAGAATCTCTTCCTTTTTGGAAGTCGGTTGAAAATAAAATGTACAGTGAAGTAACTACATAATATAATATGAAAGTTATAGTGTAAAACTTGCACAATCTATACTTACTAATATTATAAAGAGGAAAGATTTGTTTGTTTGTTTGTATAGAATAGGCTCCGAAACTACTGGACCGATTTGAAAAATTCTTTTACCATTAGAAGCCGACATTATCCGTGATGAACATAGGATACTTTTAACCGCTTAAAAATGCTTCATTCCTACGGGAAATCTAAAATAAAAGTAAATACTAGCGGCTTGGCCCGGGAGATAGCAAAAATATCCAAAATACGGTAGATGGCGTTTTATACTTTTCTAACGAAGTCGCGTAAGCGTAAGTTAGTTAACTAATAAAAGGAAAGGTTTAAAAATAACTAAGGGATTACATATTAAAAAAATATACCTTTAATACTAGCTGTTGCACGCGATTTTGCGTATCCGCGGATCTACATTTCAACGCGTACGAAGTCGCAGGCACGAACTAGTTCACATGCGAACATTCAAAGGCCATTCATTGCCAGGAGGTGTGATTGTTATAAATTTTACACTTTTAAATCACCGACTGTTATTATTCTTGCCCAACAGTTAAACACATGTTACGTTTTGAAATTTATTGATGATTTATCGATGATTCGCTTTAACTTTATCATTTAGTTAAATGCAATATCAATACTTATTATAATGTGTAATGAATGGTATATGATTTAGGTGTCAAGGTTCTGAGGTCACGGCCCGTCTGTATGGATTTTTAATTGCAGACGATATTCGTGAACTTTGAAGCCATGGCTTTTAATAAACTTAATATGTACTTAAGTAACTATAACTTATAATTAATTTAATAAAACTGGCAGGTGTTACATAACCCTCTAAAACAAACACTAAGACCATCGACGCCTTTACTTTGAATATTTAACCTCTTAGTTACCATCAGTGGCCAAATTTATTAGGGACAGTGCTCATATTCATTTGTAATCAATGAATGAGTCCCTTGTAATGACAACTACATTTTTAACCGACGAAAACGAAAAAATAAAAACGGAGGAGGTACTCAATTCGACGCGTATATATAGTATATTTTTTATGTATGATCACGCATAACTTTTGACAGGGTGGTCCGATTTTGATAATTCTTTTTTTATTTGAAAGGGTGCATCCCCAAGGGGGTCCCATTTTAATTTGGAAAAAAAATTCCAACCCTAATGGTAGGAAAGTCGGTTGAATATGTGGAATATTCAGCACATAAATTATTTTGAATTTGAATTTGAATTTGAAAACAGGGGATGATTGATTTTTCACTCACCGATTGTGGCGTATAACCACGCATAACTTTTTACAGAGTAGTCCGATTTTGATAATTCTTTTTTTAATGGATAGGGTATACCTCGAAGTTGGTCTCGTATAAATTAGGAAAAAAAAATCCTACCCTAAGGGTGGGAAAATGGGGATTTGAAAATTAAAAATTAAAGATGTAGTAAATATTAGATTATAGCCACAAAAAAATATAAAATAAAACTTTTTAACAAAAAATAAAACCGCCGAAAAAAATAATAAGATTATTTTATGCTTTTCAGTTTTTTCGGCGGTTTTATTTTTTGTTATACTTAAGTAATTTTGAGTCGCCGCCGCGCATCACTCTTTACGTCATTTTTGGCGCCGACTCAAAATTACTTAGATAAAATAATAAGATTATTTTATGCTTTTCAGTTTATTTTTTGTTATATAGTTGATAGTAGAGATTGGAATCATAACTCCACACTCCAAGAAAATGAAAAAACATGTATTTATTGAGAGCATGCTCCGACGAATAGAAGCTCTTATTTCAGCAAAGGGAGGCATCACTAAATATTGAAACTTGTTTTATACCAAAATTTTTATCAATTTATTAATATTAGTCATACGAGGAATATAATTTTTTGTAGTTTTTATGATCGCAATAAAATACAGACTAAAATAAAAAATACACAAGAGACCTACCTTTGTTAAAGAAATCTAGACAACAAAATTCAAAAATCTCATTAGCTTTGTCCCTAATAATTAAAGTCACCCACTTTCATTTCTTTTTCACCCATACAAGGCAACCGGTAAATAGATAATATTCATACAAGAGTATGCGCATCGCAAAAATGCAGAATGCGTGCTAATCATGGCCATTTGAACATGAAGGAAAAAAATAATTCTTTGAGGCCACGCGAAGGAAAACGGTGACACAGACAGACATCCGGAAGTATGAAAACGAATTCTCTAGGCCTTTCTTGGTCTGATATGCACCATAATAAAACATCGATGATAATAACCTTACTTACATATTAAGTTACTAGCTGGTGCTCGCGACTTCGTCCGCGTAGAAAAGTATAAAACGCCATCTACCGTATTTTGGATAGATGGCGCTATCTCCCGGGCCAAGCCGCTTGTATTTACTTTTATTTTAGATTTCCCGTAGGAATGAAGCATTTTCTCGCGGTAAAAAGTAGCCTATGTTCATCACGGATAATGTCCGCTTCTAATGGTAAAAGAATTTTTTAAATCGGTCCTGTAGTTTCGGAGCCTATTCTATACAAACAAACAAACAATCAAATCTTTCCTCTTTATAATATTATATAGTATAGATAGAAGTATAGATTAACCTTATTAGGTATCTTATATATTAACTTAGTCACGCGGTTTCACCCTCATCATCCCGCAAGACAAAGGCATGCACATTATCCCACGGACTTACCTAACTTAGTCACGCGGTTTCACCCTCATTATCCCGCAAGACAAAGGCATGCACATTATCCCGCTGAGTTACTTAACTTAGTCACCCGGTTTCACTCTCATCATCCCGCAAGACAAAGGCACGCACATTATCCCGCGGACTTATCTAACTTAGTCACGCGCTATCACCCTCATCATCCCGCATAGACAAAAGCATGCACACTATCCCGCGGACTTACCTAAATTAGTCACGCGGTTTCACCCTCATCATCCCGCAAGACAAAGGCATGCATATTATCCCGCGGACTTATCTAACTTAGTCACCTGGTTTCACCCGGTTTCACCCGCAACATCCCGCATAAAAAAAGGCGTGTACATTATCCCGCGGACTTATCACTTCTTATAGCAGGTAGCAAGTAGAAAATGTATCCCGCAGACGCTCGAACTTTAGAACAATCTCCCTTTTAAAATACTGTTTTTGGTTACTGTTACTGCTAAAGGTTACTGTGAGATTTACAAAAAAGGAAAAACAGCGCGTACAATGTTGCGGACACCAGCTAATTTGCTCATAAAATCTAGATATTTACATAATCATAGTCACACCAGTTAACACTTTAAAATAATGTCCTCAAAATGTTGGCTATCAGCAAACATACTTGTTAGCTCCTTACATCATGGTTCAATAACCTCGCACAAACAGATCATATTACGCGAAGCCTCATAGTCTTTTTGTTATTTAATTCGGTCATTCGTATTACCTTTTATTTAAGGGGCAGCGCTTCAATATTTTACTACTAGCTTTTGCCTGAAATTTCGTCTGCACACCTTTCAATGATTTTCAATGACATTTACTCAATACTTTGTATTCGTACGCTCTGTAATACGTTTTTTTTTTAATCTCACAGGAACCTCTTAACTTTTTTTTAAAGATAAAAAGGTCATCTAAATCTTTTGAACTGTTTTTGCGTGAATGGTAACATCCTACTAAGTACATCTTGTGAGATTAGAATTAGGATGTATTGCTGATTTTTTTTTAGATCAAAAATTTTTTTACTTAGACAAGTTTCTGATAACAATTTTAATTTCTTAATTTTAAGACACCAGCTTTGTTTCAAACGAAATTATCAATCTCAACAATCGAGGCTTCAAATAACTTAAGTATATACTATATTTATTTATTTATTTATTATTTATTTATTTATTTACAATTTTAAGGGCTAATATAATATATAAAATAACATGTAAAATGATAATTCTAAAAACCACTGAGGTTTAGTCTCGTGTTATCATTAGATTACTATTAATTGTAATTTAAAAAATATTGCTTTAAGTAATTTAGATTTAATATTTTTAATTTATATTTGTTACATATAATTATGTAGGTGGGCACTACAAAATGGTGTATTATGTATGTTGTAAATAAATAAATAAATAAATAAAAAATAAAAGTAATGAATGCCTATAGATAGATACGACTTCGCCTTAACAAGCTGTACCTTTATTATCGTGATTGGCTTGCTTCGATTTTTTACATAACAGCACAAACTTTCACCGCCTGCAAATTTACAGACGTATTATTAAAGTTATTTAGGATGATATTACTATCTACATACTATATGTACCTATACCTAACTAGTAATAATTTCATTAATTTCGTTCAGGGTTAAAGATTTTTCGTTACTAAAATAAAATAGCATGAAATTAAATACCTAATATCAATTTAAAAGTATGAAAATGAATAAAGCGGTTTTAACTTTGATAATGTACATATGAGTATCAAACAATTTTATAATGATTGAAATAATAAATACCTAAAATAAAAGAAATAACAATATAAGATTAATATAATAATATAAGTAACAAAGGAAATATGACATTGTAAAATTGCAAATAAATACAAAAAGGTAAAATTACAGTCTTGTCTTCGTGAATTTCAGAATTTAGTCACTGGGGTAAAAGATATCCGATCCGTTACTCCAGGATATATTTTACCTGCTTACTAAACCTGAAAAAATACAAAGTAGAAGAGAGCGTTTTTTTTTTGTTAAAATAAAAACTTAAATGAATACTTATTTCAATTTCGATCAGTTTTTTTTAAAAATAAAATATAGATTAACTGAAAGTGCATGAGGTAGGAGAGAAATTTCCAAGTTATGTATTTTGAGAGAGAAATGAGAGGCGAATATTTAGTGGCGTCTTGGTGAGCCTTAAGTCAATAGTTTTATTTACCTTTTATTAAATATATACCATTACATTAAGCTAATTAGTTGAAGAGTTTGTTTGTTTGGTTGAACGCGTTCTCAGGAACTACTGGTTCGAATTGAAAAATTATTTTCTGTTGGATATTGAGTAAGGCTCTATATAACATTTTGAACGCGGATGAAGTCGCGGGCAACAGCTAGTACAGAATATAATAATGAAGTCACTACAAACTAGATTTATCAAGGAAATCAAATCAAAGAAATCAAGAAAGAAATTAATTAATCTTTTTATCCAAGAAAACGTATGGTCATAATATAACTGGCGACATCTGGCGTCGAATAGATTTTAAAATATGTCATAGACATCTAGCGGCATATTATGGTAACTTTACTAACTAACTTCTTAAAAAAGATTTGACTACTTTCAACAACTACAAGTTGTTTCTATCGCATAAAGTTACTTGAATTAGTGATAATTGTGTCTTTCAATAAAACTTTGAACTTAAAAATTCAATAATAATTTTTAAACATCTACCGATCCACAGACAATTTACCTATTTTATCTATACCTATATTCTTTCTCTATTCGCTCTCCTCTTTAGTCTATGGTACGTCCGCCGCTAATGACAGTTTGCAAGTGAAAAAATTGAGAATTATGAGATATTTATTTAATTGTGTTTAAATGACTGCAGGAAAAGAAAACATGGGGTGAGTTTTAATTTACGATTTCTATAATATTTAATTCAACTTTTACAACGTAATGTCACAAGAGGAAAATCGTGGGAAATCCACTCTAAATACGACACCTTGTTATTTTAGGGAGGGGATGCATTTTACCAATGCGAGCGAGGGGATATTTTCGGTTTTTCTTCAGCGGCTGAAAGTTTAAAATCCTTTTTTGCCAATAAACACTTCAGTTTCATAATAAATTGGCCCAAAAAAGTCAAACATTTAACACCCATCTGTTTCAATTTAGAATTTTCGTGTTGCATTATTTTTACGCTTAAACGAGCAATTGCACATCGATTGCATTCGATTGAGTGCTTTTACCTTTACGGCGAGGTCGTCGAAGGACATCGGGTCGGTTGGTTTAGGGATCCCGCTATTTATAAATGCCCAACAACACTTCATAACGATTTTCACATTTTTAATACCTACTCGCCTGATTTAGGGCTGTGCGAATTTAACCCGTTCATTGCCAAGGACTCGCCTGGCGAGTTCACTAAATAAAATCGCATACTGGGGGCTTAGAACTCGCCACGTGAGTCCAAACTATTTATCGTTTCTTTTTTTTCAAAAATACTAGTAATTAATGTTAAACACAACTTATTCATTCAAATTTTGTAATAAACTAGCTGGTGCCCGCGACTTCGTCCGCATTCTCTATAGCCTATAGCCTTCCTCGATAAATGGACTATTGAACACAAAAAGATTTTTTTAATTCAAACCAGTAGTTCCTGAGATTAGCGTGTACAAACAAACAAACAACAATCTTTTTTATTTTTATTTAGTGACACAGCACTCATACGACAATAATATAACAATAAGTACATATGTATACTTAAGTCCTACTGCCAATAACGGACTTCATTTTTTAACATAAGAAAACTATGAACACAATATGAAATAAAATTAAAAAAAAAAAACAATAAAACAAACAAAAAAACAAACAAGCTTTTCAGCATACTTAGATAATATTTCTTTTTCAATTTATTATTTATGTGTCGAGTCTATTCTCCTCGTTCGTACAGCCGACGACTCAGCACATGAGTTCAACACATTATACCGCTGGCCATTCATATGAGACTTGAATTTTTTCTTATAATATTAGTATAGATAGGGTTTAGTGCACTTTTGTTGTAAAATAGGTATTAACACACTAGCTGGTGCTCGCGACTTCGTCCACGTAGAAAAGTATAAAACGCCATCTACCGTATTTTGGATAGATGGCGCTATCTCCCGGGCCAAGCCGATAGTATTTACTTTTATGTTAGATTTCCTGTAGGAATGAAGCATTTTCCCGCGGTAAAAAGTAGCCTATGTTCATCACAGATAATGTCGGCTTCTAATGGTAAAAGAATTTCTCAAATCGGTCCATTAGTTTCGGAGACTATTCTATACAAACAAACAAACAAACAAACAATCAAATCTTTCCTTTTTATAATATTACCTGTATTTTTTTTATTTTATACAAGTATAGATTAAAATTATTATTATTGTTAAAAATAACTAGAAGTTTGAATTGTAATCAATATTAAACAATTAAATACAGATATGTTTACTTGAAATGTATGCGTAGGAATGCACTTTACTCTTGCTTGACATATCTTATCTCTTCACTGTATATATAGGAACTATAAATATGTCAAGTATGTCAATTGTCAAGATATTGATGTATAAGTACATTCCTGCTTTAATAGCAACATTGATATGACGAGTATTTAAGAAAGTGATAAATTGTCTTAAAATTTTGACATAATATTCGGCTGGTTTTTTTGGGGACAATAAAATAATTTTGCTTTGAAGCAAGACCGGAGAATTTCTCCTTCTATAGTCTAGCTAGGCTATTATTGATTTTTATTTTAATTATATATTTGCATATAGTATATCCTTACTTCCTTACTAATATTATAAATGCGAAAGTTTGTATGGATGGATAGATGTATAGATGTTTGTTACAAAGTGTAAAACGCTCAAAAACTACAGAATGGATTTCAATAACATAGCTTATACATCAGAGTAAGAAATAGGCTATATTCTTATATAGCCTATGTCTTTTTCTGATGTAACTAGCCGGCGCCCGCGACCTATAGCCTTCCTCGATAAATGGACTATCGACAAAAAGAATTTTTCTATTCAAACCAGTAGTTCCTGAGATTAACGCGTACAACCAAATAAACAAACAAACAAACTCTTCAGCTTTATACGTTAGCATAGATAAAACACGGACGAGGTCGCGGGCACCAGCTAGTAGTATATAGTTTCGATCTTGCCTATAATATCCCCCTTCATAAGTAGTCTATAAAAATAGTCTATACTAATATTATAAAGAGGAAAGATTTGTTTGTTTGTTTGTATAGAATAGGCTCCGAAACTACTGTTCCGATTTGAAAAATTCTTTTACCATTAGAAGCCGACATTATCCGTGATGAACATAGGCTACTTTTTACCGCGGGAAAATGCTTCATTCCTACGGGAAATCTAATATAAAAGTAAATACTAGGCGGCTTGGCCCGGGAGATAGCGCCATCTATCCAAAACAGGTGAAGGGACTAACGTGACAAAATTGCTTGGTGAATTTTTAGCGATCCGCTACGGTAGATGGCGTTTTATACTTTTCAACGCGGACGAAATCGCGAGCACCAGCTAGTATGACATAAAATGTCTCCCTAAAAATTCATAGCTTCCGAAAATTTTTCCTAACTTCCTGTTTCTACACTTTTTTGGAGTTATTTTTTTCTTTAAGCAAAAATTCGTTTATTTTATTTGGATTGAATTATGATGATTATATATAACGGAACCATTTTTGCTTACATTATTTTCCTGACCATTTGCTTTCATAATGCAATGTTCATAACATAAACAAAAACATAAGTAAGTCAGCATTATGTTTATAATTTATTATTTCTAGACATAAATATTTATGTTGAACCTTGAAAAATTATTGAAATGTAGAGCTACTTATATGCTGATCTTGTTTCTCATCTATTTTCATTTTAGTCATGGAGTTGGTTAGAACAGAATTCCTTGTCTAATGTATATTATATTTCACCACAATAACCACATACCCATATAAATACTCAGCACGCACACACTTGGTACTAACATTTTACTGTGTTTTTAGTGTTTTAGCACATTAACTAGGTAATCTGAAAATTGCCGGTTAGTTATGCACTGTTAAAGTGTGAAGGCCAATTATAAATTACAGTTTTAACTAGCGACCCGCTCCAGGCTTCGCCCGGGGTGCATTTTTTACGTAACAACCTTCCCTGATTATCCCTCTATCCATGAGAGAAAACAGAATTAAAATCGGTCCAGCCGTCCTTGAGTTTTGCGCTTAGCAAGTAGCATTTAGTGATTTATTTTCATTTATATATAGAAGAAGATAACTTTAGTCACTTGCAGTGACTGTTAGTTGTCATTGGTGGTTTCTTTTCATCTTTCCAGCCACCTATGTACCATAAACTTTCCAAAGTTGACCCTGCCGGGAATCTAACCGTAGAACAGAGAGTTAAGGCCGACACCCCAACCACTCATCCAATGGGACGCCTCGATTACTGACATTGATGTATGTCCGTTTCTGGTTTCCAGTGAGCAGCCAATCTTCACGTGTAAGGCGCACGTGTTCCACATAGACCCGAAGACCAAGAGGTCATGGATGTCGGCAAGTTCGGCCGCTGTCTCAGTCTCATTCTTCTACGACTCGTCAAGGAACTTGTACCGCATTATCAGCGTCGAGGGCACCAAGGTGGGCTATTTTTTAACAAGCGAAGACGCGAGTGGATGAATGTGATATGTCGCATAATTCCAATTTTGAATAAATCCAGGTTAAAGTTGTAATTTTTGAGATAAGTCGCCACTGAACTGATTTTTGTACAAAATTATGATGCAAAGTTGTGTAAACAACCAAAAATATTAAAGGTATGATAGCAATTATTAAACACTTGTATTATTTAATTAAAAAAAAAGTGAACATAGCTCCCTCTTCCATTAACAAAAGTAAACTTTTTGCACTTTTTGCTTTTTAAAATTTATGGTATACCTTGTTCAACTTTTTATTTTCCAAAAATGTCTTAAATCTACGATCTTAAGATCTGTAATCATTTATTTATATGGACATAATAATATTACCATCATTAACGCAAAAAAACGAAAAAACCCAAAAACGCGACATATCACCTTCATCCACTCACGTCTTCAAGTGTTTCAATCCTATTGCTATTGCTGGACATAGGCGTATGCATGTTATGTATGCTCACAGGGATACCAAAAATATATTGAATTTTCTCATTGGCCTAATGGACACACAAACAATTAAGTTGTCGTCTAACAAGCAAGTGCAGTATTATAAGGTATATAATACATATTATGTATTTTTCTCAATTTCCAGGCGGTCATAAACAGCACAATAACAGCGAATATGACTTTCACAAAGACTTCTCAGAAGTTTGGCCAGTGGAGTGATGTTCGCGCGAACACTGTCTACGGTTTAGGATTCGCATCTGAAGCTGAACTGGGAAAGGTATGTAGAAGTATTGTTTCATTTTCTAATGAGCTTCACGGGTTCGATTCCCGGTTGAGTAATCTTTGGAAATGAACTTTTCCAAGTTGGCTCCGGTCTGGATTTGGAAAGTAGTGGATTGGACCACCACTACCACTCGCCGAAACACAACAGCACATGTGCTGTTGTGTTTCGGCGAGTGAGTAATCGATGCCGGAGACCATTGCCCCACCCCTTCCTTATCCCTTATCCTTAATACTTCCATGGTTGGCAACTCAATTGCAGCACCTGTGGCGTTGCTTGTGTTATACGCTATCAAGTGTCTACCAACCTTAACATAAAATAGAAAAAAAATTGTACTGGTTTTTAATTGCCGACCATATCGAAGCGGCAAGATACATAAATATTTCCGAAAGGTTTTTATAAAACCCCTCTTTTCTACAGTTCATAGAGAAATTCCAAGAGGTGAAGGAGGCGATACAAGCGCAGCAATGCACGTCGGGTGGCAAGAGCGTGACAAACGGCAACAGCGGAGCTGCCACTCCGGTGGCGAGTGCAACTGCCAGTCCACTGCTGGCAGGTCGCGCGGCAGCCACCGACGAGCCCCCGCCCGCCATTTCCCCGGCACAGGTGAGTGCGACCACCAAACTCGTTGCCGTCGTTCCTGTGTAGTCGCGTTTGTTATGTTTCAGTGCCTATAATTAAAGAGTAGTTTCCGTTTCAGTCGAAAACGGATAACGATGAAATGATGGTTCACCAGAGGGCCCATTCGGTGTCTTCCACGATTCAGGTATGGATACCACGGTTGTTGCGGATGCGGATTTTGAGTTTTTTTTTTAAATAGTATTGATTTTGAATGCAGAAACGAACACTTGAAATTGATAATTTCAATAAATTTTTATTAAGTAATCAAGATTTCAGTAGATAATCGAAACGATTAAAAACGTTTGGAAAAATCATTTTGGAGTAATCTGCCACATTCAGGATAACTGCAACAAATTCTCATTGATTATGCGGATGAAAATATGCATAGATATTTTTTTCGCCAATATCCTGTAAAATCTCTTTTAGACAGTAGTTTTCTGTTTTCTTTTTATGTAAAGGTCGGCAGGCAGGCAGAGTCGTCCCACTTGACGGTAAGTTACTACTGTCGTCTTTTAACGCAAGCAACGCCTCAGGTGGTGCAAGTGCTCTGCACTTACAGTAGGATTAAGGACAGAGACGTAAAGGAAGTATGAGATAAGTAAAGGTGACGTGTTGTCGACTCAGAGCGGGTACGCGACGGTGGGCCGCGCGGCCCGCGGGCCGCTGCCGTCGTCTGGGGGCGGGCCGGTGGCGGGGGCCGGCGCAGCGGGTCCCGTCGCCGGCGCCGCGGGCCCCCCACCGGTCGACGACACGACCGAACACCAGCTGCGCTACGAGAACGATCGGCTCAAGCTGGCGCTCGCACAGAGGTATGAAACAATTTACATATACATACGTACATACAGTATAGTACCCAACTGATATGGCTTAAAGCGCCTACACTACACACGGCCCTAAAATCGGTGGCAATATGGGAAGTCACCTTGATCGTTCCGATTTTATGTTCGTGTGTAGGCACTTTTAGGGATATAACTGCGTATAAGAGGAATTTTTAAAGCACTTGGCAATGCACACACTTGGCGGCTTTTTCCATTACCGCTATTGGTCGCCAGCTGCCGCCATGTTAGCGTGCGCCGCTTGCCATCTTAGGCTCGTGAGAGTGAGACAAATCTAACGGATGCATTCTATTATAAGCCTTATGGATATTGTATTTAAGGTTTCAATTGACAGGGACTGATGGTTCACTTGACGATAGCTGTGCTGGCTACCGTCGCCAATGCCACAGATGACGTAGGTGGATAAAAAATGTGAAATGTTTTAATTTAATTTTTATTGTAATTTTTTTTGTACAAATAACTTACAACAGTTGTAACACTTACATTAAATATATGATTATTATTATAACATAAGCTATTGAACTAAGCAGTATTTGGTTTTTGATAATAACATTTTTCGAATTACGAAGCCTTTTAAAGCCTCTTAAAGCCTCTCCTAAAAGCCGCAATTTATCGCCAGATATTATAGAACAATAATGCTGCGACTTGTCTTCTATTTGTTTATATTTTGTATATAAAAATTTAACACGGCCTTGATATTATTGAACTAACAAAGGCATATAAGCACTCGATATTATCGCGTCAGTATATGCATAAAAAGTATGTTGATAATGTTTATATTGTGCATAAGTTGATATTATGCATAACTTGATATTTCCAATCATTAATATCGAGCGATATTTAAACGGCCGTGTGGACGAGCCTTAATCCTAAATAAATGACCTAATAAATAAAAACAATTTATACAATCTTGTCATTTTTTATGCCACGTGTATACATATAAGAACTCGATATTATCGCGTTTTTATATGCATAAAAAAGTCTGTTGATAATGTTCATATTATGCATAAGTCGATAATATGCATAAGTATATATTATGCACAAGTAGACATTTCCAATATCGCGTTTTCATTATGCACAAAAAAGTCTGTTGATAATGATATAATGCATAAGTAGATATTACGCACAAGTTGAAATTTCCATTATCGAGCGATATCTAAGCGGCCGTGTGGAGGAGCCTTAATCCTAAATAAATGACCTTAATAAATAAAAACATTTTATACTTAATGTCGACGCGCGTTAGTTCAATGTTCCAAGCCTCCGTTGATCGGTATGAATCCCTCGTCGAAATGTTGAAACTCCGGATGGTATTCGATCGGCTCGTACGGTTTCTTGGCTATTTTGATTTCCTCGTGCTCAATTGGTTTGCCTATTTTGTGGACGACGGCGTTGAATCCGTTCTTGTCGTCCGCCTCGTACTCGACGACACGTTTTGTGCCGTCCGTTTCGGTGAGTGTGTATGTGCCTGGAGAAATGTAATGTCGAATATTATTGTGTAACAAAGCCCCCCGAGGCACCCGAGATCTGAATCTTTAAAAGGCCGAATATTTTAATGTGCTTTAAAGGCGTTGTCAGGCCTCGAAACTTTCGAGGTATACGAAAGGTGTTCATCTAAAATAAGATAAAAAAAAACTAATGCCCGGTCAAAGTGTTATAGAAACAAGGGGCCAAGCGTTATATTGCTTACTAGCTGTTGCACGCGACTTTGTCCGCGTTACTTTATAAAATATAATACATTCGTGTCTGTGAAACCATGGAAATACACACAAAATTTCAACTCAATCGGTCAAACCGTTTAGTAGTTGACATACCGACAGCAGCGCCACCTACCGGGTCCAATTGTGTTTTTAAATCATCCAGGAAATCATCGAAATACCCATATAAAATTTCAACCCAATCGGTTCAGCCGTTTAGAAGTTATGTGAAAAAGGAGTTAAGTACGGAAGGATAATTCTTACTACCCGTTGTCCTTTTACCCGTTTTCCCGTAATAATGAAGCATTTTCCCGCGGTAAAAAGTATCCTATGTTCATCACGGATAATGTCGGCTTCTAATGGTAAAAGAATTTTTCAAATCGGTCCAGTAGTTTCGGAGCCTATTCTATACAAACATACAAACAAACAACCAATCAAATCTTGCCTCTTTATAATATTAGTATAGATATATATTTTTATTTTTTAACACGGACGAAATCGCGGGCATTGGCTAGTTATAAAATTAAGCGTGAACATACATCGTCGGTTGATAAATGGAATTTTTTTAAAGTTTTTTAAATATAAAAAAAAAAGAATTAAAAATCAAATGTGCTATGTGTTTCACCTTTGACTTTGTCACCGTCTCTGGTTTCCCAATGCTCCTTGTCGTCGCCCGTGTGAGGATCTTTTACTGAATAGTCGAAAGCGTACTTGGGATGCGCCTGAAAATTATACGTATACAGGGTGTCTCGTAAATAGTGGTCACAGTGGTCGATATTTTATTTAGTTTCCCATAATTAATGACCATTAAAAAAATGACTAAATATTTGTATTTTTGAATTTTTAAAAGCTTAGGAGATTTGCTAATCCTAATGCATGTATTGTTCTAACTAAACCATCTAGATTGATGTTCCCAAAGAACTGTTTTACTAACATAAAATCAAAAAAATTCATTTGATCTTATGGTATTTTTGTAATAATACGAGTTATTCTCAAATAAAAGTATTCATTTCGTTAATTTGAAAAACTTTGAAACTTTAGTTTATCATAAAAAAAATGTACTCTTGTGGTCAACTAGATATCTCAAAAAGATTATATAGGACACCCCGTATAAACATTAACAATAATTTTTAAAAATCAGAGTAATCATTTTTGAGTTCATTATTAAAAACATAGGCACAAAAGATATCCCTTTTTAGATAGTATAAATAGATAAATAAATAAATCAATATACAGTCGGGGTACGAAAACCTTCGTCAGTTTTCAAATTCATTCCTTTACCAAAATCGTAGACTCTTTTGAAACTGAAGCACTAAGCAGACAACTGACAGACGTTTGAAATGAAATTTTGGCATGCTAGACAATTGCCCTGGTGCAAGCAAATGTCGACTTAAAGGTGACGAACGTATTCTTACCTCGACTGTACATACATATAGGCAGTACAAGTACATACATGGTAGTCCAAGTCGTAATCGTCATGATGCTCGTCCAAACTCTGACGTACTGGTTGCTTGAAGTGGTAACCTTCAAGTCCATGGCCCTCGAATCCATGGAAATCCTCGTACTGTGCCAGCGAAGACGTAGCCAGAACAAGGAGCGTCAGATGTTTCTGAAATACGAAGAATTTTCTCTTTGTATTCTGTCCTCACTCGTGTCGTGTCAGTTCTTTGGTATATATATGTTATGTACTCTTAGATTTTTTTTAAAGAAGAATATAAAACCTTCCCCGACAACCACTCTATCCGTTGGTGAAAACAGTATGAAATTCGGTGCAGTAACTAGTTTAACAGTAGTTGACGACCTTAACATTAAACAAGATTATTTTACTGTCCAACAAAAAAAAACCGACTTCAAACAGGAAACTATGTAGTAATAAGATACTTAATGAAAAAATTAACAAACGCACTAGTCGCCACTACGATTTTCGAAGGTTCCCCTCGATTTCCCTGGGACGCCATCATCAGATCCTGGTTTCCTTATCATGATACCACCCATGGGTTATCTCCTTTCCAATAAAAAAAGAATCATTCAAAATTGGAAGTCGGTTAAAAAATAAATTTGACTGGCGCCACTAAATGTTCTATACATTTTTCTATACATACATGGCTGTCGTCTATACATTTTTTTAAATTCGGATTACGTTCGCGTGCTAATATCAAATCTGTGGTAATTGTATAAACGTATGGTATATCGTGATTGATAATAGTTCTACAAGATTACATTACATGTTGCGGTGCGCGCGTGACGTCGTTATCTCATACGCTTTCCGGACTTCTCTCTATTAAGCTATGTATATATGTCAGGTTACGGCGTACTCTTTGAATTTATAATGTCAGATATACAATTATACATATACATCGGCAGGCTTTATTATCTAAATGCCTCCGATGAGCGACAGGAGAAAAATGCGAAAATTTTGTGCTATATCACACTAGATCGTTAATTTATGAGCTACGTGATACGATTTAGTGTGCACGTCAGCAGATTTACTTGTCGCTCAGCATTTAGATAATAAGCCTGCCGAATAATTTATTTGTTTCCAAAAAAATTATCCTTCGCAAGACTTTTCCTCAATATGTACGTACGTCTTTGTTTGTAGTATGCACCAACATAATTACATATAATTATGGTCTTTTAAAGATAATATGATAGCCATAAATTGCCTTTGCTTCTCCTTCGGGAAGAATATGTCTTAAATGTCTTAAAATTCTTAAATGACTCATTTTTTTTCTTCAGTTCTAGCATTTTTTGAACTTAAGGCTCATGCACATGATGCATATGGACAAGTCACAATAGTATAACAATAACAAACTAGTAAACAAATATATTTATTATGTATATTCCTTTAGCAATTACAATCGATTGACTGTTATATGGCCAGTGATATAATTCACGTAATGTTTTCCTTGAAAAAGTTTCAACGCGTTCGCCAGAAAAGAAAAACGCAAGGAATTTATGGAAAGTAACAAATGTATGTGTGTGTGTGTGTGTGTGTACATAATAAGTTTATTTGAACTTAGCACGCAAAACGAAAGTGTGAATTTTGCATTGTGAATGAGTCTGCATAATTACATAAAATACGGCGTTTTCTACGTTCATTATTGTAGGCAAATTTTTGATACATTCGAGTTACATTATTATAGTTTATTTTTAGTTTTTTTTAAATGAAATATATACAAATAGGTGTGTTACTGTACCTGAAAATATAGGCTTGTAAAGGTAAAATAATTTTTTAGTAGTTTTTGAGTTTATTCATTACAAACAAATATATTTCTCTTAAAATCTTTTGATATAAATTAAGACAAGGATTTACCTCAGACCGAACACAATTAATTCTTACCAAAATGACCGGCAACCTAATATCCTATGAATTAAGGTGTAATATTGCGCAACAATTTTTTGTAGCTTTTCGGAGATAACCGAACAGATTAAAAATTGAAAGGTTTTTCTTAAATATTGTGTAAAATATGATAAAAAGAAATAAAAGTAGCCGATTCAAACTTTAGTTTAGAACGTAAGTGAGTTCATTAATAAACCTAAAAATAAAAGTAGTTGTCATGGAAATATTTTATTACTGTGAACTAGATTTTTAGCAGTACCTATTTTACTATTTTTTTTCTCAGAAAATTGATTTTTTTTTTATAAATCTTCCCGATTCGAACTTTTTTCCATATAGTCTATTAATTATGAACTGTACTTTTATCTAACTTGTGATTTTACTCTAAGAAGTCAAACTAGGCGACGAAAAATAACGCTTTTCTGCTAAGTCCTCTCCTTATGTCAAATAATAATAATATTTCAAGTAATAACAATAATATTTCAAGTAATAATAATAATAATATTTCAAGTAATAATAATAATATTTCAAGTAATAATAATAATAATATTTCAAGTAATAATAATAATATTTCAAGTAATAATAATAATATTTCAAGTAATAATAATAATATTTCAAGTAATAATAATAATAATAACGGTCTTATAGTGAAGAGCCTCGACCAACACCTCGAGAGGCTGTTCCAAGGGACAGATATAGAAGTCGGTACTTTTTGACACGGCACGTATCGTCGGAAGGAACTTGCAGCACTTTAGTGTTAAATTTTTCACAATATTTATTGTTTTGTTATTGTTTATAAATACATATTATAATAAATAATGAAGCAATCGCGTTTATTTATTTCCTATATGAAGTAAATTTTGATCGCGTGCCACTCTGGTTCGGCGACGAAGCGACAGTCACGCAATGTATTTTCACTTGTACGCATTTAACGATTTAGCGTCCTTTTACTTTCAAAGTAACTAAATCAGTTTATTGTAATTGTAACTTACATTGTAACTTAATGTGTAATCAAAGTATTTAACGTAATCTATATCGGCTTACTTCTACATAACCACCCAGTGGATTTTGCTTGGGTTCTGCCAATTATTTTGCCAATTATGAATTGATTTTGATGATTTTCTGCTCCATACTTTTTTTTTCACAAAAATCAAAACCAAAAATCTTAAATTTTTTTAAGCGATTAATGTCGAAATTTAAAAAAATATATTTATAAATCATTTTTCATTTTTTATACTATAGTAGCCCATACAAGCTTTATTGTTACCCATAAAAAAAATCTAATGGACAAACAATAGTAATAATAAATGTCTGCACAATTACGTACCTAAGATAACACTTACACCAGTTATTTATATATTATATGGCGTATGCAACATATTATTATTTCAATAGATTAATATATTACATCTTAGATTAAGAAAAATAGTTATTTTAAATGTAAAATCTGTAACTAAGCGAATAAATGCATATACTGTTTAAATAATCTAATAACAGAGTTTGCAATTCGGTTCACGTGTTTCATTATACAATGTGTGATTGAAATATAAAAGAATATAAATTACTATTAAAAAAAAATCTCAATTAAATTTGAAATAATAAGCCCAGGCCGCAAGACAAATTGGAATTATGTTTATCCGTGTATAGCTACTGTTATATCTTCATAACACGTCATATTATATTATTACATCTTCAAGACACACACCACTATATATGTATATCACAATCACAACAATTTTTACTCACAATTATAAATTCCATATTATTATTTTTTCTCAACAGTTTTCTCCTTTTTAACTAAAGTACGCAGTCTGTCGACGATCGAGTGTCGAATATTTCGCGTTGCATAGCAAACTTATACCCGAGAAATAGTTAATTCAATGTCCCCCCTTCTCCAGGTAATAGATTAGTCTTCTTACGGTAATAAAAGATACGAAGTAGGGGGATTTTATTCGGTTGTGTACGAACGGTCACATTTTGCGATCATTTTCTATTATTATACATACACTCCCTTACTCCCCTGGAGAAGGGGATTCCACCAGGTAATAGATTAGTCTTACGCTTAAATAAAGATACAATGTAGGTGGATTTATTTTGTTGTGTACAAACCGTAAGACTAATTCTATCTACTCCAGGTATAATAGATTAGTCTTACGGTAAAAGATACGAAGAAGGGGGATTTTATTCGGTTGTGTACGAACGGTCACATTTTGCGATCATTTTCTATTATTATACATTCATTCCCTTACCTGGAGAAGGGGAGTCCTCCAGGTAATAGATTAGTCTTATGGTAAAAGATACCATGTAGGGGGATTTATTTTGTTGTGTACGATCCGTAAGACTAATTCTATTATCTGGGACTACTCCAGATAATAGATTAGTTTTACGGTAAAAGATACGAAGATTTTATTCGGTTGTGTACGAACGGTCACATTTTGCGATCATTTCCTATTTGATGCCTTTAGAAGAAGACAACTATTAAATAACAGAAACACGTGTGGTTGTGTTTTTTAAGTAAATAGGGGATGACAGAGCATCCCTTTTCCGGTTCTTGTGTCCTCCATAGTCATCAAATCTATCCTTCTCTCTATGTTCCCCTCTTCTATTACTATAATGTTATAAAGAGGAAATATATATTTGATTGTTTGAATTGAATAGGCTCCGAAACTACTAGAACGATTTGAAAAAAATAAAAATCACCTTTAGAAAGCTACGTTATCAGAGAGTAACATAGGCTATATTTTATAAAGTTACGTGGACTAAGTCGCGTGCAATAGCTAGTTTTCAATAAATTGCCTCCGGACGTGGATTAGAATGCTCTGAACAGATATCCTTAGGAACAAAAAGATTTAGGAGTGTTTATGTCCGCGGAATGCTAAGTTTAATATTCGTTAAGAAAAGCATATTTTATGGCAATTTCTGCCTAATGTTTTTGAATTTCAAAAAACCAAGGAATGTCTTTTCTATCGACGAAAACGAAAAAACAAAAAGGAGGAGGTACTCAATTCGACGCGTATATATATATTTTTATGTATGATCACGCATAACTTTTGACAGGGTGGTCCAAGGGGGTCCCATTTTAATTTAAAAAAAAAAAAAAAAAAAATCCAACCCTAAGGGTAGGAAAACAGGGGATGATTGCACTCACCGATTGTAGCGTATAACCACGCATAATTTTTTACAGAGTAGTCCGATTTTGATAATTCTTTCTTTAATGGATAGGGTATACCTCGAAGTTGGTCTTGTATAAATTTGGAAAAAAAAATCCTACCCTAAGGGTGGGAAAATTAAAAATTAAGCATGTAGTAAATATTAGATTACAGCCACAAAAAAATATAAAATAAAACTTTGTAACAAAAAATAAAACCGCCGAAAAAACTGAAAAGCATAAAATAATCTTATTATCATTTATCTAAGTAATTTTGAGTCGGCGCCAAACAAGCAAAAATTACGTAAAGAGTGATGCTTAGGATATCCTTTTTATTTCTACAAATAAAAAGGATATCCTAAGATATCCCTCACTCAATACAAAAGTTATGACTTATTTTGTCAATTAAAAAAATATAAACGAACGCCTTTACCTATGTGTACATATCAATAATAATATTTGCATTTCCATTGAATGTATTCAGGTCGGGCTCGGCCACGATCTATCAATCCCTTTATTTATATCCAGGGCGGCGATCGACGACGCACTGAATATTAAAAGAAGAATAAATTGTACCATTGTGTGTCCAAAAAATATTCATAAATAGTAGGTTTAAGAGTCCTCCAAAAATTTTTTTATTGAAATGGATTTAGTTGACCCGCGAATTAAGTAACGATATGTACAAAATTAAAACTCACGCTTTTCCTGAGCATATGTTTCGCTATTTGTTCAGTAGCACTACCATGAGTTTATGACGACCGAAATCGCTTACGAGAGATGAGCGAGAACGTAAAATATTTGTATGAAAAATTGTATAGCGCCTCTAGCGGTCACTCAAAGAACTAAAACCTGTACCATGAGTTACAAATTTGACTGATGCTCTCGAGAAATACCGTAACGTTAGTAGTTAAATCATTCACGTGCACATTGAAAGGTTCGTTATCGACAGAAGTAAACTAACGTAAGATTTCGATAGCAACTCATGGTAGTGCTACAGTATCTTTCCCGTCATACTTACTCTATCACTTTTTAAAATGTATTTATTCAGTGATATACGTATTTTCCGTCGCGTGCGCGTCTCGCGTCCTCGTGTGAGGTGTAAATTTCATAATAATTGTTGAGTAACTGTCGTAGGCAACTTTATCGTCGCGGACGGCGCTGCTTGTCGTTTCCTTATGATACTTACTTACCTAGAAATCTATTTAAAATTTTATTTAAAATTTTATTTAAATTTTGTCAGTTTTGGTAAAAAAATATTATAAAGAGGAAAGATTTGATTGTTTGTATAGAATAGGCTCCGAAACTACTGGACCGATTTGAAAAATTCTTTTACTATTAGAAGCCGACATTATCCGTGATGAACATAGGATACTTTTTACCGCGGGAAAATGCTTCATTCCTACGGGAAATCTAAAATAAAAGTAAATATTAGCGGCTTGGCCCGGGAGATAGCGTCTATCCAAAATATACTGTATGGCGTTTTATACTTTTCTACGCGGACGAAGTCGCGAGCACCAGCTAGTCTTTTAATATAATTTTTTTTCAAAAGCGACGCAAAATAATCCTAATATTATAAATGCAAAAGTGAAGTTGTTGTAACTGCTCAATGCGATCGTTATGGATTTTTGCATACACGATACAGGAAAGGGCGTAGCTTATTTTTCTTCCATGAAAAAGTACCTACGATTCCCCAGGGATGTAAAAATACAATAAAGACCGAAGACAAAAGATAATTTCTTATACAAAGCAGATAATATATTTTTTGAGATAATTTCAACGAAGTTTAACTCATGTCGCATATAATATTGGAAATAATAATAAAATTATAAACAGTAACATAATAAGGCAAAGATAATATGTGCCGGAAAATTAACACATATTTCCTGAAACGCGCGCGAGTGGGTAATAATTAGCGCGACAGTAATTTGAAAAATGATTTAATTGCTACGCAGTAATTTGATAGTTTCAGGGAAGCATTAAATACTAAAATGTTACTAAATACTAAATATGTTTTGGTGCTATAATATTTTCTAAATATATCAGTTATAATCTTTTACTTAATCTCTCGTTTGTTTTTATTTTTCAACAGACCTCCAAAAAAGGACGAGGTTCTCAATTCGACTGATTTTATTTTAATCAGAACTTACGACTGGGTGATACAATTTTGATGAATCTTTTTTCAATTGAAAGCTGTGGTGATTCCCGTGTGGTCCCATTTAAATTTGGTCCAGTTCTGACAATGGCATCCATTTGATTTTTGAGATTTTGAGAAAAAGGATTTTTGATTTAAGTCATTGATATCCCCAGTCCCCACCTTGTTGCTCTCTGACGTCAGAAAACATAAAGTACGTGTAAATACGAGAATCATATAACATTGTTATTATTATTATAAAATATACGGAAAATATACGTAACTAATCGAATCAATCATACTAGTATGCATGTGGGACGCGTTAGTTGGGCAATGCACAAGATTCTATGCAATTACAGCCACGCTCTGTCCGGAGCGACCAAAGCACATACACTAGTGTTATAATAAACCTTATGTAACTGAGTCTTTTTACCCACGACTTCAAGTGGTAGGTAGTGAGTTGGCATAATATGCTATATGTGTCTCTCTTATATAACACTTTGCCTGTCTATCGACAATTACATTAACAAAAAGTATTGAATAATAATTATAATGAATTATACAGACCCCTTAACGAATCAGTAATTAATACGAAATGGTTTCAATTAATTAAAATTAAAACCGAATTACTGTCTTTTTCTAACAAAATTAATCGAGCCAGCAATGTACTACTACAGACATATTAATGTGTCCGTTCGGAGTATTTGACATTGACATTTGCGATAGTTCTCGTAGTACAGTACCCTGTACCAAGACATCTAACGACTGATAACCGACAATTTAGCGGATCATGAAATTCATTGATTATTATGTATTTGTAACTTTTGATTACTATATCTCTGACTATGTAAGCACTTTGGAGCATTATGACTAGGTTAAGGTAACTGCGTATACTCTATAGAATCATAGTTTAAATTTATTGCTCTTATTACAGGCCGCAGCCTGTATAAATATTAATATTTATCAATACATTTGTGCAGAAGAAAAGAAAACGACACAATTTAGACATAGTGATATCACGCACGCATTATAGTTATTAATAATTTATCCGCCTATCTGGTTCACTTTCGATTGTGAGCAGTGAATTTATTATTGTGCAACATAGCTGCGGTTTCTTATCGATTGTATCGGTGTAGTGTTGTAGCACAAGTGCGTGTCCATCTCGACTAGATATCTCGATTGTAGCGCACTACTTACTCAGACATTTTAATCGGATGGCGAAATTTATAGAGCCCAGGATATTCGCTTTTTTACGGAAGAAGTGGTATGCAACTAAATTAATAATTGTTTTAAGTTTTTTCTAAATAGATTTTGAGAATTTTTAGTACGAATACGTCATGTACTTGTACTATTATATTCTAATATCCTGATTAAACAATTTACATAATTTACAAAGTTACACGGATGAAATCGCGTGAACAGCCCGGTGTTATTATAAAGAAACTCGATTCCACTTGTTTCCAGTTCGGCGAACGCCAAGAAGTGGGAATTGGAGTTGGCAACACTCAAGAGTAATAACATGCGACTGACGGCAGCCCTGCAAGAGAGCACCGCCAACGTGGACGAGTGGAAGCGACAGCTCAACCAGTACAGGGACGAGGTCGCCCGGGCGAGACACTACGCCGGAAAAGCGGGTACGTTTTATAACGCAGTCAAAGAGTCTATATTATTTGCACGTGTCAGCAAAAATGAAACTACTTAACATAATGGTGCCTTTTTTGTGTTTCTGCGTACGTGCGGGGGTGACTTTTTCGAATATGGGGTTAACGCGTGGGGTGTTCTCATGTTTGTGACTCCAACGTTTTTGACTTATATATGTAGGTATTCTGTTTTATAATATATATATTCTTGATCTCTATAAGGTTTCTAAAAGGTTTTGTTTTTTAATTTTCATTTTGTACAATTTCAGGCGATGCGAATGAAGTTGAACACCTGAGGCAAAGGATTGCGCAATTGGAAGCCGAGTTGGCGCAAAAGAATGAGGAGCTAGCACAAATTACCAAGTCAAAGAAAAGCGAACAGGTATACGAGGAAAACTTAATTTGTTTCATTAATTCACCTGAATTTGTCTGCTTGTAATTTCAAATTTTTTTGTCTGTATGTCTGTTATCTGGCAGATATCTGATGTTATAAAGAGTAATAACTTAGGTTACTGTTATTTTAGAAAACATGATTGGTCGGCATGATGGTGCAAATATCTTTCAGAGATGTCCTATATATAACTTTTTAAAAGGCGTGATGATTTCTTCAGGACGCCGAAGCCAAGACAGCCCAGGACCAGTTGGAGCTGATGCGAGCCGCCCAGGAAGGACAGAGGCAGGTGATACAGGCGCTAAGCGATCAGCTGGCGCGTCAGGTGGAAGAGCTGGTGAATATTCTCATACATATATTATCTGCTTTTTGGGCCTCAATTATACCCTCTTTTATTTAATCAATGACGTTGGGAAATCGTCTTGGTAACCCGGCAGTTTAGAGGACACTGCGCGGTTATGTGGGATTCGTACCCCACGACTTTCTAACGGGGCCGTAGGGGCGGCATCGGTGCCCCGCCGCGGCTTTCCAGCGCGGGGATGGATACGCACGCTGTCTGAACGTCGGCGTACCCGAAAGTGGAGGTACGCCGGGGATCTCGGGGGACGTTACAACACTCCCCCAAGATCACACGCCCGGGTCCCGAAAATACACAACACTAACGTTGGCGCCACTCACGACATCGATGCGCCGCCGCCACCAGCGCGGGGTTACGCGGGGTACGCTAGCTGTCTGAACGTTGGCGTACCCGAAAGCAGGGTACGCCGGGGGATCTCGGGGGACGTTACGACTCTACCCCAAGACCACACGCCCGGCTCCCGAAAATACACAATACTAACGTTGGCAACAATCTATTCGTTCCAGAGAACAACCCAACGCGAGATAAACACCGCGTTGCAAACATGAGATCCGATCGTTCAACCGCCGCCGCCGATCTACGCGTCTGTCAACAAGTCGCGCGCACTGCCACTTTTGCTCGCCGAGCGGAGCGACGAACGGCGCGGGGAGCGGCGCGGCGAGCGGCGTGACGAGCGGCGCGACAGGGAGCCCACCTACGTCACAGTCAAGAAGAAATGATGAGTGTTCTCGGTATTTCGCAAGGTGCACGAGTTTTTTTAAATACACACACTGCGCAGGAATAGTTCGCTGAATCAACTTGTTTTCTCTCTCTCTCTCTCTCTCTCTCGCAAGAGAGAGCTCTTGCGTGATTAGTTTACAATCACGTGTTTTCATTCTCGTTTTCTCATAATTAAAATTATCTCAGCTGTTTCAATAGGCTATTTAAAAATTGTTTTTGCGGGGGTAGCCATTAAAAGTTTTAATGTACCCTCAAAAATTGTGTATAATGTTGAGTAGTGAAAGTTACTCTGCGTTCAGTTTACTCTGTGAATTTGTCCGATTTTATTAATTCCGATTGTCTCCACTGTTGAATTTAAATATTTATATATAATGCGGGTAGTGATTAAAAATGTTACTGCACCCTCAACGATGGTGTAAATTGTAAATTAGGTATTGTCGAGAATTTAAAACCCAAAAATTGTCTTTCTTTTTAACTCGGTTAAATTAGGGTTTCTATATACTATATGAATAAAAAATAAAAATCAAATTGCAAATTGATTTACTCGGGTTCAAATGGTAATACTGAGTTGTGAATAAGATTGTTGTATAAAAAAAATAATAATGGAGTTATTTAAAATTTGGTTTTAGTGTTTTTGGGTATTATAGTTAATAATGTAATTAAAAAATAAGAACACGTCTTGTTCTCGAAGAAATTCTAGTATCTGTTTTTTTTTTTGAAAACAAGTCATAATAACTGGATTATTATTTTTTTCATGACATTTCAAAGCATTTTATTATTTCATTCCCACTTTAGTTGTCTTTTTAGATTGTGGTTTTTTTTTTACACAAAAAAACCACAATCCAAAAAGAGGGTATTTTTGAAAAGTCTGTATTTCGTGCAATTTATACTAATTTTTTTACTATAATTTATAATATATTAGTAAGTCTAATTTCTCATTTATACTATAGAAAAAAAAGCATTTTCAATATTTTGCATTAGTTTACTTCTTTATAAAATTATTTCCTTCAAAATTATTTTTTAAAACACTAAATTATTTTCCTGACCTACTTGAAAAAAAATTAAAAATATAAAAGACATTCTTTCCCTTTTTGCTTTTCTATAAAAAAAAATATTGAAATTCGTCTTAATTATTTGTTTATAATTTGAACTTTTTTTTTCTAATAAAATAATCAATTTACAATTTTTGATAATTATGGGATCTTAATTTTTTTTATGAATGTATTTTTCTATAAACTAAGTAATATAATATATGTATGTATATATATTTTCACTAAAACCCATTTCATTTTTATAATATTTTTATAATAAATAAAATTTTCTTATAATAATATATTTTACAAAAAATATCTTTCTCGTTGTAATACTTAAGAAAAAAAACACTTTAATTAATTCACATTAATTTTCCCCGCGACTCGACTTTCCTTAATTTTCTTCACTAACTTCAAAAAGTTAAATAAAATGAAATAAACGTCGAACGATTCAAATGTATGCCAAAAATTATTTTCTAATGATAGTGTAGCTTTTAAAACTATATAAATATTTTTTAAATATAAAACTGGCTGCACGGTGGAATACCGAATTGGAAAATTGGAAATTTTTTCCCTCTTTTAGATATGCCTGTTTAAAAAAAAAAAGGTTTACGATTAAAAAAAAAAGGTTTATGATTAAAAATAAAAAGGTCGACAGGCTGTGCCATGTCTTGGTGTGTGTGTGTGTGTGTGTGTGTGTGTGTGTGTGTACGTGTGTGTATATTGGATTACTGCTAAAAATAATAAAAAATAAAATAATATATTTGAATGTATGTTGTGTATAAAATTTAATATCCAATTTATCCATAGAGTTTAAAAAGTAAATAGAAATTCCTACCTCCAAACATTAAGCTCTCAAGATTTAAATAAAAAAATAAGTAGGTAGTTAGAAATATTGCACTCTTTGAAAAAAAAAAAAAAAATACTTCATATTTTTCTTTTAAATTTTTTTTTAATTAATCGGATGCAAAGTCGCCTAATAAATATTATTTAAATATTTGTATATGAATATATTATAAAACAAAGTATGTCTGTCTGTCTGTTCGCGATAAATTCAAAAACTACTGCACCGATTTTCATGCCGTTCTCACCAATGTATAGATAAAGTGGTTCTTCTCGAGCAAGGTTTTTTTTTAGTACATAATTTACAAAGTTACGCGGGCGAAGTCGCGGGCAGCAGCTAGTTGTATTATTGCATTAGCAGTTTTTTTTTTTTTATGAAAACCGTTCTATCTCTAAAAGGTGAATTATTTATTGAAAGATACTAATTTAAAAAAAAAAAAATACTCCATTGCCTAAAGTATTAAAATTACTTAAAATCGCAATAGCTTTTTGTGAAATGTGTATAGAAAACAGTATTATTTAGAGTTAATCCAGTTTTGATATTAACATTCAGTCGCAGTGTTAATATTGCACTATTTAAAAATACAATTTTAAAATTTCTTTTACAACTTTTCTTTCAAAATATAGTGATTTTTTATTTTAATAAAAAATCACTATATTTTAATACTGTTTTTGCAATTTTTTTTTGAGTTGGTATTATAATTCTACAAACATGTCTGTCTTTTTTTGGTTTATCAAACAATAAGTCGTCATTAATTGTGTGCATCATAAAGGTGGCGTTGTGTCTGATTTAAAAAAATAATAATAATATATAATCAGAAACATTTATATGTAGGTCTTGAATTACCGAAATTAATAAAACACTTCTTCTTTCTTTAGGTATAAAACCTAGTATCTATATGTTAGTAAAAACATAAAATAATATGTCCAAATGTATAAGAATTTACATTGCAAGTAATATATATCTCTCACAGTAATAGACGCTTAAACGTAATATAATAAAAAAAATATAGGAACACATTAGTTTAGAAAAGAAGTTACGAAGAAAGAAATCGTTTGAATTAAGTTTTTAAAACATTTACTCCCATTATTGGATAGATTTATTTGTGTGCGTACGTTGGTTTATTTTAATTTTCAATGATATATCAATGATTCTACAATGATATTTCAATATTTCAATGATATATCAATGATGTTTCAATGATATTTCAATGATATTTCAACGATATTTCAATAATTCGGTGATATATCAATGATTTTTCTTTGATATCGTCGTTGTCAAAAATTAATCTGCTGTTAAACTTTTTAAAATATACTATTTAGAGCAGTTAGATGAAAAATTTACTCTATTAATAAATAAACTATTAAATTTTCATGTTTAAAAGATAAATAAGTTAACGTACCTATAACAAATATTACTTTAACTCCAAGTTTCAAATAAAAACTTTTTTTTAAATAAAAATAAAAAATGTAAAAGTTTATATCAATTTATGAACACTATTCATACCTTAAATAATTTTGAGATTTTTAAGAGTTAATTATTTATTAATTGCCCCAATCAATTATTTATTTTATTATTTTAACAGTAAGAGTTTAAATTAGGTGCTTAAATATATATATTTTTTCAATTAAACTTGATAATTATGTTCATGCACACGAATAAATTTACTAACATACATACATACATACATACATACATATAAGCTGTATGTAAAAGTTTTATAAATAAATTAGTTTTATTGTACGAAAAAAAAAAACTCAATTCCTAAGAACATTCACGAATCCTACATAATTGCATAATTGCATTTTACATAATTGCATTTTTTTTCTTGTATATTTTCGTGTTGTGTCGGTTTTGTTATAAATAATAAAAGATGACTGGATATTTAACTTAAAATCTGCACAGTAACTCATTAAAAATATAGTTTATTTTTACTCAAGTAAAATTTAATATTTCTCTCTGCAAAGATTTGGTTTAATTAATTATTTGAATACAAAAATTACTTCTCCAAACATAATAAAATTGGAAACTTGATTATTATGTTTATAAAAACCAAATTTGATGCCATTATACATTTCCAATACAAAGTTATTTCTAACTTAGTATTTTGTCCAATTAAGCTCGAATAAACTAAAAAAACTAAAAACTAACCTACATTTTTCACAAGGGTTCAAACTACTAAATATATAAAAAAAACCTGTCTTTTTATAGTTTTTTTGATATTTTTTCGGTCTTAAATACTAAAAACCGTTTAAGATTGATTGATTGATTATTTATAAATAAAAATAACCTTCAATTATTTATACAAATAAAGTTCAATTTTACAATTTTTTTTTAATGTATAAAAACGAAATAAAAATAAAAACGAATTTCATTAAAAAAAAAAAGGTTTTAAAAGTAGAATTTAATTTAATAAGCGGTTTGTAAGAAATAAATTTGTATGGAAATTGAGGTAATTGAGGCCTCTTAATTTTAATTTTAAATTAATGTTGATAAAATACTTTTTTAGTAATTTATTTCTGGAGTCGTTTTATTTTAAAATTTTATAAATAAATAAATAAATAAATAATAAATAATCGACCCGTAGTTTTAAGAATAAGTCATCGCCAATATCCGTCTCTAAGTGAATGTAGATTTTTCTAAGGTTTTTTACCCTATTTTTTTTATTATTTTAATTTTCGTTTAAAAAAAACCCTGTATGAATAAATCCCTTAGCGAACTTAGTGTATAAATGTTTGACAGATGATAATTATCTGTAGTTTTTTTTTTTTTAATTTTAATTTTATTTATTTTTTAATATAAAAAAAATCTCATATTATTTGAAAATTTTCAGTATTTTACTTTGAGACTGTCCCCTTGTTTATTTACTGTTTTAAGATTAAATTATTATTATTTATATAAACTTTTAACTTAATTTATCTATATAGATTATTTATTTATTTTATCATATACAATACAACAGATGAATATTGTCTGTCAAAAGTGAAAAAAAAAAAGGTTGAAAAAAAAAAACAAATGAATATCATTGAAAAAGGCTGAGGACACATTTTTTACGATATACACAAAATGTCTTCTGAAACAGGGTAATTTCGTTTACTTGTTGTGTGTATTTTCGCATAGTGTTGTTATTCGATTTTTACTCTTATTGGGAATATAAATAAAAATAGTGCAAAAAAAAATTAATTAAACAGTTTGTATAGCCGCCAGTCGAACATTAAAAAAATAAATAAAAAAAATAACACGTCTCGAATTTTTTCATGTCTATAGGGGGTTATTGTGTGCGTTTTTTATGTCTACACAAAGACTAGTGTAAAGAAACTCGTCTTAAGGTGTTAAGTATATAAGTATATATATATATATATATGTATTTGTGCGTGTACCGTATGTCTGTCTGTTCACACGGGCTTAATGGAAGTATTGATCCATTGATGTTAATTATATATTATAAATAAAAATTCCCAATTTTGTAGGCTCGAATAAATATATTTTATTGCCCGTGTGGATTACGCTTAAAATAGAGAGATATATATATGTACAGGGTGTCCCAAAACTGTGCGACATGAAGGGAAAGTATCATAAATATCGTAGATGGGATATTTTGCTGAAACAAGGCTTTGTTATTTTTTAAAAATTAGCAATAATGCATTCAAAGATTTTCTAAAATTTAAGTCGTCGTCGGCAATCCATACTTACTAATATTATAAATGCGAAAGTAACTCTGTCTGTCTCGCTTTCACGCAAAAACTACTGAACCGATCACCATGAAATTTTGCATACACGTTGTCTGGGACACCAGAAAGGACGTAGGATACGTTTCATCCAAGAAAAAAGTAATGTTCCCGAGGGATTATCTAAAATATTAAACTGTAACTAACACCTGGCCAATGTGTTATAGCAACAAGTTGTCAAGCGTTGTAATTGCTTTTATATTTTTAATTTAACATCGCGTACGAAGTCGCGGGCACCAGCTAGTAAATAATATTCTTGAAATTTGAACGAAACATTTTACGTTATTCCTTTAAGATACTATGTTACATAAGAAGAATGATTTATTTTTTTGTCCATTCATCATAATTATCAGAGTGATTTTTGTTTGTAACATTTAAGTCGGTTCGATTCCCAGACGAAGCAAGTAATTTTTAGAAAATCTTTGAATGCAGTATTGCTAACTTTTAAAAATAACATAAATTCTTCTGTCAGCAAAATATTCTATCTACGATATTTAAGGCACTTTCCCTTCATGTCGCGTAGTTTCGGGACGCCCTGTATATAAACATTACGATAACAAGTTGTCAAAGAGCATTCACTGTTTTGTACATTTATGATCTAGACTAGAATATTGGTCTAGAAATAGGATTCGTCTGCAAAAACACACCTTTTCACCCCATCCCTTTCATTTAATTTATCAAGTTTGTTGAGAGATTTCGTCCTTATAATTGCCTTATAAAAGTAAAGGGTGTAACTTTTACAGATTTCAGTCGGTTCGATTCCCGGGTGTGGCAAGCGAATTTTCGAAAAATCTTTGAATGCAGTTTTCTTTCCATTCAAAAATAAAGGAATGTTTTCTTTGAGTAAAATTTTCTATCTACAGTATTAAGAGTACTTTCCCTTCAGGTGGCATTAAAAAATTCCAACCTGTATATTCTATGTTCATTAAAATATAACTCTATTCTAGTCAACTATTTCGCGTTTGTCTGTGACTAAGTTTGCAGTTGAAAATATCCCCCGAAGACTCTTGTGACAGCTTGCTCGTATATATATAAATAATATATATATATATACCATTTAATTTTTGTAAATTTGTTTTTTCAAAAATGTATCAAAAAAGCCTTTATTACTTTCTCTTAGATAAATAAAAATTTCTAGCTCTTAGTGTTTTTTCTTTGCCTGTGTAAATTTATCACACATTAATATTTATTATTATTATTATTATTATTATAAAAACCTATATGTAACTTAAATTATTATTATTATTATAGACGTGTAATTAATTATATATTACACTTACGTAGCGAAATGATCTGTTGGTATTTGATAATGATTTGTATTATAGATTTATGAAATATTATAATAATATAATATAAATAAAATTAATATACATACATAATTATATAGATAGATGACGTAAGTGTTAATTTCATTGGATATAATAAAAAAATGTGTTAATTGTGATTGCAATATAGGCACAACACAAAAGCTTGCAAGCCACGCGTTGGACTATTTTTTTTTAAAACATCATTAATTTTATCTGTAAAAAATAAATATAATTTTAAAACAGATGTTTAATGTTTTAATAAAATGTCAAATTGAAGGTGAAAAAAAAAAAAATTTTTTTTTTCGCTGAAAAATAATGGTATTATTAACGATTTGGATTAAAAAAAAATCTTGTTTTGAAACAAATCTTTAATGTTTTAAAATGGTAAAATAAAAGTTAAAAAAAATAACTTTTTAAAATTTTATTTTGGCAAAAAATTGGCAGAAAATTTTTTCATTATTCATTTCGTGATTAATTTATTTGAGATTTTTTTTGCTAATAATATTTTTTTAAAAATGCACGTAAAACATTATTAACCATTTGGTTAAAAAAATTTGTTTTGAAACAAATTGGTAAAATATTTCTTTTTAATTTTATTTTGGCAAAAAAAATTTTTATTCTTCATTTCGTGATTAATTTATTTGAGTTTTTTTTGCAATTAATATTTTAAAAAAAACACGTAATTATTGATTACGATTCTTTTTCGATGTTTTTCGATTTCCAGTTTGGTTCGAAACGCCCGATAAATAAATAACATAAATTATGGTGTTTAAGAATAAATAAATGAATTATGTGTACCTATAAAAATGTATCTGGCTGGGGGATGTCATTTTGTTTTTTTTTTTGTTTTTTTTTTTTGGAAATGTGAACGTACATTTAATTATTAAAGGAATTAGGTACCCTCGATGGCGACCGGAAGTGCCCACCGAATTCCCAATAGAAATAAAGGAGTGCCAATATATTGTATAAGTCACAAGACTCGAGGCGTTATTGTGGGTAGCTAAATAATTCTATTGTTGTATATTGTAATCGCATAGTATAATAGCTATATATATATATATATTATAATTATAAATATATACCTTCATTATATTGTGTAGTCTGCGTTGCATTTTGTTTGTGACTGTCGAATTGACATTGACAGTGACAATGGTTGACGTTGACAACGCTTGACGTTGACAATTGGTTGATTCTTTTAGTGTAAGATTTTTTTTAAACTTTCTTCGACATATTTAAATAGACAATGAAAATATTATATTACTCTGAAGCAATGTGCAATATAATTTGGTAAATGTTACGCAGACTACTATATGTGTATGTTATGTATCTTCCATTAGAGTCGTAGTCGCTGTGAGCTACCGTGCATATTAACAATAAATTAATATCAAATTATACTCGTTTTTTATTCTTGAATAACCAGTTTTCACAGGATTTTTTGATTTTTTGAGGATTTTGACTCTTGGGACAAAGCCTTAAGGTGATACAAGTCAACTTTCCTCCATACAAACGTAGAATGATTATTACTCCGCTGTGTTATGTTCAATTTACAAAAGTATTCATGATACCGATTTATCTTGTCGTTAAATAGGTTCCTTGTCATATAAACTTAAGAAAAAAGTATTAATTTAAAAGATAATGATCCTTGAAAAATTCATATTTTAACACAAGTTTTAATGCAACTTTGAGGGTGAATAGGTCACTCTAATGTACAAAAACTCCAAAATACTTTGAATACATACGTTGATTAGCTATTCAAGAGTTCAAATAACTTTACACGAAATAGATATATGCAGTAGTTTTGTCAAAAAAGTATACGCCTAAGGGTCTGTTTATGATTTTATTTTTGGTATGAATCATTATGCATCTCAGTCGAGTGCTCTTCCCGCGCATTGTGCTGTGTGAGACAGAATGAATTTTATACACGCACCGATGAGTTCGAGCCGCCGACTTGTTTCACCTTAAGGTGCTCAACCAATGAAGTCAAATGATTCGGAGCTCGTTACTATGTTTAGTATTAAAAAGATTTGTGTATAAAATAGTGAATTGTGCTATTTTATATTTTAATGATGACAAAAAGAATAGTATCCTGGGTTTCTTCTCAGGATCGTCATCTTGGCTTTTTTCCGAAACCCTAGTAAATTTAAATTTACATATAATGGCGATCATAAGAGTTTCTTTTAGAAACCTAATTGATAAAAATAAATATTTTGATTTTCGTTAGGGGAGACTACAGGTCGGCGGTAGTCAAGTAAGTATCAGCACGTGTGAGGTTCACACAGGCTGTTTTGTGATTGATGAAAGTAATATACCTACATATTAACTACATAATAACCGAAAGCTATATTTTTTAACGAGGAGAAATCCTTTTATTGATTCCCTACCGCTGGCTAGGCGGCAGGGGTATGTGGGGGGTCGGCCAGCATACTCCGCTTGCGCACGTGCAGGCAGAACTGGCCCCTACCCACTAAAACTCCCCGGTGTGTCCTGACCCATACTCCACCATACACCCCGACGACAGCTGGCGAGAACATGCATGGAGGGCTACACGTCCCGCCCCAGTCGGAGCACACGGGTGTGGGCCTTGTTGGTCCCCAACAACAATCCCATGGGACGAGGAAAGGCCGGTGAGAACCACCGGCCCCCCGCGACCCAATCGGATTGTCGAGGGTAAGCCCCCCCCCACCACGACAAGGGCATGGCCCACCTAGGGGGGGGAACCGAAACCTATACCTAATTCTATGTGTTTGTGAGAATTGATGTAGGCAAATACATAGGAAAATACACATAAATAGTAGGTATTATACTTGTAGGCATATTTCGTCCCAAGTATTACACAATGACATTATATTAAGTAGATACAATCAATCAAGGGTACCTTACGTCAAACATTGAAGCACAGAACTAATTAGTACGGGCTTATCGCACAACATGTCATCATTGTGCGCCCATTAAATGGTTATGCAAACAGAAACAATGCTCCTTCGCTAATAGCCAAGTAAACTTCACAGGTTGTATCTTATTAGAATGATGTAGAAACATTTCATAGTAAATAATGAATTAATAATAAATATTTACAGTTAAATAGCTGTTGCACGTGAATTTGTACGCGTAACTTTATAAAATACTAGCTGGTGCCCGCGACTTCGTCCGCGTTGAAAAAGAATAACTCTTTTTAACAAAAAATAAACCGACTTAAAACAGTCTCGTGCTCTTTTCTCCTGGATGCCATTGTCAGACTGGACCAAATTGAAATAGGACCACACGGGAAGCACCATAGCTTTCAAATAAAATAAGAATCATCAAAATAGTTTCACCCAGTCGAAAGTTATGAAGTAACAAACATAAAAAAAAATTAAGTCGAATTGAAAACCTCCTCTTTTGGAAGTTTGAAATTTTAAATTATTTTCAATTAATTATAACTCCACGCACAGTTGAGATACTATGCGTGTCAAATGAGAATAGGACTGGAAATTCGCATTTTGCTCCGCATTTCTCACGAACTTCATTAGTGATGTGTACGGAGTGCAAGAAAAAACAAGCCAAGAATTAATTATTATTTTTGTAATGTGATTTATTTATTCAGGTAGTTTATTATAAAATCGAATACATTGACCCATAAAAGAATTACTTATCTCGTGGAGACGCGTTAGCAAACTTAATGGCTTTGCTACATAGAACCAAAGCCGAAAAGATCGTATAAATACGATTTAAATCGTACTGTAATTTACACTTATAGTTTCAATTACTTACTAGTTATTATAATATACTAGCTGGTGCCCGCGACTTCGTCCGCGTTGAACGATGAAAGGTACCCTATGTCCTTTCTGGTGTCCCAGACAACGTTGCATGTAAAATTTAATGGTGATCGGTTCAGTAGTTTTTGCATGAAAGCGTAATAAACAAACAAACAAACTCACATTCACATTTATATTTTTTCTAGTAAGGATATATATATTTATACATATATAATTTTATTAGATAAAAAATATTTACATTTTTGTTATTCGGATTTTTTTGACGACATTACTATGATGACTCGCGGATTATGTGAAGTTTGCAGCAAGCGCGATCCTATTCTCATTTGAAACGCATATTACTAGCATATATAACATTCAAATGTATGGAAAAACGCGACCCGTTTATCCTTCAAAAACGTAATGACGCCAACAAAAAACTTGCCGAAATCCTTACTAGCAGAAAATTTATGTTTGAACGCCGCGCGTTTTTCCAAATTCAGGTCAGATTGTCATTGATTTCTCAAAGCGCATGTCAGTTTTCCCGCCATTACTTTAGTCCAGTGGCGCGCGGCTCTCACTGCGACCTAGACGCGCGGTGGAAATCGGAAAATACATGTACTCATTGCCAAAAATATCTCATAAACCGTAAGCCCCCGTTCACATTGTGAAAATGAGAGAACATATTTCGCGCTAAACAGTAACTTGAAGTCTAGACAGGAAGCTTTTTATTTTTCTAGTGATTTTCTTTTATCAATTTTTAATTAAACCGTGCGACGGTTTTCGGGTACCTTATTTATTCTAATTATTGTGAATCAATAGGAACTCTCATAGATAGGACATAGTACTGAGACGTGTATGTATATAAGTCTACAGTTGTGTTTGTTTGTCACGTCAAAAAGGTATTTTAGTAATTAGAAAACTGTCATATATATATATTATGTACTTGGGTATTTCATAACAATTTATCGAGTTGTTTGTATTATTAAAGTCCAAGTGAAATATTGTCTATTTTGTGAGCGAATAACTTATTAAGTGTAATAAGTTATAAATTAATATTATTGACTCTTTAACCTACTTATGTATTAAAAAAATATAAAAAAACAATAAATCTAGATATCTTATTTATTAGATAGTATAAATTTCAATGAATTAAAAAGGTTACATTAATTGGAAAAATAATTTAAAAAAAAAGTTTAATCTGTGTTATATTTTAAACTAATTCGTGCCTGCGACTTCGTCCGCGATGAAATATAAGAAACATAATTATAAGCATTGTAACGCTTACTTATATCTTGTTGCTCTAAAACTTTAGAATTTTTAGATAATTTCAAGGGAAACAATATGTACATTTTTTCTGGATGAAAGATACCCTATGTCCTTTCCTGTATCCCTGACTGCGTGCATGAAAAAAAAATCATGAAATTCACGGGTTGAATTGAGTAGTTAAGGCGTGAAAAGATAACATATACTATAGACGGACAGAGTTACTTTCACATCATCAATACTAATAATAAATCTGTAAGTGTAGGTGTTGTATGTATGTATGTATGTATGTATGTATATGTGTGTGTGTGTGTGTGTGTGTGTATGTATGTATGTATGTATGTATGTATGTATGTATGTATGTATGTATGTATGTATGTATGTATGTATGTATGTATGTATGTATGTATGTATGTATGTATGTATGTATGTATGTATGTATATATGTATGTATATATATGTATGTATGTATGTATGTATGTATGTAATATGTATGTATTGTGTGTATGTATGTATGTATGTATGTAATATGTATGTATTGTGTGTATGTATGTATGTATGTATGTATTGTGTGTATGTATGTATGTATGTATGTATGTATGTATGTATGTATGTATGTATGTATGTATTGTGTGTATGTATGTATGTATGTATGGATTGAAATTTAAAATGAAATGGAATACGAAATTTAGGAAAATCATGTCTATTTTCCGTCATGTCTGTTTCTCCGATATTTCTAAACCACTCAACGGATTTTGATATGGTTTTCACTCATGAAAAGAAGGATAAACGAAGAAGGTTTAGGTTTGTATATAAAAAAATGGATCCCAGGCGAAGCCGACAATGGATCGCTAGTTTTTATGTCTAAGTTTGTCTTTCAACTTGTTTCTTCTTTCTTTCTTTCAATTATATGAATTTTACATACACGTTGTCTGGGACACCAGAAAGGACATAGGGTACCTTTTATCGTTCAATGCTGACGCAGTCGCGGGCACCAGCTAGTCTATACTATAATATTATAAAGAGGAAAGATTTGATTGTTTGTTTGTTTGTATAGAATAGGCTCCGAAACTACTGGACCGATTTGAAAAATTCTTTTACCATTAGAAGCCGACATTATCCGTGATGAACATAGGCTACTTTTTACCGCGGGAAAATGCTTCATTCCTACGGGAAATCTAAAATAAAAGTAAATACTAGCAGCTCGGCACGGGAGATAGCGCCATCTATCCAAAATACGGTAGATGGCGTTTTATACTTTTCTACGCGGACCAAGTCGCGGGCACCAGCTAGTATATAATAAAACAAACAAATTTAGTTTCAAATTTTTTTTTATTTTGACAAAAAAAAAATTTGACAATTGTCTTTTTGTAATAATCGAGCGCGTCAGATTTTCTTACATTCATACAGTCAGTTCAGCCTGAATTACTGATCGCGCTGATTCTTAATCTGACTATTATATGGAGGATTTTTTAAAATACAACGCCTACAAAATTTTGAACGCCTGTAGACGCTCACTCCACTGCTGAAATGAAAAACTGCATATGTAACCTTTTTTTCTTGTTACCATCCAATCTTCAAAGTCCAAGTCCCCATAACGCTCGAGTGACTCCACATTTAGCATCGTGGGCTCCCCTATTATAGGTCCGTATAACCGCAAGGTTGGAGGGTCTAAAGAACTATTTTCAACCTTCTTTCAATGGATGTGTCCATTTAAAAATTTGTAGCAATGTTACTATTTCACGTTCCGAAACGTGTGGCACGATTTCTTTGCTATACATATTCATTTGGCCTCAAATATTACTGACGTAAGTATGTGCTTCCATTAGCAGTAGGTACTACTGCAGTATTTTAATCCGGCTTAGATTTTTTTGTACTTGTACTTTGCTTTAACGATTTCGCTTTTTAACATAAATTCGCAGTTAACTTTGGCTTAGAGCTAAACTAGGCGCTTCGCTTGTGTACAACATACAAATGGTCATATTTTACAAGGCGCCTTATATTTATTGACACTTTTCTTTAAGTAAAAAGCTCATATTATTCAGTCGAAATGGGAGATATTTAGTAAGAACATCTATGGTATTGAACTGACCCTGTGCGCGAAGTGTGCGAGATGACTACTAAAAATATATTTAGAAAGAAAGAAAGAAAAGAAGAGAAAACAGAAAACACTTAATCATATTGATTACATTTAAATTTAAAGTTGGCTTTTCGCACGTTTCGTACGAAATAAAATTGTGCGAAATGACTACTAAGCCCACTTTTGTGGCACAGACTTTACCATTTCGTCTTGTGATCTCTGAGAGACCGCAAGGGGACAAAAACGTACTCTGAACTCTAACTCTAATTCAGAGTTTGAGTACCAAGCTCACATTTACAAAATCCCCACACATCATTAGAGAGGAAATTTTATATCTCTTACACGTGAACTTATCGATTTTCACCTCACCAAAAATATATGTGCCTCTCCTGACAGGAGAGGCAAGCTGTAATGAACTCTATTACAAGTGCGTACCGTCAACTTTAGATTCTACGCTGTGTTTTGCGAAAAACAAGCCTTTTAAGATGACTTGCTCTGTTGAAATATTATATCTTATTTGTTTGCCTCGGCATGTACACCGTAGTTTTGTTGGCAATGCGCGAAATGATAGAAAGAAATGTTTTTACATCCACAGAAAAATAGAATATTATTTCAATACTTTTATAACGTTGGGACACTTTTTTTAAATTTAAAGTAAATAGGTCGCAATGGGACTAGAGAATTTCATTTTAAAATGTACATATTTTTTTTTAAGTAAAAACTTCTTTAGGCGCGTTGGTAATTTTTGACATGGGAAAAAACCATTGAACTCGCGACCTGTTACCTTAAATAAACGTGTAACCGTGTAACCGAACCATTATTTAAGTTGCGTTCGAGCGCGTGCGAGGTGTTAAGTCACTCTGTAATTAATTTATCGTTTAATTATTCTCCTTAGGTATTTTGATTAAAATAAAGTGGTATATTATTCTAGCTTATATAAGTGATCGGCACAAACGTTTGTGTGTCAGTATACTGACCACAATCTCGTTATCATTAAAAATTGTGAAAAACCAACGGAGTGTTACTATCTTTCTAACTAATAAAATACAACTCAGCGAATTTAACCGTTAACGCATAATATCAAATCTACTGCATGGATTTTTGTCGTTTGATTCGCGGGGTGCTTGTGGTGTTTCGTGACCTTTGTGTTTCTATGTTAAATAAACAATAAAGTTAGTGTATCGCTGTTTACCTGATGTGTGTGCTGAATACGATAAATTTTAATTGGTACCCCCATGCACCATTTCATAAGGTTTTTGCTTGTGTCATCTATACTAATATTTCGATAACTCACGTGACGGTTTGGTTGGCGTAGCGGTTGAGTGACTTGCCTACTAACTGACGTCCCAATCCAGCGGAACACGGTTCGTAACCCACAGCCGAACACTTTTAAATTTGTTTTTCTTATTGTGAAATTGTGACCTCGTATCAGTGTTATCAGAGACCGCTATTTATAACATCACGAATAACCATCTTGCAAAGATAATATTAAGAAAATATAATTATTATAATCAACTTCCCGGCGACTTTCTAAATAAGTATACAGCTATCAAGAGAGGCTGTTTCGGTGTAAGTATCTACCTTTACGGTCCTCGCCTCTTTGGCTGCGGATTCTTCCCTCTGGTTTTTTGGATATGGAAAGAACACCGCTACCATCCAAGGTGAAATCTACCGGACGGGTCGGCCTCTCTGCGACGACGGACGACCTTAGAAGGCGTGCTGCGACTCGTGCGGCGGGCCGGACAGGGACTAGCTCTGAACCTGGAGATATGACCAGGTCTGTGGATAATGGACCCGAAACTCGCGACAAGTCCTCGTTAACTGTGCCTGCTGATATCACTTTTAGTATTTCTGGATCGTTGCCGCCTGGTATCGGTGCAAATGACACTCCAATGTTTTCAGCGCTATCTCCTACCCCTTCAGTTGCCTCAGGGGGGTTGTCCGCAGGCCCATACTCCTCACTGGATACCCTCCCTGCTGCAGCTAACAAGCTGATGCAAGAAGCCAAAAGCCAGCTTGAGGCGTCGGGCAAAATGAAGACTACTATCAAGGAGTGTGTTATTGCAAGCTTGGCGGCAATGTATGAGATAGTCCTCAAACTAAGCGAATCACGCCGCACTCTCTCCGTTAGGGTGGAGAGACTAAGGGCACAACATTCACAGGATCTATTGAAGGTTGAAAAGGCTAATCAGCAACGAATAACAGCGCTTGAGGAGTTTTTAAAGAATGCCGACACTAGGCAGGCCTTGGAGGAGTTGAGCAGGGAGGTATCGTCTATCAGGCAAATCCTAAACTTCGAGGTCCTCCAGGAAATCAAAACGAAAGTCACATCAGAACCTCATTACGGCGATATTCTGACTGAGCTACGGGAAATGCGAGCAGACGCTCAGCTCAAGATCGGCCAAATAAATATATTAACTGAACAAATGGCAGAAATAAAGGAAATGAGTTCGCGCCTGGAGAACTCTGAGCCTGGACATATGACTGAAAAAGCAGTTATGATACGGGGCGGAGGTCCGGGTCCACTGAAATCCAATGTTTCCGGGAGCTTAAGACATCGAACAACATATGCGGAGGTAGCGGCAGCAGCGCCATCTTATTCTGTAGTAGTGGAATCCAATGACCCCAGGCACACCGGGGATGACGTCGTCAGGGCGGTCAAGGACTCTGTTGACGTTATCGCCTTGGGTGTTGGGGTCAAAGCGATGCGAAAGCTGCGAGGAGCCAGGGTTGTTGTCGCATGTGATACAGTGGACGGAAGGGATGCAATCGCGAAAGCTGTAGTCGAAACAAGGCAAGACCTTTCAGCAAAACCGCTTCCGCAACGCAAGCCCCAATTGCGTCTCCTTGGGGTTGCCAAAGACCTCAATGACAGGCAGCTGGAGGCTGCCATTATTAAACAAAACGGAGCATTAATTACAGGAACAGTAGGGGGTGATGTGAGAGTAGTTCGTCGGGTAAAGGGGCGCACGGACGTACTCCAGAATATAATTGTTGAGGTCTCACCCCAGGTCTGGCAAAGACTCAACGATAAAAGAATACGACTAGGGTATCAAACTGTTTTGGCAATGGATCAATCTCCAGTAATACAGTGCTACAGGTGTCTTGGATTTGGCCACATGGCCAGAGACTGTAGCGCTGCACAGGTCTGCGGCTATTGCAGTGGGGATCATGACACAAAGGAGTGCCAAGCGAGAGAAGGGTCTCCAAGGTGTCATTGGTGCATAAAGCAGAAACAAGCAGATTATCGTCATCCAGCTTATAGTAGCCAGTGTCCTGAATGGCAGAAATGGGATCGCATAGCCCGCCGCTCAGTGACTTACTGCTAAAGGCGTCCAAAAAACACAAAATAGTTACAAATTCTTACAAGCAAACCTCGGCAGAGGTTTTGCAGCAACTAAAGAGTGTCTCAAATTTAGCTTGGAAAATAGTATAGACTTCCTTCTTTTGCAAGAACCTTATGTCGGTTCACTGGGTCGCGTCGTGGCAGCCGGATTTCGGGTGGTGCAGGCACCTGCCTCCCCTCGGAGGGTTAAATCGGCTGTCCTTGTGGCCAACCACCTTATCAATCTCACAATTGACATTAATTGCATTGATGAAAATATCGTAGCCCTTGGGTTTGATGCCAAAGGAAAGGAATACGGACTCATCAACGTCTACATGGAGGGAGACCAGGACATCGAACCTTACTTGCAACGGATTACTAACGCCGTTTCCACACTGGGTGTGAAGAATTATCTTATTGGTGGAGATATCAATGCTAAGAGTCCCTGGTGGGGCTGCCGGACTGAGGATAGGCGGGGCCAGGCGTACGCGGAGTTCCTTGCTGAGTTGGGATGCGAAGTACTAAACAGCGGCAGTACTCCAACCTTTCACACTTATAGAGGGGTCCGATTGTATACGAGTATAGTTGACGTGACTGCATGTTCTCCAGGTCTTCTAAAGGATATTACTGATTGGACAGTCGAAAGGGATCTTCTCACACTTTCTGATCATCGGGCCATTACGTTTCGGATGAGCTTGGGAACGTCTTTTTCTGCCTTTGAAACGGAGAACAAGACCTGGAAGTATAATACTTCGAAAGCGAATTGGAAAAAATTTGATAAGTTACTCCTTAACAAACTTGAGCTGGAAGGACTCACTCAACTAGACATTAATTCAATAAGTAGTACCGATCGCTTGGAATGTATAGCCAGACAATACACTGCAACAATAGTAGAAGCCAGCGACAGATCCATTGCTGGGACGGCTCGCAAGGTCAGACCGGGTAAACCGCCTTGGTGGACTGACGATCTTAATCAACAAAAAATAGAAATTACCCGGATCAGACGCCGCATCCAACAGGCTAACCCAACACGCAGGGAGGCTCTTATATTGGAGTATATTAAAGCCAAAACCAATTACAAAACTCAGATTGAGACCGCCGTCACCTTGAGCTGGAAGCAGTTTTGTAGTGGTCAGCGAGGAAAAGACGTATGGGTTAGCTCGTATAAGATATTGAAGAGCAACACGTCCAGGCCACCGGATGTTTTGCTGCGGGATCGCCATGGATCAGCATTGGACCAAGCTGAATCGGTAAAACTGTTGGCGACCAATTTTTTTCCGATGGATCCAGAAGATGAGGATAACGAGCAGCAAACAGGTATCAGGTCGGCAGCTAGGGACTTGGATCTTATTATCAGAGCAGAGGGCAACCTCCATATAGTGGAATTTACAGAGACAGAGGTTAATCTCGCCTTTAAAAAAATGAGCCCCAAGAAGGCCCCTGGCAAGGACGGTCTCACCTCTGATATCTGCCACAGGGCTTTCCGGACTGCACCAAAGATACTGCTGTATATTTTCAACAGTTGTCTCAAAAATACTTACTTCCCGGAAGTTTGGAAAGAAGCAGTTATTAGGGTCATTCCCAAGCCCAACCGTGACGATTACGCAACACCAAAGGCATACAGACCAATTGGCCTGTTGCCTGTTCTTGGCAAGATCTTTGAAAGAATCATCACCACAAGGATCGTTTGGCAGCTTCTCTCTGAAGGAAAGTTGAACGATCAGCAGTATGGCTTCACACCTCAAAAAGGCACAGACGACGCGCTTCATAACGCTTATCAAAGAATTAGGAAAGCAGTCAGTAATAAAGAAATAGCTGCTGTGGTGTCTCTAGATATCCAGGGAGCCTTTGATGGAGCCTGGTGGCCGGCGATAATTAAACAACTAACTTCAAAAGAGGTGGACCGAGCATTGTTGGGATTAGTGGCAAATTACCTTACTGAGAGGAGATACCAAATTACTTACGCGGGTTCGACTTTCCATGGACAAACTACCAGAGGATGTATACAAGGCTCTGTGTGCGGACCAATTTTCTGGAATTTAATAGTCGATCCGCTGCTGGAAGATATGAAATCAAAACCGGAAGTTCATATACAGGCATTTGCTGATGATCTGATGCTGGTCGCTGCCGGGAAGACCGGTGAGGAGGTCGCAGTTAAACTAAATAAGGCCCTTGATACAGTGGCACGCTGGGGAGCCTTAAATAAGTTAAAATTTGCTGCTAATAAAACTCAGCTGTTGATAGCTACCAAAAAACTTAAGTATACTCAACCCAGAATATTTTTCGAAAACGTTTTGGTCCCTCCCAGTAACTCCATCAAAATATTAGGCCTAACAATAGATCGACTATTAAACTTTAGATCTCACCTTGACGCAATAACAAAAAGAGCCACCGCCCTACATAAACTCATGGCCAGAGCTGCTAGAGCACAGTGGGGACTGAACTCAGAAATCTTGAGAACAATATATATAGCAGCTGTCGAGCCACTGATTTTGTATGGTGCTAATGTCTGGGCTGACATAGTAAACAAAAAATATGCGATCAAAGCTCTGAACCGACTGACTAGAATGTTCACCATTAAAATAGCCAAAGCGCATCGCACAGTGTCTGGCAACGCTGCTGCCCTGTTGGCCGGAATCATTCCATTGGACCTCAGGGCTACTGAATTGCAAAAACTTTATTATGTTAAGAAAGGCCATCTCCTAGCTGAGCTTCCGAACGGATTGCTCCAAAGAAAGGGTGCACTCATTGATTTGGGACACCCAGCAACAGTTGAAGTCTTAAACTATGATATAATAGAACGACAACAGGACCTATCTTTAATGTCAAGCGACTCAGCAAAATTATACACTGATGGCAGTAAAATCCAAGGGAGAGTAGGTGCTGCTGTCTCAGCTTGGAAAGAAGATAGGGAAATACGAGCCATAAATATCAATCTTCCAAACTATTGTTCGGTTTACCAGGCGGAGCTGATAGCTATAAGAGAAGCACTAATTACATTTTGTTCACATCCAAAAATAGACATAATCTCAGACTCCAGATCATCTCTAGAAGCTATTTGCTCGGGTACATCTTTAAACCCGATTGTCCTCGACATCAGAAAATATCTACGTGAGCTTAAGGGAAAAGGATGTGACACAAAGCTTTATTGGATTAAAGCTCACAATGGACTCAAAGGAAACGAACGAGCTGACGAACTGGCCAAGGAAGCCGCGCTTCACAGCAGCGGGGCTTCGTGCTACGACAGGTTCCCGTTGTCCAAGGCGAAGCGCCTCATCAGGGACTCCACGATTGAGGCTTGGCAGAAACGATACACGGAAACAGAAACTGCTGCTACTACAAAGGCATTTTTCCCCATGGTTGCAGACGCCTACAAAACCGTTCGGGCACTGGGATTGGCTACAAACCTAAGGGCACAGCTGTTCACAGGACACGGAGGGTTCAGGTCCTACCTTCACAGGTTTTCCCTCGTAGACGATCCGGCCTGTCTATGTGACGGGGTAACAGAGGAAACAGCACTCCATGTACTTCTCGATTGTCCAATTTTCTCCCTCCTTAGATACAATACTGAAATGGACCTGGACATAAGGTTGGATCTGGACTCTCTCCCTATGGTGTTAGGTCACAAGGACACCCGGACCCGTTTCCTCCGGTTCGCTGACAGAATCGTTCAATCTGTCGCCGGAAGGAACGGTTCGAAACTATAGTTTAGGAACGATCTAATTATATTGTGTGATGTCAACTTAAAGAACTATTGTCTAGTCTATAATTAATTAATGAAAATATGTTTATATGTATAATTTGTGTATGATAGTCTATGTATGTCTATAAAAAATAAGTATTTCCATATAGAAAGCCCTTATGACCCTATCTACCTTTCTCGTGGGAGATAGGGCATATAGGCAGACCTGTAATTATAATATCTTCTTAGTTAAACTACATAATTTTTGTTCTCAAGCGCCGCAAATTATAGTGGCGAAGTTAAAATTAAGAAACGAGAAAAATTTAAAAAAAAAAAAAAAAAAAAAAAAAAAAAAAAAAACCGTGTAACCGACACCTCTTTTTTTTTTTTTTTTTTTTGAGGAGGGGAAATCACGTTTACGGACTGGCCTCCCCCGTCGGCATAGGACGCGCCGGCGGGGGAGAGTGTGGGACTCGACCGGCCGAGTTCCGGTAATACCCACTAAAACCCCCCCATGCTCCTCCATCGGCGGTGATGTGCGGGTCCGTATAACAGCGAGGCCATGTCCGCGGAGCCCGCACACCGCTACATCCCGCGAGGGAATCTCCAGAATGGTGGGGCGACCTAGGGAGCATCACTAGGTCGCCACGCTGTCACATCCGTGTAAGCCGGACGCCAGTCGTCCTACCTGACGCCCGGTAGTCACTCGGCGCGCGCAGCGTATGCGCGGCGCCGCCTTCCTGGTTTTCGGCGCCTGAGTGGGTCCGCCTGGGGGTCATTTTCTCGGGACCGCTCCCCGGCCTCTTTGCCACTCAGGGCCACTTCGCAGAATTTTCTGACGGCTTCCCAGCCGTCAGGGGTCTCAATCATTGCCCTGACGACAGCCGGCAGGGACAGGTCGTGTCCCACGACTGCCGTCAGAGCGGCTCTCTCGTTGTCCCAAGCTGGGCATTCTTCCAACACATGTTGCGCCGTGTCGTTGACGGCTCCGCACTCGTGGCAGACGGTGGTTCGCTCCCTCCGCGCGATGTTGCACAGGTACCGACCGAAGCAGCCGTGCCCCGTCAGCACCTGCACGAGCCGGAAAGAGCCGGAAGTCTGCATCAATTCGTCGCGCCAGCACTCGAGGGCCTCCTCCTGGAGCTCCGTCCTCCAACGCGCCACCTCCTCCGGGAGTGGACTCGCGCCGCGGGCCTTCGCATCGGCGGTCCTGTAGTAGACCGCTGCGAGGACCTCGGCATCCAGCTCCCAGGGGAGCGTACCGGCGATCGCGCATGCCGCTCTCCACGAGGTGGTGCGATACGCTCTGATGACCCTGGACGCCATGACCCGCTGCGAGCGCCGCAGCACGGTCAGATTCTGGGCCGACAGGGAGTCGACCCAGATGGGCGCCCCGTACAGGGCCATAGAGCGCACCACGCCCTAACCGACACCTCTGTATCTACACAATTCAACTGAAACTAGAATATGTTACATAATAATACATCCTTGTGAAAACTAATTGAATTGAAATAATGCATCCATGTGAACAGAGATGGCGCTGATATTAATTTAAAAAAAAAGAACAATTTTTTAGATAGGAAAAAACCATTTAACTCGCGACACCGTAACCGTAACCGACACCTCTGTATATAAGTATGTACTTTCTTGACGATTCAAAAAATATACACGTAATTGTTCAAGTTTTCACTTCTGTCGGCACTCGGAGGTGCCACTGTTTTTGACGGTAACCACTTACCATCAAGTGGGAAGAGCCTTACTTAAAATATTAATGATAAGAAATGAAACTACATTTTATTTCACACGACCTATTTTTGCGTTCAAATATACGGAAAATAGTGTTATATATAAGTGCTATAAATTCGTTTAGGATGACCGGAAATTGCTCCGACCGTCTCGTATCCGATTTCGACTTGAAAATCGAATCCTAATCACATTTTTAAATATAGCATCTCGCTTTTGGATCGCTAGCTCGCTACCTACTCTTTCATCAGCTTGTAATTCACATATATTAATTAGTATTCTTTCAACACTATTTGGAAATACTTATTTGAATTACATAAAGAACACTGACGGGTCATCTTAGAAATTCACTCAGGCACTACCTTGCTGAGACAGTTAGAGGGATAGAGGGATTTCTTTATTTTTGGAGTTTTCCCAAAATTTTTCCCAAAGTTTGGATATTTTCCCGCGGTAAAAAGTAGCCTATGTTCATCACGGATAATGTCGGCTTTTATACTAATCCAAAATAGGTGAAACCTCGCAGAGATATATTATTTCGATGGGTGAAACGACTAATATGACTACTGCTTGGTGATATTCCACGGTAGATGGCGTTTTATACTTTTCAATGCGGACGAAGTCGCGAGCACCAGCTAGTCTATACTAATATTATAGATTTTATAAAGTTACACGGACAAAGGCGCGTGCAACAGCAAGATGAATATAAATATGCTCATGCTGAACTTAAATAATAAAAAATACATAAATAAATGTTATATTTAAAGACCAGGGGTATCAATTTTCGCTGGAAACTGGCTAATAATTCACCCCAAGGGGGTGTATTACGGCCTCTTAGACACAGTTTCATTTTGGCCCTTGACGGTTTTGATAAAATTTTCAAAGATATTCAATCAATGCGTAAATCTTCTTCTTTTTCTTCTTCTTCTTCTCTTCTCTATGTGTTATCTTCTTCTCTATCTTCTCTATCTTCTCTATCGTGATTCCGGTCCATTGACGGATGTTTCTCAACCAAGACATCTGTCTTCTTCCCACTCCTCTAAATATTGCACTAGCTGGTGCTCGCGACTTCGTCCGCGTTGAAAAGTATAAAACGCCATCTACCGTGGAGCGGATCGCTAAAAATATCACCAATCATTTGTCATGTTAGTAGCTTCGCCTGATTTTGGATAGATGGCGTTACCAAGTGTATCCCGGGCCAAGCCGCTAGTATTTAATTTTATTTTAGATTTCCCGTAGGAATCAAGCATTTTCCCGCGGTGAAAAGTAGCCTATGTTCATCAGGGATAATGTCGGCTTCTAATGGTAAAAGAATTTTTCAAATCGTTCCAATAGTTTCGGAGCCTATTCAATACAAACAAACAAACAATCAAATCTTTCCTCTTTATAATATTAGTATAGATTATAAGAGACTTAAGTCTCTTATATTCATTATGACATTAATGAATAAAATTGACCTGGATTTTTTTTCTAATTTTTTTCAGACCTAGTAGATATAACTTATAGCCTAACAACACACACAATATCAATGCATGTCGGTCCCGCAAATTCAGTATTTTTTCCCCATCCCAGAAATGCCTAAAGAATTTTTGACTTCAAAAATGGAAATGTTGCTTATAAATTGATTTGATAATACACCCCCTTGTATGAGTTTATTTGAGAGTGAAGGGCGAATATCACGTACAGAGTTTGCGTAGGTGGTAACCTACTTTCACCTGGTAGTAATAAATACGCACGGAGTCTGAAACCTTTTGTGAGTAAATAACGCTAATATTAATTTAGCGAGACAGGCGGGCGCCTAGCGAGAGAGCCCAATGCTAAATTATTCGAGGGAACGTGACGGAAAATCTTGGATTTTATCTCGAAAAAAAAAAAATGATATTTTGTGTGCTATAATTTGTTTCAAAAAAATTTATTTTGTGCTAATCTCATAACTCGTCAGTCTATGCAAATATTATAAAATTATTTGTATTTTTTGTTTGCAATGAATAAACTCAAAAACTACTGGAGCTATTTTAGAAATTCTTTCACCTATAGAAAGCTACGTTATCAACGAAGGGCATAGGTTACTGTTTGGAACATACCATTGACCGTTTCCTCTCTATAAAGGAAACCTTTCTTTCCAATAATTGCATGAAAACTGTCAGCAATCATTCGTGCTTCAGGAAAACATCTGGGCCCCTAGCCAAGAGCACAATGAAAATATAGCCCGACTAGTGGATGCCCGCGACTTCGTTCGCGTTGAAAAAGAAAATATGTGCTAGCTTGACCCGGGCAAACGTTATTTTGAAACTATCACTTACCTACCGAAAAAAAATTCTTAAAAATCCGCGGATGTCGCACACCGCTACATCCCGCGAGGGAATCTCCAGAATGGTGGGGCGACCTAGGGAGCATCACTAGGTCGCCACGCTGTCACATCCGTGTAAGCCGGACGCCAGTCGTCCTACCTGACGCCCGGTAGTCACTCGGCGCGCGCAGCGTATGCGCGGCGCCGCCTTCCTGGTTTTCGGCGCCTGAGTGGGTCCGCCTGGGGGTCATTTTCTCGGGACCGCTCCCCGGCCTCTTTGCCACTCAGGGCCACTTCGCAGAATTTTCTGACGGCTTCCCAGCCGTCAGGGGTCTCAATCATTGCCCTGACGACAGCCGGCAGGGACAGGTCGTGTCCCACGACTGCCGTCAGAGCGGCTCTCTCGTTGTCCCAAGCTGGGCATTCTTCCAACACATGTTGCGCCGTGTCGTTGACGGCTCCGCACTCGTGGCAGACGGTGGTTCGCTCCCTCCGCGCGATGTTGCACAGGTACCGACCGAAGCAGCCGTGCCCCGTCAGCACCTGCACGAGCCGGAAAGAGCCGGAAGTCTGCATCAATTCGTCGCGCCAGCACTCGAGGGCCTCCTCCTGGAGCTCCGTCCTCCAACGCGCCACCTCCTCCGGGAGTGGACTCGCGCCGCGGGCCTTCGCATCGGCGGTCCTGTAGTAGACCGCTGCGAGGACCTCGGCATCCAGCTCCCAGGGGAGCGTACCGGCGATCGCGCATGCCGCTCTCCACGAGGTGGTGCGATACGCTCTGATGACCCTGGACGCCATGACCCGCTGCGAGCGCCGCAGCACGGTCAGATTCTGGGCCGACAGGGAGTCGACCCAGATGGGCGCCCCGTACAGGGCCATAGAGCGCACCACGCCCTAACCGACACCTCTGTATCTACACAATTCAACTGAAACTAGAATATGTTACATAATAATACATCCTTGTGAAAACTAATTGAATTGAAATAATGCATCCATGTGAACAGAGATGGCGCTGATATTAATTTAAAAAAAAAGAACAATTTTTTAGATAGGAAAAAACCATTTAACTCGCGACACCGTAACCGTAACCGACACCTCTGTATATAAGTATGTACTTTCTTGACGATTCAAAAAATATACACGTAATTGTTCAAGTTTTCACTTCTGTCGGCACTCGGAGGTGCCACTGTTTTTGACGGTAACCACTTACCATCAAGTGGGAAGAGCCTTACTTAAAATATTAATGATAAGAAATGAAACTACATTTTATTTCACACGACCTATTTTTGCGTTCAAATATACGGAAAATAGTGTTATATATAAGTGCTATAAATTCGTTTAGGATGACCGGAAATTGCTCCGACCGTCTCGTATCCGATTTCGACTTGAAAATCGAATCCTAATCACATTTTTAAATATAGCATCTCGCTTTTGGATCGCTAGCTCGCTACCTACTCTTTCATCAGCTTGTAATTCACATATATTAATTAGTATTCTTTCAACACTATTTGGAAATACTTATTTGAATTACATAAAGAACACTGACGGGTCATCTTAGAAATTCACTCAGGCACTACCTTGCTGAGACAGTTAGAGGGATAGAGGGATTTCTTTATTTTTGGAGTTTTCCCAAAATTTTTCCCAAAGTTTGGATATTTTCCCGCGGTAAAAAGTAGCCTATGTTCATCACGGATAATGTCGGCTTTTATACTAATCCAAAATAGGTGAAACCTCGCAGAGATATATTATTTCGATGGGTGAAACGACTAATATGACTACTGCTTGGTGATATTCCACGGTAGATGGCGTTTTATACTTTTCAATGCGGACGAAGTCGCGAGCACCAGCTAGTCTATACTAATATTATAGATTTTATAAAGTTACACGGACAAAGGCGCGTGCAACAGCAAGATGAATATAAATATGCTCATGCTGAACTTAAATAATAAAAAATACATAAATAAATGTTATATTTAAAGACCAGGGGTATCAATTTTCGCTGGAAACTGGCTAATAATTCACCCCAAGGGGGTGTATTACGGCCTCTTAGACACAGTTTCATTTTGGCCCTTGACGGTTTTGATAAAATTTTCAAAGATATTCAATCAATGCGTAAATCTTCTTCTTCTTCTTCTTCTTCTTCTCCTCTTCTCTATGTGTTATCTTCTTCTCTATCTTCTCTATCTTCTCTATCGTGATTCCGGTCCATTGATGGATGTTTCTCAACCAAGACATCTGTCTTCTTCCCACTCCTCTAAATATTGCACTAGCTGGTGCTCGCGACTTCGTCCGCGTTGAAAAGTATAAAACGCCATCTACCGTGGAGCGGATCGCTAAAAATATCACCAATCATTTGTCATGTTAGTAGCTTCGCCTGATTTTGGATAGATGGCGTTACCAAGTGTATCCCGGGCCAAGCCGCTAGTATTTAATTTTATTTTAGATTTCCCGTAGGAATCAAGCATTTTCCCGCGGTGAAAAGTAGCCTATGTTCATCAGGGATAATGTCGGCTTCTAATGGTAAAAGAATTTTTCAAATCGTTCCAATAGTTTCGGAGCCTATTCAATACAAACAAACAAACAATCAAATCTTTCCTCTTTATAATATTAGTATAGATTATAAGAGACTTAAGTCTCTTATATTCATTATGACATTAATGAATAAAATTGACCTGGATTTTTTTTCTAATTTTTTTCAGACCTAGTAGATATAACTTATAGCCTAACAACACACACAATATCAATGCATGTCGGTCCCGCAAATTCAGTATTTTTTCCCCATCCCAGAAATGCCTAAAGAATTTTTGACTTCAAAAATGGAAATGTTGCTTATAAATTGATTTGATAATACACCCCCTTGTATGAGTTTATTTGAGAGTGAAGGGCGAATATCACGTACAGAGTTTGCGTAGGTGGTAACCTACTTTCACCTGGTAGTAATAAATACGCACGGAGTCTGAAACCTTTTGTGAGTAAATAACGCTAATATTAATTTAGCGAGACAGGCGGGCGCCTAGCGAGAGAGCCCAATGCTAAATTATTCGAGGGAACGTGACGGAAAATCTTGGTTATTATCTCGAAAAAAAAAAATTATATTTTGTGTGCTATAATTTGTTTCAAAAAAAATTATTTTGTGCTAATCTCATAACTCGTCAGTCTATGCAAATATTATAAAATTATTTGTATTTTTTGTTTGCAATGAATAAACTCAAAAACTACTGGAGCTATTTTAGAAATTCTTTCACCTATAGAAAGCTACATTATCAACGAAGGGCATAGGTTACTGTTTGGAACATACCATTGACCGTTTCCTCTCTATAAAGGAAACCTTACTTTCCAATAATTGCATGAAAACTGTCAGCAATCATTCGTGCTTCAGGAAACATCTGGGCCCCTAGCCAAGAGCACAATGAAAATATAGCCCGCGACTTCATTCGCGTTGAAAAAGAAAATATATGCTAGCTTGACCCGGGCAAACGTTATTTTGCAACTATCACTTACCTACCGAAAAATCGGTACATTCTTAAAAATCGGTCTTAGAGATCGGACCTCATACTACAACAAAATTCTGAACGCACCTATAAATATTTGACAACCAAGTGACAATTTTAGACAAAATACATCAATAATGGTTCACAGCTAGGAACATTTTGTGTAATGTCATCTCATGTCATCTTATATCGCTGTGACGACGATGGCGCCGCCATGCGACAGTGGCGCCCAATTATTTATGTTTTTATATGATCCCTCGGGAATACTTAGTCCTTTTTTCTGGATGAAAGGTACCCTATGTCCTTTCTGGTGTCTCAGACAACGTGTATGCAAAATTTCATGGTGATCGGTTCAGTAGTTTTTGCGTGAAAGCGAGACAGACAGACAGACAGAGTTACTTTCGCATTTATAATATTAGTATGGACAAAGAGTTTAAAGTACCTATATATAGAGGGGTCATTGCGAAAATATTCATACAAATAAATTGATCTTTCTGGCCGTGGCTCCACCCATCATTATATAGTTGAAGTACATAGGATAGTAATTACAAGATATTTAAGCTACTGCAGAATAGATGTCACTATTGATGAGGTATGCTTTCAATTTGTTGACTAATTGAAAGCACTACTGACTCGATGTGTGCGTCTATGAAATGTCGGCAATGGACTGAGCAAGATATAACCACCTGGACATAAAAGTTACGTTAAGGATTCTTTCTTGTTGTCCGATCTATCCAGTTAGTTAGTTAGTTGAGTTAGTTACACAAACAGATTAGTTCTTTGAGTATCTTTGAGTATATATATATATATATATATATATATATATAGGTGTTTAATATCTTTGATATTAAACACGATTAACACGATTTGATATTAAACGCGATTAAACACGATATATATATATAGGTGTTTAATATTAAGGAGCGTAGAGACCTCTATTCTCCTTGGTTTAATATCTTTGAGTATGGATGATTAGTCAAAATTTTATGTAGGCGTTACAACAACCAATCACCGGGCTTTATTTTCTGTCGTTTCGTCAATCTACAACGCTCCCGTTTGCACTGGGTGCTCTTGGCTAAGGGCCCTGAGAGATACAATAGAAATCTGAGATCTGATTTAGAAAATCCATTAAAAATAGTTATAGTCCAGAAAAAAATCAGAAAAAATTCCTTTGAGGGATACTCGACCATTATTTATTTTTAATATGTTAAACAACAAGATACTCATCTGAGATCTAACGAAATTTTAACAAATTTGACCTAAATTTGTTCTATAAGACACTGTATTTACTTCTTTCGTTCTTTAATATGACTCGAGTTCTCTCGACAATTTCCCCGCGTTCAATGAGACTTGACTTTTTATTGCACAAGTTATAATAAGTTACAAACTCCGGCTTCTAGTCGGATATTAAATAGCAGAACTCACTTTATTGGTAAGTAAGTACTGACATTTTACGATTTAATTTTTTTTGCTTTTGACGCAATATTACATTTAAAAAAAAAACTTACGTAGTATATGTGTATGTTTCATAAATAATGTAAAAAAAAATTCTAAGCTAAGCTCCCGGTTTCGCAAGGATGCAATTTTGTTTTGCAAATTATAATATACTAGCTGGTGCTCGCGACTTCGTCCGCATAGAAAAGTATAAAACGCCATCTACCATCTATAAAGCAGTTGTCATGTTAGTCGCTTCACCTGATTCTGGATAGATGGCGCTACCAAGTGTATTCCGGGCCAAGCCGCTAGTATTTACTTTAATTTTAGATTTCCCGTAGGAATGAAGCATTTTCCCGCGATAAAAAGTAGCCTATGTTCATCACGGATAATGTCGGCTTCTAATGGTAAAGGAATTTTTCAAATCGGTCCAGTAGTTTCGGAGCCTATTCAATACAAACAAACAAACAATTAAATCTTTCCTCTTTATAATATTAGTATAGATTACAGCGAAACAACCATTAAGAAAATCTGTGATTAAAGAGACGGGCGATAACAGAAAGGTTATTGAATAAGAAATGTGCAAAAAAGTGAGTGAAGTGAGTGATTTGTTTGTGAGTGTACGGTGTCAGTGAAAGCAAGATGGCGGAGAAAATCAGCTGATTGGAACTTTGCGCGCACCGGCCTCCCAGCAAGCGGCGAATTAAACGCATCATGGTAAGATTTTTTATTAAGTATACTAGCTGGCACCCGCGACTTCGTCCGCGTTGAAAAGGAAAAATGTATTCTATCCTATGCCCTGTACGTCTAAATATTTATCTTACTAAGTTACATGAAAATCAGTTGATTCGTTTAGGAGTTATGGAGGAGCACATACAGTAAATAAAATAAAAAAATAGTTAATCTAGTATCTAGTTAATTAATGTATGTATCAATGTATCATCAATAAGTGTAGGTATTGTATGTATGTATGTTCATCCATAACTCTTAAAAGAATTAATTGATTTTCATGAAACTTGATAGATAAATAATTAGACGTACAGGACACAGGATAGTGGCCTATCACTTTATACACGCATATATACATACACACACACATATATACATGTGTGTATACATATATACAATACATATACATATACAAGTACTTATATACAATACATACACACATACATACATACAATACCTACACTTACAGATTTATTATTAGTACTAGCTGTTGCACGCGACTTCGTCCGCGTAACTTTATAAAATATAATACATTCGTGTCTGTGAAATCATGGAAATACACATACAAAATTTCAACCCAATCGGTCAAGCCGTTTAGTAGTTGACATAGCGACAGCAGCGCCACCTACCGGGTCCAATTGTATTTTTAAATCGTCGAAATAGCCATATAAAATTTCAACTGAATCGGTTCAGCCGTTTAGAAGTTATGTGCAAAAGATATAAGTACGGAAGGATAATTCTTACCACCCGTTGTCCTGTTACCCGTTTTCCCGTAGGAATGAAGCATTTTCCCGCGGTAAAAAGTAGACTATGTCCATCAGGGATAATGTCGGCTTCTAATAGTAAAATATTTTTTCAAATCGGTCAAGTAGTTTCGGTGCCTATTCTATACAAACAAACAAACTCTCAATCAAATCTTTCCTCTTTATAATATTAGTAAGTAGAGATTGATACCAAATTACAAAATAACAAAGGAAAAGTCCGTTATGCTCGCGTAAGCACGCGTTAAACTTTGCTATGAAATAGTCTGACGCCAATTTCGAGATTGTCATTTCGTTTCCGAATCACGGAACAGTACACAATACGCAGCTGTCGTTTGAAGCAAGTTGTAAAGGCATCAAAGGCGTTACATTTGCGTATTGTTTGTTACAGTAGCTATTATTGTACTAGGTGTACCTCAGGACTGTCCAAACAGGATACGAACCCGGGCCGATTAGACGTACTAAATGGATTGGAGGGCCGCAGATACAACTAGGTCCTTAAAAAAAAATTAAGAAAAAAACTTGTACTAGCGTTGCGCGCGGCTTCGCCCGTCTGACTTTGAAAATTATATACTAAAACCTTCCTCGAGAACCACTCTATCCACTGGTGAAAACAGCATGAAAAGCGGTGCAGTAGTTTTTGAGTTATAGAATGAATAATAGAAAACACATTTTTATTTATTTGGGATATCACAAAAGCGAAATAATTTACCAAATATTTTAGTATTTGTGATAGGTAGATAAAAAACACGTCGCGGGCCGCAAAAACATAAGCCGAGGGCTGCATGCGGCCCGCGGGCCGCGGTTTGGACAGTCTTGGTGTACCTACTTGATAGTAAATGGCTTGGCTACCGTCGCCTATATAACACAAGCAACGCCATGGGTTCTGGCATTTCGTACTCACTTACCGAAACAACAATATACATGCTGTTATTTCATTGTGTTCTTTTGTAAAAGACGAGTTGGCAAAACGACTGCGAAATAAAATGTGCTCTGCCATACAACTACTTTGCAGATCGAGACCATAGACAATTGAATACTGTCAACAAATAAATATAATAAATCAGCTGCTGCCCGCGACTTCGCCCTCGTAACTTTGTATATTATAGACAATGAACCACTATATCCATTGGTGAAAACAGCATAAAAATCGGTGCAGTAGTTTTTTAGTTTATACACATTATAAACTAGCTGGCGGCTGCGACTTCGTCCGCGTTGAAAGAGAAAAAAAGTAGCCTTTAAGTCTAAATGTTTATCTACCAAGTTTCATGAAAATCAGTTAATTCGTAGGAACATATACATGCATACATACATACTTACATACTTACATACTTACATATTACATACATACTTACATATTACATACATATTTACATACTTACATACTTACATACTTACATACTTACATACTTACATACTTACATATTACATACATACTTACATATTACATACATATTTACATACTTACATACTTACATACTTACATACTTACATACTTACATACTTACATACTTACATACTTACATATTACATACATATTTACATATTTATTATTAGTATTGATACATAAACATCCATAAAATAAAATTACTCAGGTACATTTTAAACATTTTCCTCAAGCGGGATTCGAACCCGCGACCGTTTGGTTAACAGCTAGGATTACTGGCCGCTAGATCAAACGTGTTGTCTGGACTAAAATACATACTGATATTGTCCCCACAGCAGGTGTTTGGCGAGTGGGCGCAAGTCGAAGTTGTGGAGTTGGTGAATGATGGTTCGGGACTGGCGTTCGGTATCGTCGGCGGTAGATCCTCGGGAGTCGTCGTCAAGAGTGTACTACCGGGAGGAGTTGCTGATAGGGTAAGTGGGATACCAACTTATATTGGAACTATATTAGCACTACTAGGTGTTTCGTCCGCGTTGAAAAGTATAAAACGCCATCTACCGTGGAATATCACCAAGTTATACCAGTTGTCATGTTAGTCGTTTCACCCATCGAAATAATATTTATCCCTGCGAGGTTTCACCTGATTTGGATAGATGGCGCTATCTCCCGGGCCAAGCCGCTAGTATTTACTTTTGTTTTAGATTTCCCGTAAAATGAAGCGTTTTCCCGCGGTAAAAAGTATCCTATGTTCATCACAGATAATGTCGGCTCCTAATGGTAAAAAAATTTTTCAAATCGGTCCAGTAGTTTCGGAGCCTATTCTATACAAACAAACAAACAATCAAATCTTTCCTCTATAATATAGTATTGATTATACAGGGCGTCCCAAAGACTATGCGACATGAAGGGAAAGTACCTCAAATATCGTAGATAGGATATTTTGCTGAAAGAAGACTTTATGTTATTTTTAAAAGTTAGTAATACTGCATTCAAAGATTTTCTAAAAATTACTTGCTTCGTCTGGGAATCGAACCGACTTAAATGTGGAAAAAAAATCATCCTTATTTTTATGATGCCAATCGAAAGAATGGACAAAAAATAATAATTCTTCTTAAGTAACATAGTATCTTAAAAGAAAGGAATAACGAGTCATTTTTAATACCAGCAATATTCAGTTATTATGGCATTTAAAAATCGCCCTGACAAATAAGGTCAAATGAACCAACGGGAAATGAGCTCTGATTCAATAACAATAAAGTTTAAATTAAATAAACAGTAGTAAGCATTTGAAAGCATTTTCCGCATTTCTTTTAGTGTTGCCAAGAAACTTTGCCAAATAAAATGATGTAATGCAGATATACTTATTAATAATTCATAAAACACAAAACTTTAATATTAAATATACTTATTTGCTCTTTTTTTATTTACTAGATTTGATAAATAATTTACATATTTTTTGTCAGGCGTAAAATTTTTAGTTTTATTTTTAAACTATCTCCGGAGATGGCGCTGTGTTGGATGTCTTAGGTGGTGTTTAAGTTTTAGTTTTGAAACATAAGGAAATGTGTATTCTGTAAATGTCCTTACCAAAAAGGGAGTGAAAGAAAATTCGCTACTACGAAAAATTGCTTTTGCGAAATTTGTCGCACAAATCGTACATCACTAATTTATAGTTCCATGGACAATCACTCCATAGCCTACAGCGCCAAAATGGCGTTTTTCAAATAATATATATATTCCTGTAATATATACCACACTTTATTAAATCCCAACTTTAATAAAGTCCTGTCAACGCGTCTGCCACCATTTACAGTTAAACACGTCCACGACCTTTTAAAACTCGAGACTGAAAACGTTCCATTTCTTCATGTCCACTTTAAAAAATAAGCAACGCCAGTTAGATGCAAGTCCTTGTCCTAATTTTTCCACAAAACTCGTTGAGAATAACAACGATGAGCTGCATTTAGAACAAGTGTAGCCAAACAACACAAATGTTTACGTAACAAGTCGTCCGGTGATGTGAGGCGGTTTGAGCTTATGTTAGTATGTAGTACTTGTTAGTAGAAAGCAGAAGTAGCTATCAGTAGTTAGTTTTATAGCGAGTTATTATTGGAGTTTACTCCTTAAAGAATCGATTTTCATGTGCGTCGGAGCTGACACATACACTTTTTTTCAACCGACTTCCAAAATAGGAGAGGGATAGTTCTCAATTCGACGCGTATGTTTTTGACAATGTCTTTTCGTTCGCTTCAGTACAGGCCCCGATTTCAAGAAAAAGAGCGATCCCCTTATATCTCAGAGAGTTGTGAAGATATGATATTCAAAAAGGGCTCAAAAGACGCGTATTTGTGAGAGCTGTAAGATGCAAAAAGAATCTTTCAAAAAAGTCAAAAACGAAAAAAGTTATGGCCGAAATAGTGTAAACAATTTGAATTTTTCCCAAGTTTTTGATTTTGCCGCTCGATATTTTGGAAACGAAGAGTGACATCAAAAATCTAAGAAAAATTCCTCTGGACAATTTAGTCAGCTACAATTTGAGCCTAAAATAAATAAGATCAGGTTAAGGGTTTGCCCTGTAGCTTAACCTTTTTGAAAGAAGTCAACAAGTCAGAACAACATATTTTTTCGAATTCCGTACATTCATTTCCAATGTGCTCGATAGTCGTGTGAGGCACGAAATCTGTGAATTTTTTAAAATGTTTGTTACCTCATAACTTTCGACTGGGTGAACCGATGAGACCGAACGGTTTGAATTGTTAAAAAGAGTTATATTTTATTACTAGCTGGCGCCCGCGACTTCGTCCACGTTGAAAAAGAAAAAAGTAGCCTATCCTGTGTCCTGTACGTCTAAATGTTTATCTACCAAGTTTCATGATAATCGCTTAATTCGTTTAAGAGTTATGGAGGAACATACAATACCTACACTTACAGATTTATTATTAGTATTGATTGTTATTCGACGAGCTCGTTGGACGAGTGGCAAGGGTGCTTGCCTAACGTTTCAGGGGCCCCGGGTTCGATTCCCGGCGGGGTCGACTTTGGAAATTTTAATATAATTTTCAAAAATTGACTCTGGTCTGGATTTGAAAAGTAGTGGTAGGACACACTGCGTTTCGCAGTCATTTGGGCAGCCCGTCTGGCGGCAGTAACCACCACCTTACCATCGTGAAATAACAGCATATGTGCTGTTGTGTTTCGGTGAGTGAGTAAGCGATGCCAGAGCCCATTACCCCATCCCTCCCTTATCCGTTATCCTTAATCCTTCTATGGTCGGCAGCGCACTTGTAGCACTTATGGCGTTGCTTGCGTTATAAGCGACGGTAGCCACCTACCCTCAAGTGGACCGTCAGACTGTACTTCGACCTTAACATGAAAAAAAATATAAAATAATTATATTTATTTTCATTGTAAAGTTCGTTACACAGGCTGACGGTCTACTTGATGGTATTAGTAACTATTAACGAGCTTTTTCTATATTTCGTCAATTTCGTCCACCCATTTATTTTCGACCGACGAAAACGAAAAAACAAAAACGGAGGAGGTACTCAATTCGACAATTCTTTTTTTATTTGAAAGGGTGCACCCCCAAGGGAGTCCCATTTTAATTTGGAAAAAAAATTCCAACCCTAAGGGTAGGAAAACAGGGGATGATTGTTCACTCACCGATTGTAGCGTATAACCACGCATAACTTTTTACAGAGTAGTCCGATTTTGATAATTCTTTTTTTAATGTATAGGGTATACCTCGAAGTTGGTCTCGTATAAATTTGGAAAAAAAAATTTACCCTAAGGGTGGGAAAATGGGGATGGGAAAATTAAAAATTAAGCATGTAGTAAATATTAGATTATAGCCACAAAAAACATAAAATAAAACTTTTTAACAAAAAATAAAACCGCCGAAAAAACTGAAAAGCATAAAATAATCTCATTATTTTACCTAAGTAATTTTGAGTCGGCGCAAACAAGCAAAAATTACGTAAAGAGTGATGCGCGGTAGCGACAGGTCGAGTTAGTAACGTCCTAATGCGTTACCGAATCGATTTCTTACAACAATCGACTCTATTTATAAACAACTTTTAATCCATTATAGATATTACTAGCTTTGACTTTGATCACTTTGACAATTCAAGTTGAAGGTAAACGTCAAATAGTCGACGCCATCTTTGAATCCGTTTGATTTGATTCCTTTAATAATCACTTGAGGTTTAATCAAGGGGAGGTCGGGGCGAGTCGGATCGAGAGCTGGTTTCCTAAAATTAGTATTGAACTTTGAGTTTATCTTGAGGGGGACACTCGGGCGATTTGCTTCTTATGAACAGGGTTTAATGTAATCGAATCTATTTTAAGGGTTTATTCTATAAACCAATACCTATTACGAAGTGCTCGTTCAGCTTTGCTCGTTTCAGTACTACGGACGACTAGCTAGTGCCCGCGACTTCGTCCGCGCTTTATGTCTAATATAGCCTACGTCTTATTCTGAGGTATCAATCAATACTAATAATAGATATGTAGGGGTCAGTCGTGGAGTAATTTACTTTGATTTTAGAAATATCGTGTATATAGGCTCTATACATGATACTGAAACTAAATTGACCATTTTTAGAATATTTTTCTGTATGTATGTATGTATGTCCTCCATAACTCTTAAATGAATTAACCGATTCTCATGAAACTTTGTAGATAAACATTTAGACGTACAGGACACAGGATAGGCAATTTTTTTCTTTTTCAACGCGGACGAAGTCGCAGGCACCAGCTAGTGTAGCAATACTTTAAAAAATTGCGATGAACCGACTGTTGTCCGCATTTCTCCAATACAAAACACTGACCGTTTTATTGTCGGGAAATTCCACTGTTGAGAGACACATTTGCAATTTAAAGTAGGCAAGTCCATGAATACCTTTCCAGACGCCACCGTCTTGTGCTTAAATCAAATCTAAATTGCATTTCGTACTTTTACGTAGTCTCGGAGCACGAGTAAATTGCATTTATTACATGCGATTCAGCTACAGTCGATGAAAAAACATCATTAGTGCGGTTCTGTATTCAAAGAGTTCCCATTAAAAGTTTTGCGTGTCTTGGAAAACTCTAAGTTGTAACGTCTATAGTGCTACACTAATATTAAAAAAGACAGAAGCTTTGTATGTTTCACGTTTCTCTCTTTCACGTAAAAACTACTGGGCCAGTTTAAAAAATTCTTTCACCAGTAGAAAACTACACTATCACTATAATATAATCTATACTAATATTATAAAGAGGAAAGATTTGATTGTTTGTTTGTTTGTTTGTATAGAATAGGCTCCGAAACTACTGGACCGATTTGAAAAATTCTTTTACCATTAGAAGCCGACATTATCCGTGATGAACATAGGCTACTTTTTACCGCGGAAAAATGCTTCATTCTTACGGGAAATCTAAAATAAAAGTAAATAGTAGCGGCTTAGCACGGGAGATAGCGCCGTCTATCCAAAATACGGTAGATGGCGTTTTATACTTTTCTACGCGGACGAAGTCGCGAGCACTAGCTAGTACTTAATATTATTTAAGCGAATATTTTTTTAATTGTTGCAGGATGGTCGTCTGCGAAGTGGGGACATGCTGTTACGCATCGGTGCTGTGTCTGTGGTGGGGATGTGCGCACGACAAGCGGCCGCAGTCTTGCGACAGTGCGGTGCGTGCGTGCGACTTTTAGTCGCGCGGCCAGCTGCTTCGGGGACTATGCCTGCCTTACAAGTAAGTTTTTTGAAGTGAAAACTTCTATAGCCGCGTTATACGACTTTGTGTAGGGAAAAAATGTATCGGTTCGCGTCAGCAACATGCCAATGCTCACAGTTATGCGCGCGCAGCTGTCGACGTACGCGATCACGCCAACACATTGCATATACCCGATTGTATGTGTGCACGTTGGACGCTCAGTTTTAAGTTTTCACTTCTGTCAGCAGTCCTCATGACTGCTTCCGTTTTTTTTTTTATTATTTCATCAATAAATAATATTAACAATTGTCAGCGTTTGCTATTTATGTCGACTGAAGAAATTTTTCTATTTTTTTTATTGTCCCTCATTGAATATTATTGATTACTGCTAACCAGAGCCATACCCAGAGCGAGTATGAAGAGCGGGTATAAAGGCACACTAGCGCCATTCACTTAAAAAAACATTATCTCGTGACTGAGAAGGAACTATTAATAACGGCTACTCAAAGCCCTCGGTAAGTATGTCTACAATTTTTTAATACCTTTTATAAAGTTTCATATTTAGACAAGAAGCAATAAAGCTCGATCTAAAGAAAAGCGGCCACATTCCTCTAAATCGTATTTGGTTGCTTCGTGTCTAAATATGGAACTTTATGAAAGGTATCAAAAAATTGTAAACATACTTACCGAGGGCTTTGTGTAGCCGTTATTAATAATTCCTTCTCAGTCACGAGATAATATTTTTTTAAATGAGTGGCGCTAGTGTACCTTTATACGCGCTCTTAAACGATGCGTGGAAGGCAGAAAGTATAATATAAAGTACTCTGTGACGTTACAATATCAAATACTCTGTGGCGTGATATTAAAAATACCCCGGTAACGAACGCGTCCGCGAAGGGAGGTCGTTGTCTTATGTCTGCGCATTGGCGCGTATCTTTTAAACGGAATTGTAAACGGACATTAAAAGCGCCCGCGACTTCGTCTGCGTTGAAAAAGAAAAAAGTATTCTATCCAGTGTCTAAATGTTTATCTACCAAGTTTCATGAAAATCAGTTAATTCGTTTCATAGTTATGGAGGAACATACATACATACATACAATACCTATTTAATAATTGATTGATATAAAATATATGCGTACTCCTTTTAAGGTTAATTTTTTAAAAAAAATTCGTTACTTTTCTTGTCTACCTTTTTTATAATTATAGCTCAGTTTATCTGCGACTTTCCTCTCCATTCTCACCATCTAAGAGCACATTAATTTAAATGTGAACGGTCTCAAAGTAAAATGGAGAGAAGGCTTTATTTAATATTGCGTAACAAGTTGAAATCGTCATGCGCTTACATTTTAATTTTATTTGAGCGAAAGCCACTTGAATTAAAAAACGTAGTAGCGCTCTCGAAATGCTCGTTCGTTGTGCAAATTCGTCCCAGTTAGTAGCATGTTATGTAGGCATGACGTCAAAATATTTTGTCTCGTAACTTCCAGTACAGTAATTTCCATTTTCCGGTCTTCCGGTTCCGGTTGTCAAAGTGACAAGTCGCTAAAATCATTGCTCCATTGTTTTTATACAAAATAATTAAAATATCGAATATAATCCCAAAAAGTTCACGGAAATCGAGAAATAAGTGATAGTGTGCTTTAAGAACATAATAAACAGTGTAATAAAAATAAAATTAACAATTGCATATAACTATTAATCTTTATCTCAGTTTAGGCATTTTAGTGAGTGACAATTAATAAATATTTCATCAAGTTTCATATTTACCCGCCCCACAGACGATATAAAACTACAGTGTTGCCAGTTGTAAAATTTAATAAATAAAACGTTCCGTTACACGCAAATATGAACGAACAGTTTCTAGATTTTTTTAATCAAATGAAAATCCACATGCAAGAACAAAATAAACAAATATTGGCGACAATTAATGAAAAACTGGATCCACTAATAACAGAAATGAGGCGTTTAAAAACAGAAAACGAGAAATTACGCGAAAAACTGGAAACTTTACAACGAAGGGAACGAAGAAATAATATTGTTTTATTTGGAGTAACTGAAAAAGATAACGAATCAGGAAAAATCTTATTGGAGACAGTAACTCATAAAATTGGAAGCAGCACGGAAGTACCAATTAATGCAAACGACATAAATGCAGTATACAGAGTGGGAAAAACATATAACACAAACAAAAGACCACGGCCAATCGTGGTTTCCTTTCTAAACTATTGGAAAAAAGACGAACTGATGAAAAATAAGAAAAAATATAAGGATATTTATTTACAGGAAGACTACCCCAAGGATGTAATCATTAAGAGAAAATCTCTGCAGAAACAAATGTTAGATGAGAGACGAAAGGGAAAATTTGCAGTAATAGATTATGATAAATTGATAATTAAAGAAAATATCCAGAACAGAGAAAATAGACGCGAACTTTTAATGCCTAAGACTACTGATTCTCATCCAGGACAACAATATAGAAAACATTCAGGAAAAAATGCAAGAAAGAACGCCTTTAATTTCATAAGAAATAGTACTTTAAATAACGACATGCAATCTACACCAAAAAACTGAGTACATATTCACAGCAGCCGGAATCTAACAAATTTAACGACAAAACAAAACATATTACCAAAGGAAAAAGACGGAAAAAGCAAATCCCCAATCCGGCTGGTCCCCGTGGGGATAAAGACCATTACCCTTCGCCCTCCATAGAAACAAAACAAACATTAAAACAAACATTGAAAATTTGTACCTATAATGTTCGATCCTTATCCTCACCAGAAAGATTAATTGAACTAATGCATTCCCTTAAAAAAATAAATTGGGATATAATAGGCCTTGCTGAAGTGAGAAAATTTGGACATAAAATGGAAGAATATGATGATTACATACTATGCTACATAGGAGAAACTGCTGGTCAACATGGAGTCGGTTTCATAATCAAGAAAACATACAAGTATAATATAATAGATTTCATTGGAATCTCTGAAAGAGTAGCTATACTAAAATTAAAATTTGGCTATAACTCGGTTTCACTTATACAAACTTACGCTCCCACTGAAAATAGTAGCGAAGAAGAGATTACTGCTTTTTATGACGACTTAAGAAAGGCTCACGAAATACAAGATAAAGTAGCCATCGTTATGGGAGATTTTAATGCCAAGATAGGACAACCAAAAAAATATGAAAACTTGGTAATGGGAAAATTTGGATATGGAAAGCGAAATGAGAGAGGTGCGAGATTAATCCAGTATGCACATGAGCAAAAACTTTCTATAATGAACACTTTTTTCAAAAAAAAACAAAGTCGAAGATGGACGTGGATATCACCCAACCAAAGAACTAAAAACGAAATCGATTACATAATGTGCAACAAACCGAATAATATAACAAATGTAGAAATCGTGGGAAACATGAACTTTCCATCAGATCATCGTATGTTGAGATCATCATTTCTTATAAAAGTGACTAAAATGAGTAGAAAAGCTTTTAGACCACTGCCTAAATCACCGAAAACGGATAGCGATATGTTATTATATACACAAAATTTAAAAGAAAACCTTAATAAAAATCTTGAAACTCTACGAGAAACAGATGACGTACAAATATATTATAACATATTAGAAAATATTATAATAGAAAGTCTTAAAGCACAAAATATACAAAAAGGGAAGAAAAATAAAACAGAAATATTTAGTACCGAAACGATAGATCTTATAAATAAACGCAAAGAACTGATGGCAAGCAAGAACAAATCAAGAGACGAAAAAGAAGAACTAAAACAAATTTTTAAAAAGTGTAAGAAAGCTATTAGAGAAGACTACGCTAATCATAGAAATAAAATCATTGAAAAAAATCTAAACATATATAGAAGTACAAAAAGGGCATATAAAGAACTAAATACACACAAGGATTGGATACAAAAACTAAAGGGACAAGCCAAAACAAACAGTAGAAGGGATGTTATTAACTTTGCTACAGAATTTTATGAAAATTTGTACAAAAAACCTTTAGAAGATAATACACAAAGCAAGGACGAAACGAATTCAGATGAAGAGGATGATCAGCAAAAAGTAGAACTTATTGACCAGTTCGAAATAATAAGTCATATTAAAAAATTAAAACCTGAAAAAAGTCCTGGTCCAGACAACATCTGCAATGAAATAATAAAAATAGGAGCCCCGGCCTTAACTCCCTTTCTGGTAGAACTGTTTAACATGATATTAGAAAACGAAGAAGTCCCCAAACAATGGTGTAGTTCGGATATAATTCTATTGTATAAAAAAGGAGACCCACTAGATATTAGCAATTACAGGCCAATTAGCTTGCTATCCAGTCTTTACAAACTATTTACATCCATACTACAAAACCGTATAGCAACGAAAATTGATAGTAACCAACCCATTGAACAAGCTGGTTTTCGGTCGGGCTTTTCGACCATAGACCATATACATACTTTAGACCAAGTTCTTGAGAAATACAAAGAATTTAACCTACCTCTCTATGTAGCCTTCATTGATTACACAAAAGCTTTCGACAGTATCACACATTCGTCAATCTGGAAAGCTCTAAAAACATGCAGAATAAATAAAACGTATGTGAATATACTAAAAAATATCTACCACAAAAGTGTCAGCAGAGTCAAATTGGAGCATAGAGGAGAGGAGATAAAAATAGAAAAGGGCGTTAGACAGGGTGATCCATTGTCACCAAAGTTGTTCATAGCTGTATTGGAAGAGGTTTTTCGAAAATTAAACTGGAAAAACAAAGGAATTTCACTACTTGGTCGTCGCCTAACACACCTGAGGTTCGCAGACGATATCGTACTTTTCGCAGAGTCGGCGATTGAATTGGAACAAATGATCAAAAATTTAGACACTGAGAGCAAAAAAGTTGGACTTCACATGAATCCAAGTAAAACTAAAATAATTACAAACGGTAGAAGAAGGTCAATCCATGTGGCAGGCAATGAAATTGAGTACGTGAACGATTACATTTATCTCGGAAAACAGGTGTCCTTTAACGATAGCAAGAATGAAGAGGAAGTTGACAGAAGGATCACACAGGCCTGGAAGAAATTTTGGTCGCACAAGGAAATATTAAAAGGAAATTTCAGTCCAAATATTAAAAAAATTGTAATGGACACATGTATTCTGCCAGGCCTTACATATGCTAGCCAAACATGGACTTTCACTAATAAAGTAAGAAATAAAGTTAAAACCTGCCAACGTGCTATGGAGAGAAGCATACTAAAGCTACGAAAGATACAGAAAATAAACAGCAAGGTTATTAGAAATCAAACTAATATTATAGATGCTCTGAAACAGTCTTTAAGTCTTAAATGGCAGTGGACAGGCCATATTTCGCGATACCAGGACCGAAGATGGACATTGCAGGCAACACAATGGCCAGGCCCGACAGGAAAACGACTTAGAGGCAGACCAAGGAAACGGTGGATGGACGACATTGTTGCGTTCGCTGGAAGTGACTGGATGCAGTTGGCTAAAGACAAAGAGAAATGGAGAGGGCTGGAGGAGGCTTTTACCCAGAAGGGGTCCATGGTTTGATAAAAGAAAATAAATCTTGTATATATTGTATTTGTAATTTGTTAGTTATAGGCTATGGAAATAAAAAAGCTTTATTATTATTATTATATTATTATTATTATTATTATAATTTCCATTTTCAACCGACTTCAAAAAAAAAAAAGAGGAGGCTCTCAATTCGACTGTATTTTTTTTTAAATATTTGTTACCTCAAAACTTTTGACTGGGTGAAACGATTTTGATGAATATTTTTTTATTTGAAAGTTGACCGTGTGGTCCAATTTCAATTTGGTCCCGTTCTGACAATGGTATCCGTGAGAAAACGGTTCAAAGTCGTTTTTTTTGGTATATGTATTTTTATTCCTCTTATTGAATTTAGACCGTCATCAGCCTGTCTTTGTCAATCTTAAAATTAAAAAGTTTGTTTTGTCTTTGATAGAATATAAGGGTCTTTGAAAAAAAGATAAAAATAAAGTTAAAGAATACCTAAGGTTTTGACAGGTACGATAATTTGCTTTGGCACCCTTTCTCGACTATTATAGAATATGTTTATAGGGCTTCTATAAACATATTATAGAAGCCCATTTCAAACGTATAGTTTCTATACATGCTACGACTATACGAGTATGCCTGCAGAATGCCCTGCACTTAATATTTCTTTGAAATTCATTAAGTCGTCAGGGGTTAAGGTTAAGAATGAAGATTTTTACATCTCCGTGTAAAATTTTCCTTTAATCGAAATGAGTAAAAAATACTGAAATGAGTAAAAATAGAATAGATAGAGCCTTTTTGGAGTAAGTAGCAGGATACGAGTAGGATATTGCACTTAATACTTCTTTGAAATTCATTAAATTCGGGCATTGTCGGGGGTTAAGGTTAAAAATGAAGATTTTACATCTCCGTGTTAAATTTTCCTTTAATCGAAATTAGTAAAAAAATACCGAAAAGAGTGAAAATAGAATAGATGGAGCCTTTTTCACCCGTCTGTATAGTACCTATATCTAGAGAAAAACTGCAGAATGCTCTGCACTTAATATTTCTTTGAAATTCATTAAATTTGGGCATTGGGTTAAGGTTAATGAAGATTTTTTCATCTCCGTGTAAAATTTTCCTTTAATCGAAATGAGTAAAAAATAGCGAAACGGGTAAAAATAGAATAGATTCCACGCGGAGGTCTATTGTGATCGCGTTTGTATACATAATACAGTCGGCCCGTTGCGTAACTGTTCCCCGGTTATATTTGGGCGCGCATTAGGCTCCCGTCCTAAGCCTAGTTTATCAAACTCGAAGGATATCCGACCCGACCTTGAGCTACAATTACGCTAGCGAAATAGCTCCACGTCATTCTATGGCTACGGGATGAACTGAAATTGCTACGAGTAAATTGTATTTTTTTTTAAGTGAAAATCAAAATCATAATATTTATTTATCAATTAGGTTTCTACAAGAAACTATTATGATCGCCATTATATGTAAATTTAAATTTACCAGGGTTTAGGAAAGAAGCCAAGATGACGATATTGAGAAGAAACCCCGAAAGAAACTCAGGATATTATTCTTTTTGTCATCATTATATATGTATTATATATTATCATTATATATTATATATTTTATATATTTTATATATTTTATAGCACAAAATATACAATTACACTAATCCAGGCTTCTTTGTCGGTTAAATAAATCAGTGATTTTATAACTTCTATAGCCGGCTTATACGACTTTGGGTGGGGAAAAATAGTATCGGTTCGCATCAGATCACGTGAGCGAAGTGGACTGCAAAAGTTCGTGCGAAAGAAATAGGTAGCCTTGCGAATATATTTCCAGTCTACAGAGAAATTCCAATGAACAGTCAAGCTATTCATTACACAGACCGCTTCACAAGTCTAAAAGAAGTAAGTACCACTTTTAGTTATGCAAATGAGAAGGTTCTTTGCTGTTTTCAACGACCTATTGTCAACGACTTCACCTGCTCTCTTCAAATTAGTTTTTAATGACAGATCGATATTTGATTCTGCCTATACTTATTGAGTGTATGTTGCAACATCAGTTACTCTATTATTTTCTAAGTTTATTATGCTACTAGCTGTGCCTGCGACTTCGTCCGCGTTGAAATTTCATGAAATTACATGAAAATCGGTGAATTCGTACAAGAGTGATGATTGATTGATGCTATCTAATATGCTATGATAATACGACCCCACGTTACTATGGGCATCCATAGTACAATTATTACACATTTAGTTATGAGGTTACGATTATTGTAACCTAACTAAAAATATTTTTAAATAAAACTAGCAACAAGTGAAAACAGCATGAAAATCGGTCCAGTAGTTTTTGAGTTTATCGCGAACAGACAGACAAACAGACAGACGCAACGGAGGACTTATAATATGTAAGGATAATTATGTAGTGATAATAACAGGCAAGCAGCTGGGAATGTTATGTAATACCTCTACGGAAAGTGTAGCAAAGTTCTACGAAAAGTTTTGGACAGTGCCGTAGTATCGTAGCGCGTCTACGAGAAGCGTAGCAGAACAAAAGGATTTCTCGGTTGTGCAAAATAGGAAACACAAAATTTCATTTGGCAAAACGCCCTGCAATGTATTACCAGTGCTTTTTTTAATTTCTTGCATGTTTCCAAGTTGTATTGCACCTACACTTATAAACCTGAAAGTTTCATGTTTTATTTATGTTTTACATATATTTTTTTACATTTCTATCTTTACGTAATAATACAAATAATACCAGATGTAGTACATCGATGCTCTATTATATTTAAATCACAATAGTTTTAAAAACAATTATTACCTACATATATGTGTCTACATATAGTTAAGTCACAATAACCGCTTGTTTTGAAGTGGAAACTTCTTTAGGCCCGTTGGGCATTTATCTTAAAGATGGGAAAAAACCATTGAACACGCGACACTGTTACCGTAACCGTCACCTCTGTATATACATTAGATACATATTTTGTGTATATACGTACATAGATACACATGCATGTTTTCATTTTTTGATATGGGAAAAAACCATTGAATTCGCGACACTGTAACCGTAACCGACACCTCTGTATATAAGTATGTACATATATTGTGTTATGTACGTACATAGATACATATGCATGTTTTCATTTTTTGATATGGGAAAAAAACATTGAATTCGCGACACTGTTACCGTAACCGACACCTCTGTATATAAGTATGTACATATATTGTGTATGTACGTACAATATACACATGCAAGTTTTAATTTTTGGATATGGGAAAAAACTATTCAATTCGCGACACTGTAACCGTAATAGACACCTCTGTATATAAGTATGTACTTTCCTTACGATTCAAGAATACACAAGTTTTTTTTTTCAAATTAGTCAATCAAAATAGGTAGAATAATCCTTATTCAACTAAATGGGCACACATCTTTATAAAAAAATCTCTCTATAGTTCTTGTTTTGTCTGAGTTGGAGTAAATCATTTTATTTCTATCCTTTTTTCCAAACAACATGGAGCTGTTGAATGAACCTCGTATTTGTTTAGCAATCAATCACTTACAAGCAGCATACAGCCACAAACCGTTGGGTAAACTGTCAGCTTGTGGACTGCTTTTAAAAAAAACCCTGAGAAATCACATCGTTTGTTAAACATTCAGATTTTTTTTCGCAATATATATTTTCATAAAAATAACGCCTGAATTTGTCGTATGAATAATATAGTATTTTACTGAATCCAATATGGAGGCGCGTAAACGTTAGCGTTTTCACAGTATAAGAATGTGACAGAAGGTTACGAAAAAGTCATAATATTATCGTCTTTAAAGGCGAAAATAAGTAATTTTCAAGTAGTGGTAACCACCTCCTTACAGAAAACTATCGTGGAATCACAGCATATAATGTGCTGTTATGTTTCGGTGAGTGAATAAAGAATGCCTAGCCCCTTTAGTCCTTTAGTCCTTCTGTGGTCGGCAATTTTTGTTATTATTCGTACGAATTTGTGTTAATAAAAAAAAATGAATTCACAATAAAATCTATTTTCTATACCTGACCATATCACATTAATATCATCGACCTTGTGACATATTATAGATGTGTGCTTGCAACATATCAACCTTACTGTGGTTAAACATGTTAAAATTTACATACTACCTAAATTATCGACGTTACTACCACTAGTTATGTTGTACGAGCAAACGATGCGTTTTCGTCGCGCTATGAAAATGATCGTGCGATGGTCCAACATCAACAGGGTGTTCTAATAGATCGTGCAATGCCCATCGCGCGATGATTAAAGCCTCGTATTCACTAGGGGACAATAGTTGCGCGATACGTTTCGCTAGAGATGTCGGGTGATGTTGAGCGACGTCGCGTCGCCCGACATCGCACGACAAGTCTGGCAACATTGCATGACTTGTTCCTTGTCGCCGCGTCGCTTCAGTCACCGAGTATAGAGAAAACAATGTGGACGTACGATGTAGTGCTACATCTAAATTTAAATGTGGACGAAGATCACGAGACGTGATGTCGCGCGACATTGGTCGACATCACCCAACGTCCAATTTCACGCGACATCTCTAGCGACACGTGTCGCGGGACATTTTGTCTCCTAGTGAATACAAGGCTTTAGCACTGTCATCGCAACGGCGCGGCGCTAAACTCAAGTGGTGCGTGTACAGTAGAAAGCTATTTAAAATGCGTTTGAGTAATGTTTACATACTATAGTATGTATCTTGTGGGTTCTACGTGTCGGAGTGGAATGTCACGTGACGTGACATCCGCCGGCGCCCGCAACCGGAAGTGGGACGTCAGCGCTTCCTGGTTGCACTTAATTACACTGACTTACTTTTAATGGACGCTGAAATAAAGTTGAATTTAATATACATTGCAAAATAATGTCATGGTAAAATTGTATCGTGACTTAACTGGGCTACGAAGGAGGCTTTTCGATTAATTTTTGAAGATTTTTTTGGAATTGTTCAACCTTATTCCTACTACTACTACTACTGCAAATACTGTCTTATACCAATTAGATAGTAGCGATGCGACCCCGACTTCGCACGGTTGCAATTTTCTTCTCAAACTGATATATACAAACATTCCTCATTTATCGCTCTTTCCAGTAATGGCAATCGTATCAAAATCGGATGGGTGGTATAGAAGTTAGTGAGGAAACAGACAGAAACGAGCAGAAACTATATTTTATAATATCCTAATGACCTGCTCCCGGCTTCGCCCGCTTTGCATTTCTATATATAAAAATCTTCCCCGTTTATCTGTCTTTTATATGTGTAAAGCGAATTAAAATCGGTCTATCCATTCTCGAGTTTTTGAAGCGTATATAAACTTAACAATTTAATATATTATGTATAAAGATTAGAGACATAAATATACTGTATTTAATTAAATTAAAATTAAATAAATTAGATATACACATTCATACAAAATAAAAAATATTAGTAGGTACTGTCAAAACGTGAAACATAACACTATAAAATAAATATAGCAAGCTTTTACCACTTAACATCAGCGCTATGTTGATTGATCGCCTGTTGTACGGTACACAAAAAAAGTTGTTTTGTAAAAAAGAAAAAAAAGTTTACGGCCTATTCTCAGACCTACCGAATACATATACAAATTTTTTTTTATAAAAATCGGTCATGCCATTTCGGAGGAGTTTGGTCACAAACACTGTGACACGAAAATTTTAGATAGATGTAGGTACATATAAATATGTTACATATCTCTCGAGAATCACTCTATCCATTGGTAAAAACAGCGTGAAAATCGGTACAGTAGTTTTTGAGTTTATCGCGAACAGACAAACAGACAAACGCGGCGGAGGACTTTTGTTTTATAATATGTAAGAATTGAAACCTCTTTTCTACAAATGTTTTCTTAGCTTCCAATTTCCCAAAAACATAGGCGGTCGATTATTAAATACGTAAAGAATAAAATGGAATATCTCTAGGTTATTCTTCTGACGCTACCAAATTTCGTATTCTGTCGTCAGCGGTCCCGCGAGTTTCGTCAAATATTTTGATAACACTCCAGTGCAAACTTTTTACAGCGTACGTGACGTTTAGTTTCGTCACATTTTCATATTTTTCTGAAATATGTCATTGCTGCTAAAAATTAATTTTTTTTTAAACCTGCTAGGACAACTATTTTAATATGTCAAAATCTGTCGATTAAGTAAAAGCTTATTTATTTCTCAATTATTTTTTTTTGTCTCAATTTGAAGACAAAATCTTCAAGGGATATGATTTGGTTAACAGTAGACTAAACGTGTCGTAAAAAAATGTGTCAAAAAGATGGCTTCCTGTGCCATGAAACAGATAGTGTAAGGGAAAAGGACACAGGGCCAATTTTGTTTACATTATTTGCTTTGTATCCTTGGCCTTACTATAGAAAATATCTCAAGAAAAAAATATCTCAAGAACATCTTCTACAACCTTGACATGTATGACAGCTGAACATATCTTTCAATGTTCATGTTTCAATGTACCCACGTCAAGAAAATTAAAGTAAGTCGGCCCACTGAACACATCAAATTATATTGACCCTTCCTCGATATTTGACGAGCTTGTTGGCTAAGTGGCAAGGGTGCTTGCCTAACGTCCCAGGGGTTCTAGGTTCGACTCCTTCGTTCAACTTTGGAAATGAACATTTCAAAGTTGGGTCTGGTCTGGACTTGGAAAGAAGTAGCAAGGGTACACTGCGTTTCGTAGTCATTTAGTCATACAGAATACTGAATCAATACTAATTCTCTTAGACCAATTAACTGATTTTCATGATGAACTTCAATACTAATAATAAATCTGTAAGTGTAGGTATTGTATGTATGTATGTATGTATGTTCCTCCATAACTCTCCTTTAGACGTACAGGACAAAGCGTAGGCAATTTTTTTCTTTTTCAACGCGGAAGAAGTCGCGGGCACCAACTAGTAACAGTATAATTATGTATATGTTTCGGTGAGTGAATAAGGGATGCTAGAGCCCATTTCCCTATTCCATCCTAATCTCTATCCTTATTCCTATAACCGATTTTGGGACTGTTTGTGATTGTGAGGTATTGCGACGCGGGGATGGGGGAGGCCGGGAATGAACGAGACGCAATGATAACATTTTGTACGAGAGAAAGCAGTCCGCCGTATTGTTAGCAACTCTACATGCGCAAACGAAAGATTGCTCAAAGTCCAGGGGCCCTAGCCAAGAGCAAACCAGTACAAACGGGAGCGATGTGTATTTACGAAACGATAGAAAATAAATCCCGGTGATTGGTAGTTGTAACGCCCACATAAAATTTTGACCAATCACTGGGCTTTATTTTCTATCGTTTCGTAAATACGTAACGCTCCCGTGTGCATTATACTATGGTCGTCAGCGTATTAGCAGCACCTTTGGCGTTGCTTGCGTTATAGGCGACGGTAGCCACCATCATCAAGTTAATCTATATGTCGACCATAACATAAAAAAAAATACTAAATTTATAATATTAGTATAGATTAGTAGGATTTCCAAATATTATTTATATAATTATATGTATTATTTGTTTTGCTCCTCTGCAGTCTTTAGGGGCATCACCAGCGCCAGTGGTGCCGTCCCGTCTACTGACAGATCCAATAGAACTCGAGCGAAGACTGGCCGAAGCGGGTCACGACGCCTTCGGAGCTCTCTGTGAAGATGCTTCACCACCATCGCCTCCGCCAACGATAATTGAAGAAAGACTTCACCATAGGGTACCAATTTCTAGATTTTTTTCATATATTTCTTTAAATATCACATATCTTGCGAGACGAACGCACGGCGCTGTGATTGATTTTTATATATAAAAAGAAAGACTACAAATTAAAGAAAGATTATACCCCGGCTTCGCATTTTTGCATTCTTTTTTGCATTTTTCTAGCCGTTCTCGAGTTTTGCGCTTTGCAACATATTTAGGGATTCAATATTTTGTCTGGTTCGCCATATTTCGTCAAGGTATTAGGCGTTTGAATATCATTAGTTCATTTCCTAGTTGATTTCACTAATTTTCACACGTTCGATTGATGTGAAATTTGATATACTGTTACCTCGAACTGTATACTGTAACCTTGATCTGATGATGCAGCACCAAGTAGTCTCCAGGACAACCAACTCCTCAGCGACTTACAGCAGACATAGCGTGTTTGGTCTCAATAGAAAGTCCCTTAGTTTATAATAATTTAGTTTATAATGTCTCGTATGAGTATATAATATTTTTAAATTTATTTTAATTTTATTTACAGCCCGTAGCATCAATAGTAGCCGTAGTTCCTCGGGGCGCTTTGGCAGCCAATCTTAGACCTCCGCCATTAAAGCCAGTACCTATTGAACCTCAGCCACCACCTTTGAGGTAATGGAAACTAATTAAATAAAAATCATTTTTTTGCTATACTTGCCAGCTGACATGCTGACTATATACATGCTGTATAGTCAGCATGTCAGCATGCTGACTATATACTGACTATATACTGACTATATACTTACTATATGCTGACTATATACTGACTGTATACGTTCGCTTAGGAATGCAAACAACACCAGATAAGAGTCAAAAATTTGACGAGCCCGCTTTATGAGTAGTTAGACCTGTGGTTTTGTTTGTGTTTTAGGCGACGGTAGCCACCTACCATCAATTGGATCGTCAGCTTGTCTATCGACCTTAGTATAAAAAATAATAAAAATAAGTGTATCTGAATTAAAATAGATTATTTACCATGATCAAAAATACTTTTAACTACAACAGAGTGTGTATAGGACTATATTATTATTTAACTAGCTGCTGCCCGCGACTTCGCCCGCGTAACTTTGTAAATTATATACTAAAATCTTCTTCGAGAACCACTCTATCCATTGGTGAAAACAGCATGAAAATCGGTGCATTAGTTTTTGAGTTTATCGCGAACAGACAAATAGACGCGGCGGAGTAATTTGTGTAAGGATTTGGGACTGGGACTCACATTGCTATGCAAATAAAATTATGTGTGAAATTTTTTATCATCCTGTGTATGGGTTATATATAGCCTATGCTATAGGTTAACCTACCTGGGGCCCTAGCCAAGAGCACAATGCAAACGGGAGCGTTACGTATATTTACGAAACGATAGAAAATAAAGCCCGGTGATTGGTCAAAATTTTATGTGGGCGTTACAACAACCAATCACCGGGCTTTATTTTCTATCATTTCGTAAATATACGCAACGCTCCCGTTTGCATTGTGATCTTGGCTAGGGCCCCTGTTCGCTCATAGACTGTGCTTCATTAATTAAATAACGTATGTTATATTACTAAGGTTACCATTGGACATGGCAGTTCGAGGGTCTGGTGAGCCAGAGACGCTGAGCTATCAGGTGGAGCTAAATAAAGATTCTGCATTGGGTCTGGGCATAACTGTCGCAGGATACGTTTGTGAACAAGGTATATTGGGTGATGAATATTCGGACGACAGTTAATGAAATATATATTTATCAATTTTTAAAACAACTTTATTTTTTAGATTTTTTGTATTTTTACTCCATTGTGAACACATCTTACACTTTCAGCGTACCTGCTGACCTTTTCTTGTTAAAAAAGCATGCTTATAAGCTTGCTTAAAACTAGCATGTTTCGTAACTGTTCACATTTACAAGAAATAAGCATGCTAATTTACCTTTGTACCTGAGTCATAGATGTTTTATATTTATAATATTTGTATATTTGTATTTTTGTATGCTCAAAAATCAAACTACTGTTGATTTTTTACCATGCTCACAATAAGCATGCTCATTACTAGCAGCGTTCCGACACACATGCTACTGAGTAGCAAATGCTCAATAATAGCATGCTTTCAATAAGCATGCTCATTAGTAGCAGCGTTCCGACACACATGCTACTAAGTAGCAAATGCTCAATAATAGCATGCTTTCAATAAGCATGCTCATTAGTAGCAGTGTTTCGACACATATTCTACTAAGTAGCAAATGTTCAATAATAGCATGCTTTCGTGCTATTAATGAGCATGCTTATTGTAAGCATGATCAAAAATCAAACCACTGTTGATTTTTTAGCATGCTTACAATAAGCATGCTCATTAGTAGCAGTGTTTCGACACACATTCACTAAGTAGCAAATGCTCAATAATAGCATGCTTTCGTGCTATTAATGAGCATGCTTATTGTAGCATGCTCAAAAATCAAACCACTGGTGATTTATTAGCATGCTTACAATAAGCATGCTCATTACTAGCAGGTGTTTCGACACACATGCTACTAAGTAGCAAATGCTCAATAAATAGCATGCTTATTGTAAGCATGTTTAAAAATTAAACCACTGTTGATATTTTAGCATGCTTACAATAAGCATGCTTAAAAATTAAACCACTGTTGATATTTTAGCATGCTTACAATAAGCATGCTTTTTACTAGCAGTGTTTCGACACACATGCTACTAAGTAGCAAATGTTTAATAATAGTATGCTTTCGTGCTAGTAATGAGCATGTGTGTCCGTAGCTTTATGAATAAAAAAACTTCTTGTTTTGTCAATGAAATTTCCAACACTGTCATAGGATTCAAATGACTCAAACATGCGAAATGAATATACTCGGAAAAATTTTCACTTTACAGTTATTTGTAAGCGTTATTTCGTGTTCAATGGACATTTTTTTTTTCAGAGGAATTGAGCGGAATTTTTGTGAAAAGCATTAGCGAAGGCAGTTCTGCCGATCATTGTGGAAAGATTCAGGTCAACGACAGGATTGTCGAGGTGAGATTTTTTTTTACATTTGAAACTTCAAAGATATTCTAAAATTAAAACTAACTCGTAACGCATACCGTGTGACAATTTCTTCATTTTACTCCCATAAATTTTCATACCATGGGCTTATACAAAATCGATCCTTAAGGTAATACAAGTTAAATTTCCTCCATACAACGTAGAATGATTATTACTCCGCTGTTTTATGTTTAATTTACAAAAGTAAGCACGATACCGATTTATGTTGTCGTTAACTAGGTTCATAAGTATACAAACTTTAAAAAAAAATATTAATTTAAAAGATATGATCCTTGAAAAATCCATATTTTAACACAAGTTTTAATGAAACTTTGAGGCTGATTAGGTCTATCCAGTGTACAAAAACTCCAAAATACTTTGCATACAAACGTTGATTAGTTATTCAAGAGTTCAAATAACTTTACACGAAATAGATATATGCAGTAGTTTTGTCGAAAAGAGTATACGCCCAAGGGTCTGTTTATGATTTTATTTTTGGTATGAATCATTGTGTGAGACAAGAGTTATTTTAGCCATGAGACGGATGAGTTCGGGCCGCCGACTTGTTTCACCTTAAGGAGTAAACTTCAAAAATTTTAATAACTAGATTATATTAATTATAAATTATATTAACCAATAAAGACCGCAAAGAAAATTCCTGAAAAATCTAGTGTCGTCTAATAAAGTCAGTGGCGTGGTGTGACTGGAACGATGTTAACAATGATATCATCTCATGAATATTGCCTCCGGATAGTTTCGCGTAGAAATAAAATGGGATCTTACTGGAGTTATATGCAAATTAAAATCAACACATTAAGTTTAATTAAAATTAGCTAAAATTAAGAAAGATTTTATTCGTGAACCTTTGAATTTCAAAGTCACAAGCCTTGAAACCTACTTAAAGCGAAGTCTATACAAATAATTTATCCTAATTATTATTATAAATGCAAAAGTGACTGCGTTACACTTTCACGCCTTAACTACTCAATGGATCATCGTTAACTTTTGAATAGGTACACATTGTCATGGACATATTTCGCAAGTGATTCTTGAATGTAGCCAGATTCCTGATATTTTTTATATTTTTTGGAATTTTATTATACAAGTGTGGTGCCATACAAAAGACGCTTATCTTTTTCATTCGAGGTTTGTCAGGGACCATACAAAGTTTATCATTATGGCGTGGACGCTTCATGAACTTAAATGAGCCTATAAACATGATATCTCTGAAAATAAAGAGACTTGACTTGACATCATGACCAACCCTTAAGGTACTACAGATTTATTATTAGTATTGATTACTGTACATTGTATTGTCCTACGGCTGAGATGATGATGATGATGATGATGACTGCACATTATTCCCGACGAGCCATATTAAATTCCGCATATTGTATTACGTGTTATACGGAGGTTGAAATTCCGATTTTAAAACAAATGCGAAGAAATTAGAGAAACATATGGCGTGTGTTCGTCAACAGACAAGATCAAAGTAAAACATTTCATTGTTTTATTTACTTTTCGTCTGTATTTGTAGAAGTTTTATTTTTAACCGTTCACTATCAAACGAATGGTAGCGCGTGCAACTAAAACACTTGTTTTTTCTTTGGTTGATGTAATGTAATAAGTACCTACTTAATTATTCATAATTGAAGAGTTTTTTTTTTTTTTTTTTTTTATTCAAGAAACCCTCCAGCATTATGCGCTGAAGCCTATATTCACTACTCATTCATTCCATTTCTCGCTTTCTTGCCTCTCGCACTTTTATTCTTCATACTGTATCTTTCTTTCATCCATCACTCATTCATACTGTTGCATGTGGGATTCCCGCCTATCGATCCTAATCTGTCTATCTATTTATCATTTTTCCCTTATTCCGTTAATCCTTAATCCTAGCAGTTGGGGCAACATAGGGTAAATAATTATACACAATATTAATAATATTACACACATAAGTAGTCAATATAAACATTAAATATAAAACACTAAAACATTAATAATTCAAATTCAATTCAATTCATTAGTAATTGAAGAGTTTGTTTGTTTGTCAAAATATTACTTCGTCCTCTTTGGTAATACATACAAATAACTAAGTATTATTTGTTCATCAGGTTGACGGTGTATCTTTACACGGTGTGTCGAATCACAGAGCAGTAGCACTTCTGCGAGACGCGAAAGGTCCAGTCGTCAGATTGAAGGCTTTGAGGTAATGAGATTTTAATATGAACTTATGGTTTTTTTTAGGTTTAAAAGTAATTTTAAGAGGTTTTTTTTATAAGATTTCAATTGTGTTAGGATTTTTCTTTTACTTTTTACTTTTGTTTTAAAAGTTGGCAGCACATATTTTATAGAATAACTATAAATAAATATGTAATAAATAAATAAATAATAAATAACACCTCCACACATTCCACACAGCACCATCTAATTCCACACTATCAGTGTTTATGGATACCTACCAGACAGTTGATATACTACATACATAGATTACTTTTTTGTAAATACATACATATTATAATACAAGTCAGCTTTCCTCCATACAAATGTAGAAAGATTATTACTACGCTGTTTTATGTTTAATTTACAATAGTAAACATGATACCGATTTACCTTGTCGTTAACTAGGTTCCTTTTTATACAAACTTAAAAAAGAGGTATTAATTTAAAAGAAAAAAAATTTGAAAAATCGGTATTTTAATACAAGTTTTAATGCAACTTTGAGGGTGAATAGATCACTCTATTGTACAAAAACTCCAAAATACTTTGCATACAAACATTGATTAGTTATTCAAGAGTTCAAATAACTTTACACGAAGTGAATATATGCAGTAGTTTTGTCAAAAAGAGTATACGCCCAAGGGTCTGTTTTTGGTATGAATCATTGTGCATCTCAGTCGAGTGATCTTCCCGCGCTTTGTGTTGTGTGAGACAGATTGAATTTTAGCTACACACACCAATGAGTTCGAGCCGCCGACTTGTTTCACCTTAAGTGTCATTGAATCCGTTATCTGTTCTGAGATATTTTATCATTTCACATTAGATAGATAACGATATTTTATTGCAAATGTATACTGTACTTAACTAACATTGAAGTGTTTTATAAATGTGTTTGCTGTGAGTGAACAACTTATTTTTTATTTTGTGACAACTATCAATTAACAGCAGGAACACGTGTGGTTGTGTTTTGTAAGTAGTAAGGGACGACAGATTTTCAATAATCAGATCCGCAGGCTTATTATCTATCTAAATGCCTCTGCTGAGCGATTGGCGAAAAATGTGCAATATCACACTAAATCGTTAATTTATGAGCTACGTGATACGATTTAGTGTGATATTGCACAATTTTTTCGCATTTTTCGCCAATCGCTCAGCAGAGTCATTTAGATAATAAGCCTGCCGCTCTTCACTACATAAATATTATAAAACAAGGTCCTCCGCCGCGTCTGTCTGTCTGTTCGCGATGAACTCAAAAACAACTGCACCGATTTTCATGCCGTTTTCACCAAGGTTTTAGTATATAATTTGCATCCGTGCGAAGCCGGGAACAGGCCGCTAGTGTAATAGGCTCCGAAACTACTGGACCGATTTGAAAAATTCTTTTACCATTAGAAGCCGACATTATCCGTGATGAACATAGGCTACTTTTTGCCGCGGGAAAATGCTTCATTTCTACCGGAAATCTAAAATAAAAGTAAATACTAGCGGCTTGGCCCGGGAGATAGCGCCATCTATCCATAATACGGTAGATGGCGTTTTATACTTTTCTACGCGGACGGAGTCGCGAGCACCATATATAATAATAATATATAAAATCTCCAATTAAATTATGTTTTAGATACCTTCGTGGCGCGGGTTTCGAGAGGCTACAGAAAGCGCTGGCAGCACAAGATGGAAAGAAAATACCAATAGCACCTCCCAGTCCTTCGGTGACGTCATTAGCCAAATACAGCTTCAGTGTGGTAAGTAGATTCTGACAGTTAAAAGAAGGTTGACGGACCAGTAAAACACTAGAAGGGGGATTTTGAGCGGGGATTCGAAACTGGATAATTTTTGCTTGTTTGGCGCCGACTCAAAATTACTTAGGTAAAATAATAAGATTATTTTATGCTTTTCAGTTTTTTCGACGGTTTTATTTTTTGTTAAAAAGTTTTATTTTATATTTTTTTGTGGTTATAATCTAATATTTACTACATGTTTAATTTTTAATTTTCCCACCCTTAGGGTAGGATTTTTTTTTTCAAATTTATACGAAACCAACTTCGAGGTATACCCTATCCATTAAAAAAAGAATTATCAAAATCGGACTACTCTGTAAAAAGTTATACGTGGTTATACGCTACAATCGGTGAGTGAACAATCAATCATCCCCTGTTTTCCTACCCTTAGGGTTGGAATTTTATTTTCAAATTAAAATGGAACCCCCTTGGGGGTGCACCATTTCAAATAAAAAAGAATTGTCAAAATCGGATCACCCTGTCAAAAGTTATGCGTGATCATACATACATAAAATATACGCGTCGAATTGAGAACCTCCTCCGTTTTTGTTTTGAGTTGCTTCACTAAAAATGGCATAGTAGAATATCACCGCACTCACAGCTTGGAGTGATATTTCAAATTAGTTGCACCAAGTTGTCCTTAAGGTGAACACGTGTTACGACTTGCACCGCCACTTATTACTAAATGTTAAGGTTCAAATCAGTCATGCAACAATTACATTATTCCTCTTTTTATCAGAAACTAGCTGGTGCTCGCGACTTCGTCCGCGTGGAAAAGTATAAAACGCCATCTACCGTATTTTGGACAGATGGCGCTATCTCCCGGGCCAAGCCGCTAGTATTTACTTTTATTTTAAATTTCCCGTAGGAATGAAGCATTTTCCCGCGGTAAAAAGTATCCTATATTCATCATGGATAATGTCGGCTTCTAATGGTAAAAGATTTTTCAAATCGGTCCAGTAGTTTCGGAGCCTATTCTATACAAACAAACAAACAATCAAATCTTTCCTCTTTATAATATTAGTATAGAAAAATTTCGTTTCCAGTACGACGAATCAACAGTGATAGAAGCTGAACCTGATTCAGAAATTCAACCTCACCTGCCATCGCCAAATTCACCGTCCGAAGAAGCAGAGATCGTTATAGGCAGAGATGATGAAGTGTCCGAGAGGGAAGCCAGAAGGATTCAGGACAAATGGCGGGACATATTGCAGAATGAGTCAGATTGGCCTGGACATCAATATGAATATGATATCATTGTAAGTAGAGTACTCAGACTTTTATTTATTTATTTTATTTATTAGGAAGCCAACACAGTACAAAACAATCCATACACTACATCACATTTAAACACTCTTTTATAATTTATATACTCCACTACAAATTAAAACGCCATCTACCGTATTTAGGATAGATGGCGCTATCGCCCGGCCCAAGCCGCTAGTATTTACTTTTATTTTAGATTTCCCGTAGGAATAAAGCATTTTCCCACGGTAAAAAGTATCCTATGTTCATCACGGATAATGTCGGCTTCTAATGGTAAAAGAATTTTTCAAATCGGTCCAGTAGTTTCGGATCTTTCCAAATCTTTCCTCTTTATAATATTAGTATAGATAGGCTTACTCAGCATGCATTAAAAACAAACACAAAATGACATTTCTGCTTACAGAATAAAGCTAATAAGAAATAGGATATAAAAAACTAAACCATACAAAACAAAAGAATAATTGTAGACAAATAGGCACAAATTTATCATCCGGAATGTACACTAATTGTGTGTCCTTGAGTTAGAAGTTTGACGCTTTACTTGATGGTAGATGGATACAGTCGCCAATAAATCCTAATAACATGAAGAATTGGGAGGATAAATAATTATACTATATTTCTCCTTTCAGGTGGGCACAATAATTAAAGAGAAGGATAGTGGTCTTGGTATATCACTAGAGGGCACAGTACGCGTAGTAGCTGGAAAAGAAGTTCAAGCCAGACATTACATTAGAGCGATAGCTCCAAACGGACCAGTCTCGAAGTTAGGAATCCATAAAGTTGGAGACGAATTGTTGGAGGTAAGGCCAGTGGTTTTAATGGGAATAGCTATTATTTGTGTAGCAATTTAATATGGCGATAATATGGCGATAGTAGTGGTAGGGCACACTGCGTTTCGCAGCCATTTGGGCAGCCCGTCTGGCGGTAGTAACCACCACCTTAGAGAATACCACCGTGAAATAACAGCATTATAATATGTGCAATTGTGTTTCGGCGAGTGAGTAAGGGATGCCAGAGCCCATTACACCATCCCTCCCTTATCCCTTATCCTTAATCCTTCTATAGTGGGCAGTGCACTTGTAGCACTTATGGCGTTGCTTGTGTTATAGGCGACGGTAGCCACCTACCATCAAGTGGACCGTCAGCCTGTCTGCGACCTTAACATAAAAAAAAATATAAAAAAAAAAATCATGGATATTTTACATACAATGACAAACTATAATGTGTACTTCGTCCACGTTCTCTATAGCCTATAGGCCTAGCCTTCCTCGATAAATGTACTATCCAATACAAAAAGAATTTTTCAATTCGAACCAGTTTGTGAGGTTCCTGAGATTTGCGCGTACAACCAAACAAACAAACTTATATATTGATATATATAAACTATATAAAACTTGATACATAAACTTATATATTGATACTTGTATATTGGTATAGATTGATAGATTTTGTCAGAGATGGAAATGGATTTCCATCAAGGTTGGGATTCAATGTGCACGTTCGGCGCAGTTACGTTCCACAGCTTTTTTATATTGATTGTTAAATAGGTAAATGGCTGGAGAGTACTAGGGGCTCATCACGTGGAAGTAGTCACGAGACTGCGAGCCGTGACGTCACCGGTGTTGTTGGTGTGCGTTAGGAAAAGAAACGATGGGCGGAGTAAAAGCGAAAATGGTTTTACGAGGGTAAGTCATTCCTGAATATCTACAAGTACAATTACATAGGTATAAATAACTTAAGGACTCCGAATATAAAATTTAAGGCAACAGCTTCCTTTTCAACAGTTTGTTTCGTTGAATGCTTGCGAAGCGATATAAAATGGATTAATTATGAGCGTTGTAAAAAAGTTCAGCGAGCTATGGAGAGAGCTATGCTTGGGGTTACTCTGCTAGATAGAATCAGTAAGATGAAGTGGCAGTGGGCAGGACACTTAAGTATGGAGAGCCGACGACCGCTGTGGCCCTAAGGTTCTCGAGTGGAGCACAGCATGGAATGTCCCCGCAAGGTAGAGGAAAGGCCCCATTAATGCGTTGCGTTGCGTTACGTAGTCGCAATGGATCAAGGCAATTGTATGCCACACGCAAAGGGCAACGCAAGAGGGCAACGTACGCCGTCGCACAGTTATAGATATAAGTGAAAAATGTATATCGATATGGTCCGCTTGCGACAGCGCAACGCATTTATGTTGCATGTCATAAAAATATATGAAAAACGTCGCAGCGTCGATGCTGCAACGCTATATAACGCAACGCAACGCACTAATGGGGCATAAGTCGTAGGGCAGCGGACGGACGATGGCTTCTGCCTGCTATTGGAAAACTATGGGGAGCTCTATGTCCAGCAGTAGACGTCATACGGCTGAGAAATGAATGGACTGGACTAAAGTTTGTTATGTATTTGTCAATTTCAGAGCAATATTCTTGGTGGCAGTTTACAAGATCTGTTAACACCTCCACAAAGACTGATTAAGGCTAAGTCGGAAAGTTCGATTGCTTCGCTCTGCAGCGCTACTACTGTCATGTCAGCTGGACATGACCATGATGGTGAGTTTGAATGCAACACTAAAAGTTTTGTGCGATACGTCTGGTCTAGTGGCTCTATTAACCGTAGCTGTTAACCAAAAGGTCGCGGGTTCGAATCCCGCTAGCAGCAAATGATTATGTGTTAACATTTTACCTTTGTACCTATGGATATTCGTATTTATAATATGTATGTATTTACAAAAAAAGTAATCTATGTAGTAGTTATATCAACTGTCTTCGTATCCATAATACCAGAATTAGTTGCTTACTGTAGAACTAGATGGTACTGTATGGAATATGTGAAGATATTATAAAAATATATTATTATTATAAGAGTTTAGAAACATCTTAAAAACGCGGAATCTATAATTATTGCCTTTGAGATTATAGCACCAATAGTGTAGTAGTAAAATGGATAATAAATGAATATCTTTTTGATTTTCCAGAATTTTGTACTGACGAACTAGAAAGGAATAGATCTAGATCTTTGGAGCCTCTAAGTGGTCTAGCGATGTGGAGTGACCAAATCGATTATATACAATTGCAGAAGGAAGATAGAGGATTGGGATTTTCAATACTGGATTACTTGGTAAGATATTCTATTTCCATGCGTTTTGAATAAGGTTGAGGGAGTAGGAAAATACTGATTAAGGATAAGGAAGGTATAGGGAAATGAGCTCTTGCATCGTTTACTCATTCACTGAAACACAACAGCACACATGTTGGTATTTGACGTTGGTCTTTTGTAAGATACTGTAGAAGCAGTGCCCTGCCATTACTTTACATTACTTGAAGTTAATTTCCAAGTTGACTCTCCTGGGTATTGAATCCGGTACCCTTGATGGAGACAGATGATTAAGATGACATAAGTCGGCGGCTCGAACTCATCGGTGCGTGTAACTAAAATTCATTCTGTCTCACACAGCACAAAGCGCGGGAAGAGCACTCGACTGAGATGCACAATGATTCATACCAAAAAAATATATAAACAGACCCTTGGGCGTATACTCTTTTTGACAAAACTACTGCATTATATCTATTTCGTGTAAAGTTATTTGAACACTTGAATGACTAATCAATGTTTGTATGCAAAGTATTTTGGAGTTTTTGTACACTAGAGTGACCTATTCACCCTCAAAGTTGCATCAAAACTTGTATTAAAATATGGATTTTTCAAGGATCATATCTTTTAAATTAATACTTTTTTTGACATTTTATTTCGTATTTCGTAATTTTTCACCTCACTAACTTAACATTACAGACATTGTTGATATTCCTTCCATAAAAATATAGTGCGATGTCGAAGGACAACGTTTTTTTTAGGCATTTATTCACCATGACGTATTTACTAATACGATAAAACAATCTGTACGCAACAATACCTAAGAGACAAGACAAGAGACGCGCGAATGAAGTGCGGGAGGGGAAGAGCGACTGAGTCTACCAATAACGTGTCGGCACACCGACGCGTACCCGCCCCTCACTTTCCTCTGCCCCCTCAAAGACCTAAAAATAGAATACTGCGCACATTTTGCCGAGAAGTCTTTATTCGCTACACGAACTATATAAGGGCTCGTCAATGTTTGATACAGGATCCCTCAGAGCCCGGTTGTTCGGTGATCGTGGTGAGGTCCGTGGTGTCGGGAGGCGCCGCAGCGGCCGACGGGAGACTGGCGCCTGGAGACAGGCTGATGTCAGTCAACGGACAGGACGTGTCCAGGAGTCCATTGGCGACGGCTGTCAGCGCAATCAAGTGTGCACCTAAAGGTGTGTAAAACGTATCGGTTTCGTGCGACAATGCTTTGGCATTAGTTTTCTATACTAATATTATAAAGAGGAAAGATTTGATTGTTTGTTTGTTTGTATAGAATAGGCTCCGAAACTACTGGACCGATTTGAAAAATTCTTTTACTATTAGAAGCCGACATTATCTGTGATGAACATAGGATACTTTTTACCGCGGGAAAATGCTTCATTCCTACGGGAAAACGGGTAATAATAGGACAACGGGTAGTAAGAATTACCCCTCCGTACTTATCTTTTTCACATATAACTTCTAAACGGCTGAACCGATTGGGTTCAAATTTTATATGGCTATTTCTATGGTTTCCTGGATGATTTAAAAATACAATTGGATCCGGTAGGTGGCGCTGCTGTCGGTATGTCAACTACTAAACGGATTGACCGATTGGGTTGAAATTTTGCATGTACTGTATTTCCATTGTATGGTTTCACAGACACGAATGTATTCTATTTTATAAAGTTACGCGGACGAAGTCGCGTGCAAAAGCTAGTCATATTCTACTGAAACATTTTTTTTTTCGCTTTCCGTTGCATAAAATGTTTTTTAATGTTGAATTAAAAATAATTATATTTAATTGATTTTATTTGTTTAAGGAATTGTATCTATTGGTATAGCGAAGCCCCTGCCTTGCAGTACTGTAGTCGGTGGTCAAAAAGCTAACGGCCACAGCATACAAAGCAGTCAAGTAAGATTGGACCTTATTACTATTAACATTACGGTCTATATTGTAAAAAATCGATCTCCCTTAAAACTCTTTAGGACAGACGAGGAAAATATCTATTGATTATTTTTGTTTCATTTACATGTCCTTGAGTTAATATAGTATTTTTAAAATTTACTTAATTAAAAGTTTTAAATGAAAAAAAACGTATTATTAGCGGTTTAAATAAAGTGTTAAATATTTTATAATATGTTCTTTTATCATCGTCCTTTCTCCCAAAAAAAAAAAAAAATTAAAATAAATAAAAAATAAGTGTTAATATTGTACACTGGGGGGAAAAGCGTAAAGTAAGTTATATTTTCAATAATTTAATATTTTTCTTCAATAAGCTTAGAGCAGTATTTGTACCTATTTTTAAAATTATTTATAGCATGCAATAATAATAATAATAATAACATATAATTTTTATAATTATTGATAATTTTCAAAATTTGTACAGTAAAGGGAATAAAATTACCGCTCTAAGATAACGTTTTATAAATTGTAATGTTTTAGAAAAATATATATATTTTTAAAATTATATGAAAAAAAAAATATGTCGGATTACTTCCCTTTAGTGTACAATAAAATAAAAAATGCATGCCACATTTTCATTACAACATTTTTTTTTATTTTATTTGAATTTTAAAAGGTTAACAGCCAACTTTAACTGTACATAAGAAATACATTTCGAACATTTTTGGAGTTTACTCCTTAAGAATAGATTTTTTTATATAAATATATAAGAATTAAAATTAATACATGAGTTAAATACCTACAAAGAGTTATGTTTTAAAAATTTTGAAAAATTCAGAAATTCAAATTCAAAATTCAAAATTCAAAATTCAAAATTCAAAATTCAAAATTCAAAAGTCAAAATTCAAAATTCAAAATTCAGAATTCAAATTTAATTCAAAATGCAAATTTAAAATTCACAAATTCAAATTCAAAATTCAAATTTAATTCAAAATGCAAATTCAAAATTCACAAATTCAAATTCAAAATTTAAATTCAAAATTCAAAATTCAAAATTCAAAATCAATTATGTGTAAGTATTAAGGAGTAAACTCCAGTAGTGCGTCGGAGCTCACACACATTTTTTTCTACAGTAGATAATTTACTTATCAGATATTTTATAAAAAATGCCCAGGCTAAAATTGCTATAAAAAGTCATTTTAGTTGAAATTTAAAATAATGATTAGAATAAAATAAAATTTTTATTAAATCTTTCAGAAATTGGAATACTTCACGAAGATTCTTCGCCTCATCATGTCGTTACATAGGGACATTATGGAACTGCAGTTTCAATGTAAAAGCGATATCATAGAACCACCGTCGGCTCACTCGTCGCCATTCAGAGTACCGTCCAAAATAAAAGCTGAGATAACTATGAAATGACACGAGGACAAATTGAAGTACACAGTCACTGTGGAAATACCGGAAAACGGAAAATGCAAAGACGAAGGCACTTTGAAATGCGAAGGATTGAAATTTTGAGATTGTACACCACACAGTTACATCATGAACGTATGCAGTTGGAACACAAAAAAAAATAACTCACACGTGGAGTGTAATAGCAAGAAGTTTTTCATAAAAAAAAATATATGAAAACACTTAGATAGAAATAGAAAAAGTTAGATACGTTATTGATCACTATCCGCGCGTGGTTCTTATAAACTGAGTCCAGTGGTCTCACTTTCATTCGGTCGTTCAAACAACACTCGAACGACACCTACATACATTTACCTATATCTATTTATTATTAGTTATATTCGATATTTAAAATGTAACTGTGGGGATAAAAATAAATCAATTCAATTTCATTACCCATAGATAACATAAATCATTATTACTATTATTACCTGTGGAAAATTATTATTAAACGATAATTTCTTTCAATTTAGATGCTATGATTATTTTTTTATTGTTACCAGAAATAAAATAAAATGAAAAAGGAAATTTTAGAACTAAAGTTGTAATGAGACTAGACATGAAAATGTTCATTTGAGTAAAAATACTTAAAATGAAATAAATTATTTTCATTAAAAAAAACTCATACAAAGTCATATAATATAATTGTATTGTATGGAATGTTTTTTTTTTTATATTATTTTATCAAAAAATCCAAAAAAATATGTAGTTAAAAATATTTACGTTTAATAGTAAATAAATAAATATCGGTGTCAATGTAAGCACGATTCTTTCTTTCTTACTATATAATAGACAGAATACACCCTTATGTGATTTGAATTAAAAACAGTATTGTTTTTAATAAAAAAAATAATGTAGCATGCGTATATAATTATATATTTTGCAAATTTTTTAAAAAGCACAATGTTTGAAAGTTAGCAATTTCACTTAGGGCCCTCTTTCACCATCTGTCTAGTAGGCTAGCTAGTAGCTGAGGATAATGTACGATGTTTGTACAGTAAAAGTCCCAAAACTTAAAAAAAGAATCACCTATCGAATGATGCAGTAAACCGAGTTCATAATACAGTAAAACATAAATGGTAGGAGAGCCCACGATGCTATATGTGGAGTCACTCGAGCGTCGTGGGGACCTGTTGGACTTTGAAGATTGGATGGTAAGAAGAAAGAAAAGGTTATTATGAAGTTTTTTTATTTTAACGATCAGGAATTCAGACTGAACCGACTGTATGAAAATCTGACGCGCTCGAATATTACAAAATGGCAATCGTCAAAAACCTTTTTTGCATTTTAAAAAAGCCGCCACGAGCTTGCGTTACATTCGAATCGGTTGAATTTTAAATGGGAGCTTAGTTTAGTTACACTTAACATTCCCTCTGAAAATCTGACGCGCTCGAGTTGTATTTAAAATTTTACCCCAACCCCAACCAACCCCACCAACCAAACCGTCAGATTAATACATATCCGTTATGGGAGACACGTGGGGAATATACACTGGCAATATCTGACGCGCTCGAGTAAATCCAAAAATCCCCTCTTGGGCTCTCCAACCATAAAATTATTTTTTAAAACAATCAACACTTTACTTGTAGTAGGTGAAAGAGGCTCTTATTAATTTTGTGATATATTAAGAATTGATGTCTACTTTAGCAAATGTATTTAGCTTTGTAGTTTTTATAGGTTAGGCTCATCTACAATGAGGAATTGCAATCAATTACTGCCTGAAACAATGTGAATACTATGATGAAGAAAACTCAAGATTAAGAATATTATTAAAACGTAAAATGAAAAACTACTGATTACATTGCTTTGGCTGTTGCATAGTGCATATTCTGATATTACATAGATAAATGATTGGTCTCGTTGCACTCGACTAGATACGGCCCTACCTAAAAGCAATAGCTCTGTGTATGCGACAATTTTTATTGTAGTGTGTGTAAAACATTGTCATTATTTTTCACTTTTTACACAGTTTAATTATATTTTTATAGAGTTTCACTCAGTGAGCATATAAATAATAGAGAAGTAACGTCTTACAAACGATTCTCAGAAATGCGTAACCACTTGACAGTTCAAAAGACGTAGCTTTGAAATCGATACATTATGCCAAAGTAAACTATATTTGTCTTGTTTCATCCACTAATTAACGCTACTTAATTAATTAACTTTAACGGACGCGTCACGCTTCCTATATGTCAAGCAGGCAACTGACGTCAGATATGCCTGCAGGCATCTTCGAAGTGGAACGCGTCGCTGCCGTAAACTGCTAATCTAGTAACATATAATATCTTTGGTTTCACTATCCAAATTGGCATTTTATTATGTCCAAAATTTAATAAAACATTCGGCATGTACACATCACAGAATTCACAGACAGTTTGTATGTTGTAGTATTTGTTGCTGCATTTTTCAAGTACAGCGGCTGTATCTAGTAGAGCGCAGCGAGACAATCGATGAATTAAAGAACGTTTTAGTGATGTTCTTGCTTGAGCGTCAATTATTGTAGTCAATTTAAATGTTTGTGATAGAATAAATACATAAATAATACAAGCTAAAATGTTATAATAAATAAATAAAATTAATGTTGTCCTAGTTTTAGATGTGAGGAATATTTAACTGCATACCAAAAATACACGCATATCGTAGATACGCAAGGCAGTGTGGTGAAAAACACTGCAATAATTTATTAAAAAAAAAAACAGTGGCACTCTGGGAGTGCCGACAAAAGTGAAAACTTGAACAATTATGTGTTTATTTTTTGATAACTGACAACAGCAGACGGGTTGGTTACAGTAACAGTGTCGCGAGTTCAATGGTTTTTTTGCCCATCTTTTTGAAATTACTGTGTTCTTTTATAATTGGTAGCAGATGTGTCGGTTACGGTAACAGATTCGCGAGTTCAATGGTTTTTTTGCCCATCTTTTTGAAATCACAGTGTTCTTTTATAATTGTCAGCAGATGTGTCGGTTACGGTAACAGTGTCGCGAGTTCAATGGGTTTTTTGCCCATCTTTTTGAAATTACTGTGTTCTCTTATAATTGTCAGGAGATGTGTCGGTTACGGTAACAGTGTCGCGAGTTCAATGGTTTTTTCCCCATCTCAAAAAATGCCCATTACGCCTAAAGAAGTTTTCACTTCAAAAATTAATACTGATTTTCTGGTATGCAATTAAATGCAAACTTTATAATATTTTAAATATAAAAAAAGCTGCTCAAAATATTGTACTTTGTTGACGAAAATTTCATTAGTTTGAAGTGTGCTATTAGTTTTTAAGGTAGATTAAATTTTAATATTTTAAGGGAAATATTTTGATTTATATATTGCCCTTACATAGATTATTGTTGCGTTATTTTAATCTAAGTAGCAATGAACACGCGATGCTTTTTGCGGTGAATCCTCATTAACACATTAACTGCCATATTATACTCATCAATAGGTACTAATAATAAATCTGTAGAGGTCGGCCATGGAGTAATTTACTTTGTTTACAGAAATATCGTGTGTATAGGCTCTATACATGATACTGAAACTAAATTGACCATTTTTACAATTTTTTCTGTATGTATGTATGTATGTATGTATAACTCTTAAACGAATTAACCGATTTTCATGAAACTTGGTAGATGAACATTTAGACATATAGGACACAGGATAGGCTACTTTTTTCTTTTTCAACGCGGACGAAGTCGCGGGCACCAGCTTGTGTATTATATATTTCTATTTGCCACCTAAAATCCTCAGCCGTGTCGATGCCAATTGTGGGCGCCGACCCTTATAAAGTAAGCAAGCATCATTTATTGTCGTATTTATTGTATAGAGTATTAAATTGATTAAAATTAAAATATAAATGTGATAACATGTAAATCAATAATTACATATTTTTCATAGGTATTTTTCCTTGGCTCGAATAAAATAGAAATTCAACCGCTGCTCACACTTGGTGTGCTATATGGCAGTTAACGTGTTAATGATAATCTAAATATACAAATACAAATGAATCCCTAAATGTGTTGCTAAGCGCAAAACTCGAGAACGGCTGGACCGATTTTAATTCAGTCTTCACTCACGGATAGAGGGATAATCAGGGAAGGTTTTACGTAAAAAAAAGTGCACCCCGGACGAAGCCGGGAGCGGGTCGCTAGTAATTAATAAAGATAGAAGTTGTCGTGCTAGTGTTTTAGATTGAATCGCTTACAGGTGACATTGTAACATATCATAGGCTTAAGTATTGACGAGAAATGTTAGAAGAAGCGAGATCTTTATTTTTAAATCTTTCTTTATTAATGTCAATATAAAAGTGTTTGGAATTACGAAGTCATCAATATTTTTGTGGAGTTATTAAAATCTTGTGAAATTAGTTCATTATTTTGTTCTCATTTTTCTCTTGGAACACATGTTTTGTTTTGATTAAAACAAAAATGTTAAATTAAAAGTAGGCTTAAATTAAATGATTGTTGTAAATGTTATACACTAAATGCTTTATATGGATCTGTGTTATAAATATAAAAATAAAATTATTTAATATAAACATATTTATATTTTATGTTTTTCTGTTAAGCTTGAAATATGTTGTGTGTTGAATAAACAAATGTTAAAAATATTGTATTGTTTTATTTGTTGAAATAAATACCTAGACAAAGGACTTAAGTGAAAAAAAAAATGGATTTTAGACCCCATGTACTGAAAAAAGAGCAGCACAGTTGTTACTGATTTATTATTCTTCTGTACGCGTGCGAAATTTATATAAATCATATAATATTATAAAGAATTTATATTAAAGAGGTATTTTTCTAACAATCTCTTTACTTACACTTTTCTCCCCGCAGGAATGTATAAATTCCCTTGCGTCAGATGATCACACCGGCATGGACTCATTTCACGAATGTCTACAAGAGTATGGAGAGGGATTAGAAGTTGTACAAATATGTTTAGAACCTGAAGAAGCTTCTATCAAAGAAGACGAAATATCAGCTCTAGGAGACATTAGTTTAGAAGACTGTAAAAAAGATGACACTTTAGAAGAAAATATCAAAGAAAAAATTGAGTCTAAAAAAGTAAGTTTAGAAAAAGTGAACGGTATGAAATTTTCAAAATCTGACGAATCGCTTGATGAACAGGATGATGATATGACAATAACGGAAGACGATGTGTTGATCACACCCAGAGAACTGCCGGACCTAAGAAGCAAATCCGCAGACAATAAAGGGTCTTCTGAGGAAGGACATTTATCAAAAGAACAAAGCAAAGATATATCGACATCCGACGAGATGGTATTCGCAGTTACACCGACTGGCTTAGAAAGAATTACTTTTGACAAATATTGGAAAGAAAACGATTCGAAAAAACCAGAAAAGACTACGCTGGAGAAGGTGAAAAGTGATGAAAGTTGGAAGGAATGCTTAAATTCACCGACAGACACGAGTAGTTTCTACGACACTATAACTAGAATTTCCGTCCAAGAAGAAAATAGCTCCCTATTGTTTATCGATCACGAAATCGATGGTTACGAAACATGCGTCGATGAAGACTCATCGTCTGTCAGAGAAAAACAGGATCGTAAAGTCAACGGGGATCACGAGATCAAAGAGAGATGTAAACAAAATAAAATAGCTTTTAAAAACAAAGACAACGATTCAAGTGCCAACAACATTCGTACACAGATATTTGCGAACAATGTCGAAGACTCAGCGCCTACCGGACGTCTCTACATTCAGGAGCACATTATAAAGCAGATGAAATCATTGAGAATAGAGCCGCTCAATGTGAACATAGGTTATAAGAAAATGAAGAAGAGAAGTCCAACAAAGCCGTCCAAAGAGAAGAGAAAATGTGTTGAATACTACAACGATCAAGCCGAGTGTCTAGAGGAAATACGTCAAAAGAAATTAGAAGAAGAGGTCAATGAAGGTAAGAAGAGGGAAAGGGAAACTGTACAAGAGAAGAAGAAACAGTTGAAGAGACAGGAACCTAGCGAAGAATCAACAGACTTGGAATCTAGTTACGGATGCCATAAGTGTTTTTTGGAAAATTACGCCTATGCAATCACAAAGGCGTATATAGCTGAAGCATCTGCGTGCAAATATTGCGATGTGATCAAAAACATGTTGGAGCCACCGAAGTGTGTAACAAATCGGAGAAAATCAGCCCCAGCTTTAGTGAAACTGGAGAGTCCGGGGACAGAGACGGAAGATGAAGACTTACTAATGGTGCCAATGGTCAAAGACAGGAGGAAGTCAGCAGGTCCGTTGAATTTTCTCGTGCCTTCCAGAAGACCAAGGTAAGTTTTTATTTATTACTTTATAACCCACTATAGCTGTTGCACGCGACTTCATCCGCGTCCGATCGCTACCGAACTTCACAGGATTACCAGCTGGTCTAATCTGAAATTTGTCCGAAAATTTCATCAAAATCAGTTCAGGCGTGTTTGGAGTCGATAAGCAACATACACATAGACACATTGCCTTTTATATATTAAGACTAGCTGCTGCCCGCGACTTCGCCCGCCTATAAAAAAATAGAGATTCTCAGACCTACCAAGTGTACATATAAAATTTCATCAAAAACTGTTAAGCTGTTTCGGAGGAGTATGGAAACTGACACTGTGACTGTGACACGAGAATTTTATATATAACATTATATATTATTATCTCGATATAAGTCAATTTGTGGATAAGTTAATAATTAAAATCAAAGTAAAAAAAAAAAAAAAAAACGGAGGCAGTCATGAGGACTGCTGAAAGAAGTGAAAACTTAAAACTGAGCGTCCAACGCACACACATACAATCGGGTATATGCAATGTGTTGGCGCGATCGCGTACGTAGACAGCTGCGCGTGGCTAACTGTGAGCATTATCATGTTGCTGACGCGAACCGATACATTTTTTCCCTACCCAAAGTCGTATAACGCGCCTATAGAAGTTTTCACTTCAAAAATTATCACGATTTCATAAAAGACGGAAATAACTGGAATAATTAATATTAAAATTAAAATCCAAAGTAATATAAATATTCCAAAAGTGATTTTGTGTTACATATGTTTCTGGAAGAAATTGAATGTATAACGAACTATTAATTATATTTCATCCTTGATCGTTAACACATAATAGCCACTAATACCAAACCTTGATCAAGGCTAAACATTGAACTGCTATCTTGAACCGCGATCGATAGAAATTGTCTCTAATGCAGTTATCACACCATTCAATTTGACCGTTTCCTATTTAGGAATCTAAGTAGTGAGCTAGTGAACACACTAATTGCGCGCGCTAAATTGATTTCTAAATCGAAGACATAGAGTTGAAAATGGATAAAAGAATCTAAAATCTAAATTGTATCCGATCCGTTCTTTTTGCGATCACACCTTTCGGTTTCCTAAATTGGATGCGTTTGAATTGAATGGTGTGATAACCCCTTAAGTATGTGCGTATAGGTACTAAATAGTTTTGGACATAATATGGCTTCGTTTTCATAGTATTTTATTATTTTAAGTTGGTAATCTGATATTTCTATGTATCAAAATCTGTTAGGTGATTAAGAAGAAGTTAGCGGAGAAACAGACTTCTACTTATAGATATGTGTCTATACTAATATTATAAAGAGGAAAGATTTGATTGTTTGTTTGTATAGAATAGGCTCCGAAACTACTGGACCGATTTGAAAAATTCTTTTACCATTAAAAGCCGACATTATCCGTGATGAACATAGGCTACTTTTTACTACTAACGTACTACATAGGCTACTAAAGATTTGGTTACTTTTTCTGCCGAATAAAAAATCCGGCGAAACGAAAATATGACCAAATGGTAATAACTCGATATTTTCAGCTAAAGATGTAAACGAAGCTCTCTGAGTGTGAAATTTCTATCGAAATAATATCTTTGCAAGCATTCCGATTGATAAAATTGGAAGGCACTTTTCCGCAATATTCCGCAATTTCCGGAATAAATCGACGTATAACCAGTAGTTATATGAAACATTTAAAATTACTCCATAATGCCTTCACAATACATTTTCATTTACCTAGAACACAAATTCATCAATTCTTATTAATGTAATTTGAACCGTAAGCGGACAACATAAGGTTGATTTCAAATGCAACAAAATTTTAAGACGACACATGAAACCTGTCAAATGATAGGTTTCATCGCATTAACTGTAACATGACAATGTTCCTGAAATCTTTTATAGACGTAGGTACTAAATGTCTTATACTATAGAGTGCACAATTACCCACTTGATGGTAGGTGGCTACCGTCGCCAATAACATAAGTACGTCACAGGTGCTGCAAGTGAGCTGTTGGAAGGATTAAATAGAATATTACTGTCATAATACTATATACAGGCTGTCCCAAAACTATAATATACGACATGAAGGGAAAGTGCCTTAAATATCGTAGATAGAATATTTTGCTAAAAGAAGACTGTGTGTTATTTTTAAAAGTTAGTAATACTGCATTCAAACATTTTGTAAAAATTACGTCGTCGTCTGCAATAAATAATATTCTTGAAATTTGAATAAAACATTTTACGTTATTCCTTTCTTTTAAGATAATATGTTACTTAAGAAGAATTATTATTTTTTGTACATTCTTTCGATTGGCATCATAAAAATACGGGTGATTTTTTTTCACATTTAAGTCGGTTCGATTCCCAGACGAAGCAAGTAATTTTCAGAAAATCTTTGAATGCAGTATTACTAACTTTTAGAAATAACATAAAGTCTTCTTTCAGCAAAATATCCTATCTACGATATTTAAGGTACTTTCCCTTCATGTCACATAGTCTTGGGGACGCCCTGTATATCCTTCAAGCGTTGGATTCTGTATTTTTTTCTGCAAATTATATAAATGTAAGCCTTTTATAGCTCTTTCCACTAGTGAAAAACGTATCAAAATCCGATGTGTGGTTTAGAACAAATTTGTAGTTAAACAGCCAAACAACTTTATATAATCACTAGCTGTTGCACGCGACTTCGCCGGCGTCACTTTATAAAATACTAGCTGTTGCCCGCGACTTCGTCTGCTTTAAAAAAGATAAAAAGTAGCCTATCACGTGTCCCGTACTTCTAAATGTTTATCTACCAAGTTTCATGAAAATCAGTTAATTTGTTTAAGAGTTATGGAGGAACATACATACATACAGAAAAATATTGTAAAAATTGTCAATTTAGTTTCAGTATCATGTATAGACCTATATACACGATACTTCTGAAAACAAATTAAATTACTCCATGATCGACCCCTACAGATTTATTATTAGTATTGATTGATGATGACTAGCTGGCTCCCGCGACTTCGTCCGCGTTGAAAAGGAAAAAGTAGGTAGCCTATCCTGTGTCCTCTTGTCCTGTACGTCTAATGTACGTCTTTATCTACCAAGTTTCATGAAATCAGTTAATTCGTTTAAGTGTTATGGAGGAACATACATACATACATACATACAATACCTACACTTGCAGATTTATTATTAGTATTGAGCTCCATTAAAACTTTGCCTAATTCAGCCACTAACGGACAGGTCCCAAGCGGCTTTAAAAATTACGCGGTTATCCAATTACGTTACATGTGGCATTTGTACGTATGTGAACCCCCAAAGGAGGGCCACTTAGCTAAATTAGTACAGTATTATTAATTTAATAGAGAAATGCATCCAAGTAATATTCATTGGGGATTATTTACTTCTATTTTTAGACATAATATTAGGAATAGTTAGCTAGAGGTACAAGGTTTGTATTAAACTAAGTTAACTTAACTTAGTTAACTTAAGTTTGATCTAGGAAGTTTGATCCTTTTGGAGTTTAGTTCTTAAGAATCGATTTGCAATCATCAATCATCAATCAATACTAATAATAAATCTGTAAGTGTAGGTATTGTATGTATGTATGTATGTATGAATGTATGTATGTATGTATGTATGTATGTATGTATGTATGTATGTATGTATGTATGTATGTATGAATGTATGTATGTATGCATGTATGTATGTATGTATGTATGTATGTATGTATGTATGTATGTATGTATGCATGTATGTATGTATGTATGTATGTATGTACGAATTAACAGATTTTCATGAAACTTGGTAGATAAACATTTAGACGTACGGGACACAGGACTTTTTCTTATATATATATATATATACCAGCGGATCGCTAAAAATATCACCAAGCAGTTGTCATGTTAGTCGCTTCACCTGATTCTGGATAGATGGCGCTGTCAAGTGTATCCCGGGCCAAGCCGCTAGTATTTACTTTTATTTTAGATTTCCCGTAGGAATGAAGCATTTTCCCGCGGTAAAAAGTAGCCTATGTTCATCACGGATAATGTCGGCTTCGAATGGTAAAATAATTTTTCAAATCGGTCCAGTAGTTTTGGAGCCTATTCAATACAAACAAACAAACAATCAAATCTTTCCTCTTTATAATATTAGTATAGATAGTATAGATAAGCCCGTGGTATGAAAATTTATGGGAGTAAAATCAAAATTGTCACACGAATGCGTTATAGTTACGTTCTACTTTTTTGAATATTTTAGAATATCTAAGTTTCATAGATATTGTGCAATATTGTGCAACAATGTTGTTCTTTCGGCGTGTTCGAATAATTGTGAAAAATTTAATTTTATAATCGTTCGTAAGGAGTACTTAAACTCCAGTCGTGTGAAGACGCTTTTACTTAAATTTGATGTTAAGGAGGTTTAAAACATTCCCACCTTAACTATACCAACTAAAAGAAGCTATAGGCAGGTCAATGTATTTCAGGCGTTATATTTTACATTTTACAACGCGGACGAAGTTGCGGGCGCAAGCTAGTATTTTATTAATGCATATTTTGTAAATTCTAACACTCCCTTTCCTATGTGTGACGTTCTTAATTTGTAATAATTATTATGACAGTTCTAATTGGAAACAAAAACAATTTAATGCCCTTCCCAGTCTAAGCCTGTAAGGGATTAAAGAAAACTACTTCCAGTGATGAGACCTAATATGTTATTGGGTCGATTTTTCGTTTTAATTTTTGCATAAAATTATATTTTTTGTGGCTATAATGTTATATTTACTACACGTTTAATTTTTAATTTTCCCATCTCCATTTTCCCACCTTTAGGGTAGGAATTTTTTTTCCAAATTTATACGAGACCAATTTCGAGGTATTACCTATCCATTAAAAAAAGAATTATCAAAATCGGACTACTCTGTAAAAAGTTATGCGTGGTTATACGCTACAAACGGTGAGTGAACAATCAATCATCCCCTGTTTTCCTACCCTTAGGGTTTTAATTTTTTTTCCAAATTAAAATGGAATCCCCTTGGGAGTGCACCCTTTCAAATAAAAAAAGAATTATCAAAATCGGACCACCCTGTCAAAAGTTATGCGTGATCATACATAAAAAAAATATATACGCGTCGAATTGAGTACCTTGGAACTCCAATTCCAATGGAACTCCGTTTGTAACGAAAAAAACTGAACAACTAGGTACTGGACCGATTTGAAAATTCTTTCACCTATAGAGAGAGAGCTACATTATCAGCAAGTTATATTTTATAAAATTACGCGGGCGAAGCCGCGTGCAACAGCTAAATAATATAAAAAACAAACGGAGGCAGTCATGAGGACTGCCGACAGAAGTGACAACTCAAAACTGAGCGTCCAAGCTCAAAACTGAGCGTGTGTTGACGTGATCGCGTACGTAGAAAGCTGCGCGCGGCTAACTGTGAGCATTAGCATGTTGCTGACGCGAACCGATACATTTTTTCCCCACCCAAAGTGGTATAACGCGGCTATAGAAGTATTCACTTCAAAAACACATTTAAATTCTGCGTTTTCATTAATAAAAGTAAAAAAAAAACGATTCACAACAAATCGTTTACACAATGCCGCGATAAAGACACCTGCATGTAACAATATTTGTTTAAAGCAACAATTATCTTATCTTATCTCGCGATGTTTGTACGCCGTTATCGATAAATCTGGTACGGTCGCAGCACTAGAAGAAAATTGCTAATACCCCGTAATTGAATTAGTCTCATCCGCCCTCAATGTCTCATTGCGGTTAGACAGCTTGGTGTTCGGTCACGTTGATCGGTTACGTTCTATCGAATTTTCGGTGTTTTCATAGTAGCGGACAGTGTTGTAACCCGCATTCGGTGCAATTAGTGGGGCAATGTAGTGTAAAATTTTTGTCGGTAAACAAAAAGTGACCTTAACGTTTGGTGAGTGAGTCGTTTTCTCTATAATTCAATTATTACAATACGTGTACGTCAACTGTCATGTTTTGTTTTAGATAATAGCATTATTGTTGATAATATTTTGTAGGTTTTTTTTAATTCTCTTATGAAATACTCCACATGCGTAAAACTGTGTATAGCTATATTTTTGTCCGCGGCTTCGCCTTCTCTATACTTACTTACGGGATATTATTATGTGTCGGTTAAACGAATAGCGAATAGACAAGGAATAGAGAGACAATATTTTTTGTATTCTTACTTATAACTAGCTGTTGCACGCGACTTCGTCCTCGTGACTTTATAAAATGTAGCCTATGTTACTTGCTGATAATATAGCCCCCAAACAGTGATATAATTTTTCAAATCGGTCCACTAGTTTCGGAGCCTATTCAATTCAAACAAATAAACAATCAATTCTTCTTTATAATATTAGTATACACTAGCTGCAGCCCTCGACTTCGCCGGCGTAACTATGTAAATTATATACTAAAAACTTCCTCGAAAATCACTCTATCCATTGGTGAAAACTGCATGAAAATCGGTGCAGTAGTTTTTGAGTTCATCGCGAACAGACAAACAGACAGACACAGCGGAGGACTTTGCTTTATAATATGTAAGGATAATGATTTTACCAAAGATTAATCTAATTGAAGATTTAACCTAACTTCACTGCCCCAGGTTTGGCAACATCCTTACTTCCTTACTAATAAACATTATAAATGTGAATGTGAGTTTGTTTGTTACGCTTTCACGCAAAAACTACTGAACCGATCACCATGAAATTTTGCATACACGTTGTCTGGGACACAAGAAAGGACATAGGGTACCTTTCATCGTTCAACGCGGACGAAGTCGCGGGCACCAGCTAGTTGCTTATAAAATTATTTTAACTTTTTTCTGATTTTTTTTTAAATATCTTTGTTTTATGTCTTTTTTTTAATTAAATGAGTAAACCTCTCTATCGTCTCTAACGAAAGACCAGCGCAGGTTTTTATAATACGACCTGCATTTATGTATGTCATTTGGCCGTTGGACGAGTGGCGAGGGTGCTTGCTTAACGTTTCAGGGGTTCGATTCCCGGTGGGGTCAAGTTTATAAATTTTAAGGTAATTTTCAAAATTGACTGGTCTGGATTTGAAAAGCAGTGGTAGGGCACACTGCGTTTCGCAGTCCCGACTGGCGGCAGTAACCACCACCTTTTTTTTTTATCGAGGAGAATTCCTTTTATTGATCCGCCTACCGCTGGCTAGGCGGCAGGGGTATGTGGGGGTCGACCAGCAGAACTGGCCCCTACACATTAAAACTCCCCGGTGTCTCCTTGCCCTTAGAGTGGGGGGTGGACGGGCTCTGCCGAGGCAACTGCTCCGACCCACCCTCCTCGGGCGGCCTAGCCATTGCTGGCTAGGCCATACAGTAACCATAGTAACCACCACCTTACAGAATACCACCGTGAAATAACAGCATTATGTGCTGTTGTGTTTCGGTGAGTGAGTTAGGGATGCCAGAGCCCATTACCACCCATTTCTTCCTTATCCCTTAATCCTTCTACGGTCGGCAGCGCACTTGTAGCACTTATGGCGTTGTTTGTGTTATAGGCGACGATAGCCACCTACCATCAAGTGGACCGTCAGCCTATCTGTCTAGCCTAACATAAAAAAAATATTCTATTTAAAAAAAAAACTATAAGATTCGATACATCGCTCCATTATAAACAAACATCACTAGTCCAATAATAATCATAATGGCTGGTGTCGGTGTCACTGGTACTGGTGAGATAATGTCTGGGCAAATTGTTAGGACTTGTTGAACCAATTTAGCGCAAACAGGAAAATATATTGCACTAGCTGGTGCTCGCGACTTCGTTCGCGTTGAAAAGTATAAAACGCCATCTACCGTGGAGCGGATCGCTAAAAATATCACCAAGCATTTGTCATGTTAGTCGCTTCACTTGATTCTGGATAGATGGTGCCGTCAACTGTATCCCGGGCCAAGCCGCTAGTATTTACTTTTATTTTTGATTTCCCGTAGGAATGAAGCATTTTTCCGCGGTAAAAAGTAGCCTATGTTCATCACGGATAATGTCGGCTTCTAATGGTAAAAGAATTTTTCAAATCGGTCCAGTAGTTTCGGAGCATATTCTATACAAACAAACAAACAATCAAATCTTTCCTATTTATAATATTAGTATAGTCTACTTAGCTGGTGCCTGCGACTTCGTCCGCGTTGAAAAAGAAAAAAGTAGCCTATTTTGTGTCCTGTACGTCAAAATGTTTATCTACCAAGTTTTATGAAAATCAGTTAAGACTTAAGGAAAAAAAAATACATACCGAAATTTTTTTATAAAAAATCGTCAATTTAGTTTCAGTATCATGTATAGAGTCTACAAACACGATATCTCTGAAAACAAAGTGACTTGCTCCATGACCAACTCTTACAGATTTATAATTAGTATTGAAAATAATAACTGAAATTTAAAAAAAATCTATCGTCTTCGATTTTCGATAGCCTTGTTGTTGATTTGCCACACTTTTGAATTTCCATACATTGAAAGTTGTTTTGACAGAGTCGTTAAAAAATATGTAAATTCACAACAGGTACATAAGAATTGTTGTTGATTCGCCACAAGTCATATAATTTCAAAAAGTAGTGTCAGCAAACAAATTAGCATCTGAAAATAATAATATATTTTTTATATTATTACTAGTGGCTCGCTCCTGGCTTCGCCCGCGTTAAAAAACCTTCCAACCTTCACAACCAGTTGTCTACGAGGATCTTTTAGTCTTTCATGGCAACCAGTTGTGATAGAAGTATATTTATTCTTCTTACGCAACCAGTTGCCAACAAGGAGAATCTTAAAAAACCTAGTTGCCATTAGGCTACATCTTGTTTGTGGCTGAATGCATTTCCTGAACTTATAATGATGTTTTCGTTATTAAAATGGTGCTTTCGATGCAGTGAACAGGAGCGATTTTCCGCTCGACGAAGCGAAATAACTATCGCCACTCCTCCGCGAATTATCTTCGTTCTAAAACGTATGCAATGTGCTGTTGGCTTGGAAACCGATATCAACTCAAGTCCTTTGACATACGCTTCTAATAATCTATATTAATATTATAAAGAGGAAAAATTTGTTTGTTTGTATTGAATAGGCTCCGAAACTAGTGGACCGATTTGAAAAATTCTTTTACCATTAGAAGCCGACATTATCCCTGATGAACATAGGATACTTTTTACCGCGGGAAAATGCTTCATTCCTACGGGAAATCTAAAATAAAAGTAAATACAAGTGGCTTGGCCCGGGATACACTTGACAGCGCCATCTATCCAGAATCAGGTGAAGCGACTAACATGACAACTGCTTGGTGATATTTTTAGGGATCCATTCCACGGTAGATGGCGTTTTATACTTTTCAACGCGGACGAAGTCGCGTGCAACAGCTAGTTAAGAATATTTTTGTTCATTGTCTATTATGTCTAATATGTGAAGCTAGTAATCTATACGAATCTTACAAATGTGAAAATATCACACCGTCTGTATAATCTACGCTAATATTTTACTTAAAGAGAGAAAATTTATATATTTTTGATGAATAATATCAAAAACTACTGGACCGATTTAAAACAAGATTATTTTACTGTCCAATAAAAAAAAAAAAACCGACTTCAAACAGGAAACTAATAAGATACTTAATGAAAAGATTAACTAACACACTAGTCGCCACTACGATTTTCGAAGGTTCCCCTCGATTTCTCTTTAATGCCACCATCAGATCCTGGTTTCCTTATCATTGTACCACCCTTGGGATATCACCTTTTCAACAAAAAAAGAATCTTCAAAATTGGTTCATAAACGACGAAGTTATCCGCGAACACACATTAAAAAAAATACAGGTGTAATTTTCTAATGCCACCTGGAGGGAAAGTACTCTTAATACTGTAGATAGAAAATTTTACTCAAAGAAAACATTCCTTTATTTTTGAATGGAAAGAACACTGCGTTCAAAGATTTTCGAAAATTCGCTTGCCACACCCGGGAATCGAACCGGCTAAAATCTGTAAAAGTTACACCCTTTACTTTTATTGCATCGATCGTTAGGGTCAATAAAATTATAAGGATGAAATCTCTCTAACAAACTTTATAAATTAAATGAAAGGAAAACCATGAAATCTGGACTTATAATTCAATGAATTTCCCTCCAAGTGGCATTACAAAATTCCACCTGTATATACGGTCGAATTGAGAACCTTCTTTTTTTGGAAGTCGGTTAAAAAATTAATATATTTATCAGCGAGTCCGGTAGGGAAACGGTATACCTATTATTAGGTTTTACCACGAGACAAGCCAGCACAAGCCACGAGACAAGCCAGCACAAATGCTGTTATTTCACTGTGGAAATGCATAAAAATTGAAGTTTAACTGAGGAAAAGTTTAAAGTGAATGGTTCGTATTGCACTGGGGGGCAACAAACAAACGCATTGAAGGCGCGATCATTCGTCCGTGAAGAGTGATTGAACTACATGCATCTAGTACTGTCGCTCACAAAAGTGTTACATATTATTTTAATTTTAAAGGCTACCTTAATTTTCCTCTAAACATATACAATATATCTAATGGAAAATATCTGGAAATTTATTCCAGTTTGAGAAATCATACACAAGATATATTATTTGAAATTTGCAAAAATTAATTGTATTATGTATATAAGTACATCTTGTTTACATAAGTATAATTTGAAGTCGCTTTTCGCTCTACAATACAGAATATGGCCGCTTACTCTTCCTAGATTACGCAATGGATTTTGATGCAGTTTTCACTAACAATTAGATAATTGTTCACGATATATATATATATATATATATATATATATATAACTATATATAACTAAATTAATAAATGTAACTAAGTAGCTGTTTCACTCGACTTTGTACGCGTAAACTTTATAAAATACTAGCTGCTGCTGCTCGCGACTTCGTCCGCGTAGAAAAGTATAAAACGCCATCTACCGTATTTTGGATAGATGGCGCTATATCCCAGGCCAAGCCGCTAGTATTTACTTTTATTTTAGATTTCCCGTAAGAATGAAGCATTTTTTCGCGGTAAAAAGTATCCTATGTTCATCACGGATAATGTCGGCTTCTAATGGTAAAAGATTTTTTCAAATCAGTTTTTGGGCCTATTCTATAAAAACAAACAAACAATCAAATCTTTCCTCTTTATAATATTACCATAGATAGCCTATGTTACTCGCTGATTCTATAGGTGAAAAAATTTTTAAAATCGGTCCAGTAGCTTTTGAGTTTATTCATTATAAATAAACATACAAATCTTTTATCTTTATAATATTAGTATATATAAAACCCTGTAAAGTTTTTTCGTAGGCGCAGCCGGGAGCTATCACTAGTACAGTATAGAATAATTACAATATTAGAAACGACGGACACTTTCGGTTATCGTAGCATTTTTATTCACGACTGTACCCAATACAAAGATCGCTTCACTAGTCATGACAATAAAACTTTTATGTATTCAATTTCATTTGCTTATTCAGTTCAGTTGAGATTTATTATAAAGAGTTCATTGTCACTTAATTATTGTGTTTTTAATACATTCAGAAGTTATTAATTAAGTTCGGTCAGCATGTTTTACTTTATACTTAAAATATGTAACTGATGGGTTAACAATAATAAATAGCTTTCTTCCATAAAAAAGATCCGCTCCCTAGGGATCATTTAAAAATAAAAAAATAAATTTATAACAGGAAAGATTTGATTGTTTGTTTGTTTGTATAGAATAGGCTCCGAAAGTACTGGACCGATTTGAAAAATTCTTTTACCATTAGAAGCCGACATTATCCGTGATGAACATAGGCTACTTTTTACCGCGGAAAATGCTTATTCCTACGGGAAAACGGGTAAAAGGACAACGGGTAGTAAGAATTATCCTTCCGTACTTAACTTCTTTTTCACATAACTTCTAAACGGCTGAACCTATTGGGTTGAAATTTTATATGGCTATTTCGATGGTTTCCTGAATGATTTAAAAATACAATTGGACCCGGTAGATGGCGCTGCTTTTGTTATGTCAACTACTAAACGGCTTGACCGATTGGGTTGAAATTTTGTATATGTATATATTTCCATATGGTTTCACAGACACGAATATATTTTATAAAGTTACGCGGACGAAGTCGCGTGCAACAGCTAGTCTGTAAGATAAAGTGACCATTATTTCTTAATCCTTAAAATGCTTTATTTTACGAGAATGGAGAGCCTTAATAAAGTCATGTATTTTTTACAGTTACGTTCCTCAAGCAGCCATGACGGTGACAAAGCAGGCCCAACGTTGGGGCCCAGTTAGAAGAGTCACCTTGAGGAGGAATCCTGGAACCGCCTTGGGAGTCAGTATAGTAGGTGGAAAGGTGAGAAATAAAATAATATGATTATTTGTCATTTTAAACTATTAGAGCGGTACCTCACCGGGACGCCACGGCCACGTCAATGGCGACGTAGGTTGGCTACCCACGGTCGCCAAATTGAGTGGCCAGTGACGTCTTGGCTACCGTCTGTCAGTCAGTTCTGTCAGTTTCCGTATAGAGAATGAACGCTTTTGTATTTCAACCAAAGATCTAACGGAACGGTAGTAATTCTAGATCTATGATTTCAACAATGAACCTCCGGTATCGAAACTCCTTCTTTTTACTGGAAAATCATACAAAATTTAAACATTTTAAATTTGGAACACGCGTGGCCACCGATTTGGATACTGAGTGAGTGAGACGCAGTTAAACGGCAATCACACCATACAATTTGAACGTTTCCTATTTAGGTATCTAAGTAGAGAGCTCGTGATCACACTACGCTAAATTGATTTCTAAGTCGAAGACATAGAGTTGAAAATGGATAAACTCTCAATTGAATCCAATCTGTTCTAACTGCGATCACACCTTTCGATTTCCTAAATTGGATACGTTCAAATTGTAAGGTGTGATAGCCCTTTCGCATACGTGAGACTGGAGACTCTGGCGACGCGACGACGTCGCCAGAGTCTCCAGTCTCCACGCAGAGCGCCGACGTTCGTGGCCACGCTTCCAAACTAGCGACGCTTCCAAGCTTTCGCCAAGTGCGCTATCTGTTATACATGTCAATATAAATTTTGGCCACGTCGCCGGCCACGTGGTCTTGGCGTCCCGGTGAGGCAAGGCGCTTGATTGGCGACTATTGGCGATTTTGTTGCTTCATGAACGTTATAAAATTTATTAGAATATTCTAGAAATACTTACCGAGGATTCCTTATTATCTTCTTAGTCACGAGATAATATTTTTTAAAGGAGTGGTGCTAGTGTAACGCTCGTTAAAAATCCACAACAATTTAACGACATCTAATTTGAAGAAACATATGTTTTTTATCGCAGGTTGACATTGTATCAGGATATGACGGCGATGACACAGATGGAAAAACAATTTACGGAATTTTCATCAAAAATGTCGTACCACAAAGTCCGGCCGGAAAAAGTGGAGACTTACACGTAAGACACATTACTGATTTAAGTATTGTAATATCTGCTCACATACTCTGTTTTCCCAATGTGACATCTTCATCAACAAGTAATAAAGGTAGAATGTTTTGAAAAGTATTTACAACAAGATTATTTTATTGTCCAACAAAAAAAAAAACCAACTTCAAACAGGAAACTAATAAGATACTTAATGAAAAAATTAACAAACGCACTAGTCGCCACTACGATTTCGAAGGTTCCCCTCGATTTCACTTTGATGCCACCATCAGATCCTGGTTTCCTTATCATGATACCACCCTTGGGATATCTCCTTTTCAACAAAAAAAGAATCATCAAAATTGGTTCATAAACGAGGAAGTTATCCGCGAAATGAGAACCTCCATTTTTTTGGAAGTCAGTTACAAAATCCTTTCTTTTAGACTGGCGATAGGATCTTGGAAGTGGATGGAGTGGACGTTAGAGCTGCACAGCACGATCGCGCTGTACAACTGATCAAAGCTGCCGGGGAGAAGGTCACACTTACTGTGCAGAGTTTAGTCTCGTGGGTGAGTATGGAAATGTTAGTGACTTTCTATTGTTCTATCCTTCTATTCTTGTTCTACTCTTCTATTCTACTTTCTATTCTATTATCTTCTTTTATTCTATATGTTCTATTCTATTCTACTCTTGCTCTGATTAGAAGATGATGAAAATTTATTATTGCGTTACACTTATTATAGCACTAGCTGGTGCTCGCGACTTCGTCCGCCTAGAAAAGTATAAAACGCCATCTACCATATTTTGGATAGATGACGCTATCTCCCGGGCCAAGCCGCTAGTGTTTACTTTTATTTTAGATTTCCCGTAGGAATGAAGCATTTTCTCTCGGTAAAAAGTAGCCTATGTTCATCACGGATAATGTCGGCTTCTAATGGTAAAAGAATTTTTCAAAACGGTCCAGTAGTTTCGGAGCCTATTCTATACAAACAAACAATCAAATCTTTCCTCTTTATAATATTAGTATAGATTAAACATATTTAGATACATCCTCTAAATATTTCATAAGCAAAAGTCATTGACATGATAGAGTTTCGAACAGAATGACAGTCTACTTGAAGATAGGTGGTTACCGCAAAAAGACGGGTTGGAATAGTTTATTCATGTTTTGATAAACAGCACAAGTGATGGTATATAATTATGACTGTATGCTATAAGAAGACGGTTACTATCATAAGTGGGGTTGTCTAGCTTAACAGCCTCCTGAATACAATATCCATAATGTGTATAGACTGTCACATAAGAAAGATGTGGGCACAAACCATACTTTCGTGTTGTAAATATAATTACTAACATAATTTTTAAGTTTTTCTTTTTTTTTTCCCCTTGTATTACTAACACTAATATGGACAAATGTCTGAAATAAATGTTATTATTAATAATAATAATAACTGTACGCATCGCATGAGATCTGTCTTTACTACTCGACTTTAAGAAGAGGATTTTTTGTACCTTTCAGACTTTTAGACAGGTAATCTATACTTTTTATCCTGGCGTAGCTTAGGCATTTTAATATTCGATATTAAAACCTTCAATTGTAAACGTTGCATCATTAATAACAAAGACTCTATTCGTATAGAATTCGGATTCGTCGGACGCGACATCTCCGCCCTTATCTCCAGCGATACATACAGCCTCAAAATCACCAGCCAGAACAATCTCACAGTCGTCAACGAGATCTCCGTCAATACGATCCCTGAAAAAGCCAGCTCCTCTTCCGCCCTCGGCTGTCAATGGAACTCCTGAACATGAGATTAAGGTATACTTATTTTTTGATTTGGTTCCATTTAGCTCAGCAAAGGAAAGTGAAGTCTATCGAAATTACAAGATGGGAACTGTTTTAAAAACAAGTTGGATATCATATTGACGGTTAGAAGTCGTGTAAGATGACAAAACAGTCGCCAAACTACTAGTAAAGAAATTCTCAACTTTTATATCGAATTTATATGAAAAAAATACCTAAGTATTTATTTATCTTTGATAAGTATCGAAATCTAAAAATGGAGTATCGAAATCTAAAATTGTTCTAGTTGTTTCTATTTATTATCTGGAATAACTTCATATACAATTCCAGCTCCCCAATTTTGCGTTGGATGTCGGTGGTTAAAAAGGTTCCAGTCCATCAAAACTAACTAATGGTAATACAGCAACCGAGCATAGCATTAACGAAGCAAACTTTGCAGATAACAGTGACATCAGAACCCGATTCTGAAAAGGAGAAGGAGCCAGAAGAGAGTAAGGATGAGTCTTCCAGACCTGTATATTCCGACTCAGAAGAGAGCAGTGAGGAGGAAGACGAAAGAGAGCTTAGCGGAAGAACATATTCTGATAAAGGCGTGGAGGTAAGATTTTTAACATCCCACTTCCTACAATCCTCCATTTGTAAACGGGAATGGATATATACATATATATATATATATATATACTAGCTGGTGCTCGCGACTTCGTCCGCATAGAAAAGTATAAAACGCCATCTACCGTATTTTGGATAGATGGCGCTATCTTCCGGGCCAAGCCGCTAGTATTTACTTTGATTTTAGATTTCCCGTAGGAATGAAGCATTTTCCCGCGGTAAAAAGTATCCTATGTTCATCACGTATAATGTCGGCTTCTAATAGTAAAATATTTTTTTCAAATCGGTCCAGTAGTTTCGGTGCCTACTCTATACAAACAAACAAACAATCAAATCTTTCCGCTTTATAATATTAGCATAGATTATGGGTATATATATAATTTATTCTATAAATCTAATTATTCATCCATGAATAATTAGATTTAAAGAATAAAAAATAGCACTGTCGTCGTGGCGATAGAGATGTCAGATATTTCCTCAAATTTTATATGCAAAATTAATACATAACCTACAAAAATTAATTCCCTTAAAAGAATTTTTATAAATGGAAATATGAAATTTAAGGTAGAAACACAAGTTGGGTTGAAAAGTTTTTGTTCGAAACAATATCAAAATTCAACGGTTTCTTCTTATATTAAGGTCCAGGCTGACGGCCTACGAGTTAATAGATGACTATAACACTATGACACAGTTGCTGGAAATGCGCTTACCACTATGGTACAGTCGGCCGCATAAGTCGATTAACACATTCATAAGTGCAAACAACTGAACACTCAACGCGGCATAAGTCGTTGTCACGACTAGAGAACAAAATAAACTTCACGTACAAACGATCGTAAAAAGCTTCAATATGTAAGTAATTAAGTAAGTAAGTTGAGTGTTCAGGTGTTTCGCACTTTTGAGTGTGCTAATCGACTTATGCGGCCGACTGTACAACAATACACATGCTGTTATTTAACGATGGTCTTCCATAAATAAGTGCTTACTTTCGCTAGTAGGGCTTTTTTTTATTTTTTTTTATTTTTTTATTGAAGATGGGTTTGCTCATGGCCAACAACCAGCTGGCCTAAGATGGAGCGAGCTCACCCAGAAGATGCCTATTGACTCGAACTTTGAAAAGATTAGGGTTATATGAGCTCGGAAACCCAGACGCAGGCAGGGAGTTCCAAACCTTTTGGCAGCGCGCATTATAAAGGATGTTCCAAAGCGCTTGGTCCGAAGAGAGATTTGGACAAGATGAGGATGGTAACCAGCCGTATATCTGTATGTCCGATAGAAGAACTGAGCACACTTTGCTGCATTTCCAAATTTGACCCAAGTTAAAGCACTCGACCAATGGACGATTCCTACAATAGAAATAAATTTTTAACAAGTACCCTTTTCTTAGATCGATCGCGCTTCAGCCGGCAACATAAAACGGACACGAGAGGAGAAAGACAAGGACAAAGAAGAAGAAGACGACTTCGGTTACACGATGAGTGAGTGGAAAGATACATTATTCACGTTTATTTACTTCTCATTCTATATAGTTCACATATACTTTTACGCGGGTCTTTTGGAACACGGCAAATATGATAAAGTACAATGATTTTCGCAATTTTCCTTATATCTAACCTAATCACTTTATCCTAATCCTTAATCTAATATTATTTTATCTCTAATGCTTTACCTTCGGGATATCTAATCCTTTATTACTTTATTATTAATCTTTTACCGATGGGATCACAAATTCTTTATCACTTTATCTCTAATCTTTTAGAGTTGGGATGACTAAGCCTTAGAATTGTGTATAACCAATCCTTTATTACTTTATCCCTAATCTTTTACAGTTGGGATGACTAAGCCTCTATTACTTTATCCCTAATCTTTTACAGTTGGGATGACTAAGCCTTTATTGCTTTATCCCCAATGCTTTACCATTGGAGATAACCAATCCTTTATTGCTTTATCCCCAATGCTTTACCATTGGGGATAACCAATCCTTTATTACTTTATCCCTAATCTTTTACAGTTGGGATGATTATGCCTTTATTGCTTTATCCCCAATGCTATCCTTTTTTACTTTATCCCTAATCTTTTACAGTTTGGATGACTAAGCATTTATTGCTTTATCCCTAATCCTTTACAGTTGGAATCCTTAACCCTGTTTTATTTTATCTCTGATCCTTTAACGCCGGTATCACTAATCTTTCATCACTTATCCTTAACCCTTTTAAGGATAAAGTATGTAAATATTATAATATTAATATTATTTTAATTATAAGAATACCTTTACCTACACAATTTGTATAAAATAAAACTCATAAAACTTAAGAAAATCTCTGGCTTTCCCCCCTAATGACGCACGATAGATTGTTTTCATTCTTTGTTATTTTCGTTTCATATTAATTGGTAGCATTAAATGGGTTGCCATTTAATTGTGCAGGTCGTAATTAATTAACTTCAGTTGACATAACAAGCAAACCGTAACTCAGGCTATGCTAGGTAGCCTTGCCCTTTTTTTTTATAAATTATAATGATAGTCGTCAGCTGCACAAATGAAGTTTAAATAGTTAATTGTTTCGGCGACAGATGTCGCAGGGTCGGCTGGTTATAGCGCGCTATTTTTTCTTTCCTCAAAATCTTATGGTCCGTGAGCCAGCGACAGATTTTCATGACCAATTTCCTCTCAGTCGATAACTCGTAAAATGACTGAGAGAGTTGTATCATGAAGCGTTGTGAACGTCAGCTGCGGCTCCGATGGTGGGTTGAGCAGTAGAGTGGTAGCCGCCCACGCAAATAATATTTTTTTTTATCATTTATTCCCGATTAAATATTCATCAAATTATAGTTAGCCTAATATTTTGAAGAAACAAAATTGTCAGCTATTTATAAAATGGTGGATTATACGTCAGCAGGTCACACGAAAATATACGTGTTCAATGATTACCTCCCAATAGAAAATTTATCAGATGATAGTTTATGTATTACTGTTAATAAATAAAAAAGTCAGCTGGCTATATCTTGGTGGAATGCTTGTCAGCTGATGCTCTGAAAGTGTAACGGGCTACCACTGCTCAACCCACCATCGGAGCCGCAGCTGACGTTCACAACGCATCATGATTCATGATGCAACTTACAAATTATCGACTGAGAGGAAATCATTGAAGAAATTAGTGCCTGGCTTACGGACCATTACACATTCGTACATCTAAGCAAAACGCGTTGGGATATACCACAGTAGAATCTTTTATAACTTTGTCTTCCAAATGTGAGTTGGACTTTAGCTACGTTTTAACTTTATTTTTTCGAAGAAACAATATATATGTAGCAAGTAAAAACAAATGTTTGACTGCGTGTTTTTTTGCTAATTGCTAATAATAACATTCCATTGCTAGTATGCAACAATACAATGTAGTAAATGCAGGTTAACTTTGACTCTATAATATGGTATGGTTTTGTGATTGTGTGAAGCTAATAATATATATATAGCAAGTATTTATCGAAAATTTTGCCGAATGCAACAAAACTAAAACCGAAACGACCCGAATGGACTAAAACTTTTGAATTTTAGCCGTAAGATGTACCTAACCTGTAGTATAATAGGTTGTTAGTGTCCATAATAGGAGGCAATTCAGAAAAGTTATGATAAATTGATATGATAACATAATCGGGGATACAGATTAATAATGCTATATATGCATTAAGGAATGAGATATACTTGCAAAATGTAATACTATAGATAGGGCTTCCTAGTACGAGTATGTAAGAATACTGTGGTCGAGAATATTTTTATACATAGTATAAAAATACTTGAAATAATATGCACTATATACAAAATTTAAGCTAGCTAATCTATAGCTAAAGGATCAAATAATTTTTTGGCGCATATGACATATTTGATTCATATAAAATTTCATATAAAATATCTACATATTAAAATATGCTCAAATTGCTCAAAGAAAATACATTGGACCGCAAAGAAAAAGTGGTCGGTTAGAAAATCTTCAATATCTTCAAAAGTACTAGGCTATACTAAATAAATTTGAGCACATTAAAATATTCTATATTTTAGTTTTTATTTCATAAAGCTAGGTATCTGAGTTTCGAAAATATTGAAGATTTTCTTACCGCCCCTTTTCTTTGCGGTCCAGGATCTACGACACAGCAGCTACCATTTCTTTTCTTTCAAACTTAATTTTCGAAATAGGTCTTAATAAAATCCTTTATGGGCTGGTCCATTGAAAGAATAAATCGCCAAAGGATATGTCTTCCAGGGATATATTTGATTTGATCCAATTATAGTGGGAGATCCTTTTGTTCCAATGTCCTTTTCTTGGTAAATCGTTTTACGGATATTACGAGTTAGATGACGCCTACACTTTGATTCAAATATTACCTATACTTTTAATTTATCTTTTGTAACAATAATGTATCTTTTCATTTAATGTTATGTTTATTGTTTTATTGTTGTTTATTACGTTGTAATTAAAATTTACAAGATTACAAGTGAAATTTTTTTTTTTTGGAAAATATCCAACATGTAAGTTAGGTACAGTCGGCCGCATAAGTCGATTAACACATTCAAAAGTGCAAAACAACTAAACACTCAACGCGCCATAAGTCGTTGTCACGACTAGAGAACAAAATAAACTTCACGTACAAACCATCGTAAAAAACTTCAGTAAGTAAGTAAGTGAGTGAGTAAGTTGAGTGTTCAGTTGTTTTGCACTTTTGAATGTGTTAATTGACTTATGCGGCCGACTGTACCTCAGGAAACATTTGTCACTTGGCTGTGCCCGCTTCTTCGTACTAGTTGAAAAATAAAAATATATAAATGCTTGACATATTTATCGCTGTGATGACGCGACGGTGGCGCCGCCACTGCGAGCACCACTGGTTCCGAATTCTTATATTTAGGACGATCCCTTGGAAACCCAATATTTTTACAGGATAAAAAGTATCCTATATGTTAATCTAGTTTATAATCTATCCGTGTGCCAAATATAATCGAAATCCGTTCAGTCGATTTTGCGTTACTGAGGAATAAACATCCAAATATACTTACTAATAATAAATTTTCAATTTAATGCCTTCCCAGCCTAAGCCTGTAAGGGAAATTACTTTCAGTTTTGAGACCCAATAATAATATGTTGTGTCGATTTTTTGTTTTAATTATATATTTAAAAAATAAAACAACATAATTAAAAAGGTAACAGAAAGAGAGACATTTATAATCAAAGATTGTAATCATTTATCATCATTTATAACATAATCATCATTTATAATCATTTACAATCAAATCATTTATAATCATCATTTATAATATATAAATGATCATATATTTCATCCCTTCGTGGTTGATGTTCCCCGGTCACGCACGAAGCGTTATAGTTCCACCTTCCTTGTCCGAACTGCTAAGGAGTGGAACTCATTGCCTGCGTCCGTGTTTCCCCAAAATTACAACCTCGGGGTCTTCAAGTCTAGGGTAAATGGGCACTTACTAGGTAAGCGTCTGCACCTAACATCAAGTCAGATCGCGGCCAAGCGCTGCCTTGATTACATATAAAAAATCATTTATAACCATCATTTATAATCATTTACAATCAAATCATTTATAATCAGCCGCCGTACTTGAAAAATACGGAAACAAATACTACGTCGAATTCGGCGTACCCGAGCTAGTCACACTGCAAACTGTCTGTGATGTGTAAGTTCCTTTTTTTTAATTTTGGGCATTAAAAATGCCAATTTGCGTAGTGACAGTTTAACTGTAAAAATATAATTAAACTGTGTAAAAAGTGATAAATAGTGACAATGTTTTACAAACACTACAATAAAAAGTTGCCGCATTCACGGAGCTATTGCTTTTAGCTTTAGGGAGGGCCATATCTAGTCGAGTGCAGCGAGACCAATCATTTATCTATGTTTATAATATTAGTATGGATTGTGAAAATAGAGAGAAGTAACTAAATCACAAATAGTAATAAGTACACGCCAGCGAATCTTATATCTTCTTGTATGAGTGGATTTTATGTGATGCTTGAATGTCCATAAATTATTATTGGCAATAATAATTTATCGAACAAAAGCAGTATTATGGGGAATAGATGGGGAATGGTACTAAGTATGTGTGCTGATGTCTCTGATAAGACAAGGATAGGAAAAATGGGTTATACTTTCCTTTCTCATGTACTTGAGACCATAGATTTAAATCATAGATGCGCCTTGCCATACTTCATGCGATCGAAAATGTGTCATCGTTAGGAACTGTGAGCTCACTCTTCCCGCCTTAGTCGCTTGTAGAGAGCAGTGAGCGATTCACGTTGCATACAGACATATCGTTAAAAACTAAAGGGCCATAAAACAAAAAAAAAATTATTGCAAAAATACAATCACAATCCTTCATATTGTATGTTTCAATAAGAGTTGTGGTTGTTTTATTCAATAGTTAATATATTTTGATATTTTTTTATATTCAAAAGTAACTTTATATGCTTATATCTTCTCTAGTATTTAGTAACATTAAAATTTTATGCCACTTGAAAATACTCTTCTAAAGATGTTATAATATGCATATATAATATGCATTAGATTTATATCTAATAAGAAAAAAAATGGACAATAAACTATTTATTTATTTTCTATTAGCTCTCCTGTAAAAGGTGTAATTTTGATTTGTGACCCTTTAGTTTTTAAGCAGCGATATAACGTGCACAGTTTTCAGAAGCACAGGGCGCATCTCGATTTAAATTTTTGCTTGAAACACGACTGCAGAAAACAATTATTTGTAGGAAAATAATTGTTTTAAAGACTAGTAATCCCAATCTATACTAATATTTTAGTAACATTATAAAGAGCAAGGTTTGTTTGTATTTTTATTTGTAATGAATAAACTCAAAAACTACTGGAACGATTTTGAAAATTCTTTCACTTATAGAAAGCTATATTATCAACTTGTAAAGTTAAGCGGCTATATTTTATAAAGTTAAGCGAGCGAAGTCGCGTGCAACAGCTAGTCAGTCAAATTTAACATGTCAAATCAGTCAACTACAACTCCTCTGCAAAACCATTTTTAAAGTGAAAACTTCTTCAGGCACGTTGGGCATTTTTGAGATGGAAAAAACCATTGAACTCGCGACACTGTCATGTAATGTAATGTAACCGAAACCTATGTATATTTTCAGATATTAACTTAAAAAAATACAATTTTTCTGATGTGATAAAATAATTTGAACTCGCGACACTGTCATTTAATGTAATTTTGTGAAGCTTAGTTTTTTCACTTCTGACGTGCAGTCCAACGACTGTCATGTATTTTTTTTTTTCAATTGAACCATATTCGCCATGTTAATACTCCATTTATAATCACACAATATAAAATAAACATGGCGCCGTTCGACATACACCAACTGTAATAATGCCTAATCTATGACCAACACCTGTTCAACACTTTTGTTTACTCTGTGCGACCTTCGCACATCACAAATAGAAATGAACTGGTAGCACGATCGATCTGCTCATAAAACTTTCATGTGTTTTATACATAGCAGAATTTAGGAGCAGCGGGCCTATTCTCTATCTGTGGTTTTTAAAAACGTGTCGACTTCAAAGTCGACATTAAATAAGAAATAGTACTTTGTCAAACTAAAAACCACACAATAACGCGCCAATAACTTCATCGACATGTAAAACTATGGAAAAAACGTCGTAGACATTTTGACATGTGCTTAGTCAATACCAAAGTAGACAATTGTCGAGTCTATAACCGCATCGAGTCGATAACCACAGCAAAACCACACTTAGAGAATACGGGCCCAGGAAGGACATACACGTTGTATGCAAAATTTCGTGGTGATCGGTTCAAACAAACAAACTCGCATTCTCATTTATAATATTAGTAAGGATTATCACCTCATAAAACAGCTGTGTTTAAATTTTCAAAAAACAAAAAAAATAATAAAAAGAGATATAATATACTAAAACACAAAAAAATGGGGTTATTGGCTATCGACAATGGGTTATCGACAATTGGCTACTTTGGTATTGACTAAGCACATGTCAAAATGTCTACGACGTTTTTTCCATAGTTATACATGTCGATGAAGTTATTGGCGCGTTATTGTGTGGTTTTTAGTTTGACAAAGTGCTATTTCTTATTTAATGTCGACTTTGAAGTCGACACGTTTTTAAAAACCACAGACAGAGAATAGGCCCGCTGAATCGAGATTACTGCTTGCTAAAACTCTATACACTTGTTTGACATAAATATTACGCTGAGGTTTGTTTATGCATTGTGCTTTTAAAGTCTCGTCGTCACGGGCTTTTGCAAGACGATGTTAATACCGAAGGCGGGCTGTAGTTTATAACAATGCATATATGTGAGTTTTTGAAGGAAAATCTTATTTAGGCTTGCTTTGGCTTTTACAAACTAAACATAATATGTTTGGGGATAAAATAGTATGAAAGTCGGACAGACATGCAACAATCGACATGTCGCTGCTTAAAAACTAAACTGCCACAAATCAAAATTACACTTTTTACAAGAGAGCTAAACGAAAAAATTTAAATTATTTATCTGCAATTGGACATTAAAAAAATCATGTGTGACAAATATCCCATGATTATAAAATCTGATGTGAATGAAATAGTAATGTTAGTTTTCAGCACTCAAAGAGTTTGATAGCTGTAAATTTCTGATTAAAGTCAGAATTCCATTGAGTTATATGGCAACATTGATCATAAAAATATTTTATTGTATCATAAAACTAGTGAGCAAATGTAAACGCCACGTGAGAAAGTATTTTTGGCGGAATGACACACTAAGGAAACATACGGGGCCGAATTCACGTTAGCTTTATTCATGAAACTATCGCCAATATTATGTATAATATAACAAGGCCGTTTAATTGTTCTCTATAAACATAACCATAGATAAATGATTGGTCTCGCTACACTCGACTAGATACGGCCCTACCTAAAAGCAATAGTTCCGTGAATGCGGCAACTTTTCAACCGACGAAAACGAAAAAATAAAAAACGGAGGAAGTTCTCAATTCGACGCGTATATTTGTTTCTTTTTTTTATGTATGATCACGCATAACTTTTGACAGGGTGGTCCGATTTTGATAATTCTTTTTTTATTTGAAAGGGTGCACCCCCAAGGGGGTCCCATTTTAATTTGGAAAAGGAATTCCAACCCTAAGGGCAGGAAAACAGGGGATGATTGATTGTTCACTCACCGATTGTAACGTAAAATTACTTAGGTAAAATAATAAGATTATTTTATGCTTTTCAGTTTTTTCGGCGGTTTTATTTTTTGTTCTTGTAGTGTCACTATTTATCATCGTCACTATTTATCACTATTTACACAGTTTAAATATATTTTTACACAGTTTCACTACGCAAATTGGCATTTTATCTTGCCCAAAATTTAATAAAAAATTCGGAACGTACATATTATCACAGACCGCTCGGGTACGCCGAATCCGGCGCAGTATTTGTTGCCGCATCTTTCAAGCACAGCGGCTGTATCTAGTCGAGCGCAGCGAGACCAATCAAATATCTCTGAACATAACATACATTATATATAGCTATTTGTAGGGCAAAGCTTATTTCACTGAAATTCACATGCATCGGTTGAATAGTTGTGACAAACAAACTATTCCTATTTTATTTTAAATATATATATTTTTTGTATTTAAATATAATTATAGGTAATTTTAACTATATATTTTATTTTTCAAAATTTTCTTTGTTTTTTTTTTTTTGAGCTTTTATGTATTGTACTACAGCTGTCTACGTACGCGATCACATTGCATATACCCGATTGTATGTGTGTTCGTTGGACGCTCAGTTTTAAGTTTTCACTTCTGTCGGCAGTCGTCATGACTGCCGCCGTTTTTTTTTTTTTTTTTTTTTAATAATAAACTAGCTGCTGCCTGCGACTCCGCCCGCGTAACTTTGTAAATGATATATGATTAATAAAGCTTCCTCGAGAACGACTCTATCTATTGTTGAAAACAGCACGAAAATCGGTGCAGTAATTTTTGTATTTATTGCGAACAGACAGACGCGGCGGATGATTTTGTTTTATAATATGTAAGGTTTTTCCCTTTGAGTTCATTATCCATATAAATAAAAATGAATCCCCAAATGTGTTGCTAAGCGCAAAACTCGAGAACGGCTGGACCGATTTTGATTCTGTCTTCACTCATGGATAGGGAAGGTTGTTACCTAAAAAAGATTTAACCCCGGGTGAAGCCGGGAGCGGGTCACTAGTATATAAAGTATATAAATAGTTGTAACAACATTGAGTCTCGTTTTTCCCTATCCCCTATCTATTTTCTAACCGTACAATTTGTTTTATATAACACAATATAAATAAATGTTACAAACGGAGGCGTCTGTGTGCCGTTGATTATCCAATTCTATTCTTGAACAATTCATTACAGCTAGTATTCACCTATTCGCAAATACACACTATATGAAAGCATTCATATTTCATTCATTGAACTTGTAAATCAGTTTTGCAAGTCACTTAATGAATGATTTCTTTGAATTTTATTAGTGAAATGAACTGTTAAATTGATTAGGTACTGATTGGACACCAGCTAGTCTATACTAATATTATAAAGAGGAAAGATTTGATTGTTTGTTTGTTTGTATAGAATAGGCTCCGAAACTACTGGACCGATTTGAAAAATTCTTTTACCATTACAAGCCGACATTATCTGTGATGAACATAGGCTACTTTTTACCGCGGAAAATGCTTCATTCCTACGGGAAATCTAAAATACAAGTAAATACTAGCGGCTTGGCCCGGGAGATAGCGCCATCTATCCAAAATACGGTAGATGGCGTTTTATACTTTTCTACGCGGACGAAGCCGCGAGCACAAGCTAGTTTTTCATATTTTTAAGGGAGGCTCACCCCAAAATTTCATTTTTTAGATTTATTATTATTTTTAGCCGGACACCGGCTAGTATGTTAATAAGTAGATAATTAAAATGATTCTTGATGATCAAGTAAAAAAAAAGCCACGAATGCAGGTACCTATGTATTTTGAGTTATTTTTTTTCATAAATATGCTTAAATTTTGCTCTCTAGTCAGTCAAAAAAACTTTGAGAAATTTATTAAAAATATATTAAGTGTCTAGCGACATTTATGAACAGAAAAATTAATATGTATATATACGTGAAAGAAGATTATGTACAATTTGTAAATACTATCCAAATATCTTAGATTTAGATACTTATAATACACAGCTTTAACATTCAAAATTGTGTATATTAACATTAGGTATGTTAACATTAACATTGATTAGTGTTCATGTGTTTTTCTTTAAGAGAAAATGCACTTAAAGTTTTAAAAAAATAAAAGAAAACTCCAAAAATGTATACATTTTCAGTGTAAAATATCATCGCGCCTAAATTCCCTGACATGTGTCAGTGACCTCCAAAATTTCTGGATAAAAGCCAATATAACACAATTTATTGGCACATTCTCGAAGATCTATACAACTGTCTATCTATCTATCCATACTACACGAATATTATGACTCAATATATGCATGCATAAATTTATATTTCGTACATCATTACCTAACAATTTGTCGCTCAACTAAAAGACTGCAAAATAAATTTTGCCATCGTTGAGACGTTTACACAAAAAATACATTCAATATTGAACCTTACTCGCTCGCCTTAAGGTGCACTCTAAAGTTGAGGTTTCGACACCTGAAAGTTACGTTGGTCCCATTAAAACCCATGTAGTGTGAACAAAGTTATGGAACGTCTGTTTGCATTCAAAAGCTCGAGCCGTAACGAACACGGAAATTGTCGAATTCAGCCGAATTTTTCCGAAGAAATAATTTTCAATATGATAAAAGAAATCAAATTTCTTTCAATTAAACAGCTTTCATGACTTCTATTCCCATTGCGTTACGTTCTAATTTTCTTTGCATCGAAATCGTATTACTTGAACTCAATTGTTTTATGCATTTTCATTTAAAAATTTTTGGATTTTATAATCTATGCCGTAGGCAGTAGAGTTGCTTTTTAAAAGTATATAAATGGCGTTTACGGCCTTTTCGTTGTAAGTTTGCCGTAGCACGTGTTCGGTGTTCGGTTTTCAGTACCTCGATGGAAATGAACGCGATAGGTCGTCACAGACTAAATTCATATTTGGATTGCGCGCGGAGTTTTCACTATGGAGTTTCTATTGGAATCTTAGTGTGTTCATAACGAAGTGTTTATAAATAATGTTTTCGTGATAAAAAATATATATGTAGTGATAAATAAAATTGATAATAAATAGTGTGTGGGGTCCATGTAGGTTTAACAAAAATTTAAAATTATTTTCTACTTTTTGGACATTAGATAATTATGGGTAATAAAAATTTTGAAAAAGACACTAAATTAAAAATACAAGATTTATACACATAAATTCAACGTCTATATCTATCTTTTCTATACAAGTTATACTTTACTAATATTATAAAGAGGAAAGTTTGATTGATTGAAACTACTCGACAAAGAATAATTCTTTCACTGTTGGGAGCTATTGATTTTGATACAATTTTCACCATATGTCTGTTTGTCTCTTCTAAGTGTGTATGTGCTCGCGACTTCGTCCGCGTAGAAAAGTATAAAACGCCATCCACCGTATTTTGGATAGATGGCACTATCTCCCGGGCCAAGCCGCTAGTATTTACTTTTATTTTGGATTTCCCGTAGGAATGAAGCATTTTCCCGCAGTAAAAAGTATCCTATGTTCATCACGGATATTGTCGGCTTCTAATGGTAAAAGAATTTTTCAAATCGGTCCAGTAGTTTAGGAGCCTATTCTATACAAACAAACAATCAAATTTTTGCTCTTTATAATATTAGTATAGATAAATAGTAATAGTAATAGTGTATACCGCAGTTTCGCCAGTCTTGAATTGAGAATCTTCTCCAAAAATAATATTATGTATTATACACCAAATACACACAATATTATTCGGTTCGAATATAATCAATTTATGTAATATTTGTATGGGGAGAAAGCACCTTATTCAAAGATTTATGAAAATACTAGCTGGCGCCTGCGACTTCACCCGCGTTGAAAAAGAAAAAGTAGTCTATCCTGTGTCCTGTAGGTACAGTCGGCCGCAAAAGTTGATTAACACATTCGTTAGTAAGTTATCAAGTAAGTTGAGTGTTCAGTTGTTTTGCATTTTTGAATGTGTTAATCGACTTATACGGCCGACTGTACGTCTAAATATTTATCTCTTATAAACCTAACTGAACCAAAATGTTCTGTCTGTTAATTATAAATGGTAAGAGGTATCGAAATTGGTTCTAGAAAATTCAGAAACTGTACTGGGAGGAAGGCATTTGTGTAGGTACGAAATCACCCAAATTTTTGGTTGTTTATAGCACCCTATTGAAGTGGTTTCGTTACTTTTAAAATGTCAAAACTGTGTCTATAGAGCTCTATGGGCAAGTTATCTAAATATATCAATCAATCGATACTAATAACAAATCTGTAAGTGTAGGTTTTGTATGTATGTGTTCCTCCATAACTCTTAAAACGGATAAATTGATTTTCATGAAACTTGGTAGATAAACATTTAGACGTACAGGACACAGGATAGACTGCTTTTTTCGACCGACGAAAACGAAAAAACAAAAACGGAGGAGGTACTCAATTCGACGCGCATATTTTTTTTTGTTTTTTTTTTTTTTTTTTTATGTATGATCACGCATAACTTTTTACAGAGTAGTCCGATTTTGATAATTCTTCTTTTAATGGATAGGGTATACCTCGAAGTTGGTCTCGTATAAATTTTGAAAAAAAAAATCCACAAATGGGGATGGGAAAATTAAAAATTAAGCGTGTACTAAATATATTAGATTATAGCCACAAAAAAATATAAAATAAAACTTTTTAACAAAAAATAAAACCGCCGAAAAAACTGAAAAGCATAAAATAATCTCATTATTTTACCTAAGTAATTTTGAGTCGCCGCCAAACAAGCCAAAATTACGTAAAGAGTGATGCGCGGCGGTAACTCAAAATTACTTAGGCAGGAAAAATAATAAGATTATTTTATGCTTTTCAGTTTTTTCATCGGTTTTATTTTTTGTTATAAAAGAACGTCAAGTCAATAATTCCGGGTCGAAGCCGAGAAATGCTCGGTACGAGCGATCAATAGAGTTATAGTATTGTGGAGAGATCAAAGCCGCTATAAAATAATTGAGGTCAATTGGCTCTGTCCGTCCAGTTTATTTGATGGATTATTTATTTGATACAGAGAAATGTGGTGATTGCGTCATCGCGCTTAGCGACACCACTGAAAACGGTAGCGCCTTTTCATGAAGTCTCTTTTCCCATGGAGCCATGGAGTAATACCTAATTGGTTGTTTTAATATTTAGGTAAAGTATTACCTTAGGGTTGGAATTTTTTTTTTTTTCAAATTAAAATGGGACCCCTTGGGGGTGCACCCTTTCAAATAAAAAAAGAATTATCAATTAAAAAAAAAATTAAAAAAAATATACGCGTCGAATTGAGTACCTCCTCCGTTTTTGTTTTTTCGTTTTCGTCGGTCGAAAAAGTGAATTTCGGTAAAATGCAGATATCTTTTTGTTCTTTGTTGTCGTCGATATAAAAATTACGTTTCAAGTTTTTTGACGCCAATGAACTCCTAAACAGCCTATTGTCCTAACTGAGGCCCTAGCCAAGTCGTAAACGCTACGCTCAGGCTACGCTACGCTGGGAGAAAGCTTTGCGATTGGTAAATCGTATCACGTAGCTCATAACACTAGTGTCGTTTGCGCAAAAATTAACGATTTAGCGCCTATTTCACAAACGTCAAGTAGGCCAAACTGTCATTTAAAGTCACCGGTAACCGGGGAAAATGGAGCTGATATACCTTTGTTAGTACGGTAAACGTCCCAAACATTGAATAGAAAATAATAATAAAAAATCGGCTATCGATGGATGCACTAAACCGAGTACATAATTCAATAAAACATAAAATGATTTCTAAAAGTAAATCAACACTTTACTTGACGTTGGTGAAACAGGCGCTTAGTGATTTTTTTAGTGTGATATTGCACAATTTTTCGCCTGTCGTTCAGCAGACGCATTTAGTTACATAATAAGCCTGCGGAACTTTATTTCTTTCGTTTCGTAAGTACGCAAAGGGAGCGTTTACATTGGTTTGCTCTTGGCTACGGCCCCTGATCCGATTTCGATAAAACTTCGTCTAATGTGTAACTTGGTCCAACTTAAAAGATAGGATATAGTTTTTATTTTGAACCCGAGCGACGCCGGGAGCGTGTAGCTAGTGCTTTTATATTTTTATAAAATAAAGAAGCCACAGAATAATCCACAGAATTGTCCTTGACAGTATAAGTATCAATACTCGTATAAGTATCAATAATTTCCTTAAAATATTAAAATATTATTTTCGAGTTTGTTTTTATAAAAATAATTTAATTTTTCAAATTTTAGTGGGAGGAAAGTGTATTATGTATAAGGTTTATTCCTAATTGGGGGAATAATCCGCGTAACAACTACACAATATAATGGTTTTTTCATTTTTAAAAAAGCGCTAAATAAATTTCGATACATATATGGGACGACATGAAATGCAAAAAGAATCATCAAAATCAATTCAAAATTGGCGGAAAAATCGCGTAACAATCATATAAAAAAAAAACACAGTCGAATTGAGAACCTCCTGTCTTTAAATCAATTGAAAATAGAGATAATATGTGTGTATAGCGAATTGAAATAGTACATGTCTATAGCGCTGCTTGGTGTTATAAGAGCGATAAACGAGACGCCACAGGTTTAGTCGAGGTAAGGAAAAGTTCGTCACTTTTAAGTCGACATAAGCTTGCACAAGGGCAATTGTCAATCGTGCAAATGTACTAAGTATGTACTAAGAGTCTACGATTTTGAATTTGATACAATAATTTGTAAAAGAAAAAAGATTGCATCCGTCCTAAGCCGGGAATTGTTGCTTCGTCATATACATAATCTGACATAGACAAATTATATTATCATGTAGCAGAAGTTCGGTTGTTTGTCTATTGTACAAACAGAATTTGAAGAGACAACCGCCACGTTTTATAACATCTCAATGAAATGTAAAATTTGTTTACATTGTTCCGATCGATACGTATGAATTATTGCATTACAGTCGTAACTGAACAAATAGACAAGTGACATTGAAATATTACACATAGTTTATATTCCTTCAGTCTTCAGTTTACTGCTCGTACGTGCTCCCAATAATGTAACACGGCTAGTGATGTGAGTAGCATGACGTGTCGATAAAATACCGATTTTTATACAAACAAAAACCACGTTATGTCATCGCCTCTCTCGCCGTGAACATTTTTTTAAGAGACAGCTTCAGTTTATATTAAGTCGTTAAAACAATTGTTTAGACAGCTTTCACTCAAAGTCAACTGAAGTTAAGATTCACCGTCCAAATCCTTTTTGGCTAACAATGTCCTTTTTTTTAAATAAATAAATAGCATACTTTTGTGTTCTTAGGCGACAGTAGCCATATAGCAACAAGTTGAGTATTAAACAAGCTAATATTTAATATGCTCAAATAATAATACATTTGTATTTTACTGCCTCTCTCTAGCATTATCTAGTACTAGGAGCATCATATCATATCTTGCTTATAATGAACTAGTTGGACGTTGGTTCTCACGACTTCGTCCGTCTCATAGATTGAATATTTATTGCTAATAAATTTCAAAAATAGTCTATATAGTTTTCTGATCTTAAAATCGTTACAACATAACAGTTTTTTAAGGTGTGAAAGTGAAAGAAACAACTCACTTTCGTATATATAATAAGACGTATTGTTATTAGTAGGGACTAGACCTATTCGCCCCGATTACGCCCGGGTGCAATTTGAGGATATAATATTAGTTATTATAATAATTATATTCATTTGGAATAATGTACCTTTGAATCGGTGAAAGAATTTTTCAGCTGTTAAAAAACTTACACAATCAGCTCTCTCTCTCTCTCTCTCTCCCCCACTCTATGTTCTCTTGTCCTTTTTAAGACACGTATTTTTTACAGAAAATTTCATTGTTCAAGTGTTATATTTTGTTGCAATTTTATCGATACTGTCCACTTTGGCAACCACTTAGCAACACTATTAATTGCAAACTGTTATTTTCCTATATTAACGATCCAATGCAGCATTATGGGCTATTACAAAGATACTGGTTGGTTATGTTATGACGTAATGCAATTCACTGGAAAACTAAATTTGTTATTATAATAGTGTCTAATTAAATATTGCCAATGTTATTTATTGTGTATATAATTATTATAATATTGTATCTTCGTACCGCGTAAGCTCCGCGTCTATCAAATGTCTCTCTGTATTGGATTTTTTGATAAGAAAATAACATTAAGAAGTAACATGAAAATGAATTAAGACATAATGTTGCTTAAATTTTTCTTGAAGTTATATATATATATATATATCTATATAAGTATAGTTTTTATACATTATAATTTTAAGTAAGCTTTTTGATATACATACATATATATCCCTTATTGATTTTTAAAATCGCAATAAAAGTCTTTTAAAATAAATAAGTTTATTAAATTGATGGTGAAAACCGCATCAAAATCAATTGCGTGGCTTAGGAGGAGTTTGCGGATATATAGACAGACAAAACGTGGAAAGTGACTTCAATTTATAAGTTGACTAGCTGTTGCTCGCGACTTCGTCCGCGTAGAAAAGTATAAAACGCCATCTACCGTATTTTGGATAGCTGGCGCTATCTCCCGGGCCCAGCCGCTAGTATTTGCTTTCATTTTATATTTCCCATAGGAATGAACCATTTTCCCGCGTTAAAAAGTAGCCTATGTTCATCACGGATAACGTCGGCTTCTAATGGTAAAATAATTTTTCAAATCGGTCCACTAGTTTCGGAGCCTATTCTATACAAACAAACAATCAAAAAATCAAATCTTTCCTCTTTATAATATTAGTATAGATGACTCGCATAATACCACAAAAAACTATACAAGCTATTAGTATCTAGTTTCAGAGGGCGACCCCTTCATTTGAAATGTTAATAGAAATTTGCATAATAGTTGAGTGACAGCCCTGACAATGACAGACACGCTTCAGCAATGACAGATTGTATAGTTAATGTAAGCCCGACCACGCGTTAAGGATGTCGTATTTTTAAGTTTTTATTTTTAACTAGCTGTTGCACGCGACTTCGTCCGCGTAACTTTATAAAAATTAATACATTCGTGTCTGTAAAACCATGGAAATGGAAATACACATACAAAATTTCAACCCAATCGGTCAAGCCGTTTAGTAGTTGACATACCGACAGCAGCGCCACCTACCGGGTCCAATTGTATTTTTAAATCATCCAGGAAATCATCGAAATAGCCATATAAAATTTCAACCGATTGGCGGTTCAGCCGTTTAGAAGTTATGTGAAAAAGAAGTTAAGTACGGAAGGATAATTCTTACTACCCGTTGTCATATTACCCGTTTTCCCGTAACAATGAAGCATTTTCCCGCGGTAAAAAGTATCCTATGTTCATCACGGATAAAGTCGGCTTCTAATGGTAAAAGAATTTTTCAAATCGGTCCAGTAGTTTCGGAGCCTATTCAATACAAACAAACAAACAAACAAATCTTTCCTCTTTATAATATTAGTATAGAAGACTAGCGATCCGCCCTAGTTTTATTTTGCAAGGATGTAGTTTTTTATACAAATTATATTTACAAATCTTCCTCGTATGTCGCTTCTTCCAAAACCGTGAAGAGAAAATTAAACTTATTCTACCTGTGTGTTCCAATTTCTAAAATTAATTTAATCTAGGTGATCCTTTCAAATATAATTAAAAATTTAAACAAAGATAAAATACATTAATTAATTTAGGAATTAATTTAAAAATTAAAAACGTCTGTACAAATAAAAAATATATATAAATACTTACTCAAAAAAATAGAACGTAACTATAACGCATGAATAACATAACGCATTCGTGTGACAATTTTGATTTTACTCCCATCAATTTTCATAGCTTAAGTGAGTATTAAAAAAAGCAGTACATAATAATAATGACCCATCGATTTACCATTATATAAACGAACAATCCAACAAAGTGTATACCACTTATTTCCCTTGGCTTCCAATTATTACTTCAAACACCGGTATGTAATCCATTGATCGACCTGTTAATTATTTAGTGCCTTTTACGTATTCAATGACGCAAATGAACCTCAATATGTACAGTAGTATTAGCGCTAAGTATACTAATTATACAACGCGAAATCACCGATATACTCGTATATGAAGACGTAAGTGGATGAAGGTGGTATGTCGCATTTTCGGGTTTTTTATATGAATGATTACAGACCTTAAGAAAGTGGATTTAACACATTTTTTGAATATAAAAAGTTGAAAAAGGTGTTATGTACCACTTAATTTTAAAAAGCAAAAAGTGTAGTAAAGTTTACTTTTGTTAATGGAAGACGGAGCTATGTTCACTTTTTTTTTAAATTAAATAATACAAGTGTTTAAGTGTTTAATCATACTATTAATATTTTGGGTTGTTTACACAACTTTACATCATAATTTATTGCAAAAATCAGTTCCGTGGCGACAATGGTGGCTATTTATCTCAAAAATTAAAAGTAAAACTAAAACCTCGATTTATTCAAAATTGGAATTATGCGACATACCACCTTCATCCACTCACGTCTTGATATATATTACTAGCTGGTGCCCGCAACGCTTGACAACTTGTTGCTATAACACATTGGCCAGGCGTTAGTTACAGTTTTATATTTTAGGTAATCCCTCGGGAACATTACTTTTTTCTTGGATGAAAGGTATCCTATGTCCTTTCTGGTGTCCCAGACAACGTGTATGCAAAATTTCATGGTGATCGGTTCAGTAGTTTTGGCGTGAAAGCGAGATAGACAGACAGAGTTACTTTCGCATTTATAACATTAGTAAGATGTTCACAAGTGAAAGTGAATATTCGAAAATATATATATATATATATAAACTAGCTACACGTTCCCGCGGCGTCGCACGGGTTCAAAATAAAAACTATACCATCTTTTAAGTTGGACCAAATTACGCATAGTTACGAAGTTTTATCAAAATCGATTCAGTAGTTTAGGCGACAAACAAGTGACACGAATTTTTTTGACGTGACACGAAGAGCTGGTGCAGTAGTTAGTTTTTTTGAAAATCCCGAAGGAACCTAATATTTTTCCAGGATAAAATGTATCCTATAGTTTAATCTAGGTAATAAAAAATAAAAAACATTAAAAAAAGGGTAATAAGTTAAACGCGCCTCGTTTTCTTAGGCATTGTAACAATTTCTCTTTCTTGTTCATATAATCTCCCGAATCTCCCGTTACCAGTATTTCTTTCTGGATAAAAGGGGTACCTTTCAATATCTTTCATACCTTTTTCTGGCAAAATTTACGTATACTTATTTGCAGACGTATATATAGGATAGATAGATAGATATAGACAGAACGAGACTGTTATGAAACTTAAGATAACTACAGTTATCAACGGTTAACTGTTGCATAAAATACCATAATTATAATAACGTTAAAACATTTATGAACTGTTTTAGACACGTTACATAAATGTTATTTTTATTGTTAATGTAATAATATCCGTGCACTATAATAAATGTGAGTGGAAATGGTAAAATGATTTTGAGGGTAAACAGTTAAACGGTGTATGTGTGTGTGATATTTGTGGCAATAGTAATAAAATCAAGCAAGTTGTTGTCAACGTGCCCCGAGTGCGCGTGGCGTGCTCGCGCGCGTTGCTCCATCCCATCACTGGAGCCATGTCCTGAGGTCATGGAGACCATATCCGAGGATGCCGAAGCCGAATTGGAACTTGGTAATTTTATATCCTTTTTAATTCTGCGCATAAGGCATAAACCATGTGATAAGACACGTCTTAAGACGTATAACTTGTCATAAGACATAAGACATGTCATAAAACGTAAAACTTGTCATAAGTCGTAAAACTTGTCATAAGACGTAAAACATGTCCTAAGACAAACCATGGTTATAAGACATAAGACATGTCATAAGACGTAAAAAATTGTCATAAGACATAAGACTTGTCATTTTTGTTTTATTTAATTGATTTAATTTTATGTTATTGATTGATTATAATAAATATTTAGGTTGTTCTAAATATTTTTTAAATATATAATGTTGTGCTTTCCTTTAATTTAAACTCATTTTTGTAATATTCCTTTCAGTAGTGTTGTATATAGTATGTATTTAGTTGGTAAGCCTTTTTAAATAAATAAATAAATAAATGAGACATAAGACATGTCATGAGACGTAAAACTTGTCATAAGACATAAGACATGTCATAAGACATAAGACATGTCATAAGACATAAGACATGTCATAAGACATAAGACATGTCATAAGACATAAGACATGTCATAATACATAATGAGATGTTAAAAATGTCCATTTTGGATAAGAATTATTTATTCTCTTTGTCTCAAAACAAATAGGAACTATAGACAGAGTTTTATAAAAAGTAGCCCTTTTACTGTATTACTTTTATTTCTGACTGTACCCACTTTATTTGTTAAACAATGGCGACAATTAATTCTTTATAATTACTTGTGCGTGTTAATGTACTTGTACGATGTACGAGTAACTTGCTTACAAGAGGATTATCAGATGTGTCCAAGGTTTCTATATTATAATTTTTCCTTTGTCGTCCAAATGTATTTTATAACTCTATAAACAATGAGATGTTCATTTGTTTCTTATGTCCTAAAGTAGCGTTCCCCACATATTAAACCTATTGACAATAAATATTAAATTCCTATTTAGATTGATCAGCTTGTATACCGATATAAATATAAGTGCTGGTGCTCGCGACTTCGTCCACGTAGAAAAGTATAAAACGCCATCTACAGTATTTTGGATAGATGGCGCTATCTCCCGGGCCAAGCCGTATTTACTTTTATTTTAGATTTCCCGTAGGAATGAAGCATTTTTCCGCGGTAAAAAGTAGCCTATGTTCATCACGGATAATGTCGGCTTCTAATGGTAAAAGAATTTTCCAAATGGGTCCAGTAGTTTCGGAGCGTATTCTATACAAACAAACAAACAAATCTTTCCTCTTTATAATATTACTATAGAAAAATCGAAGCTTGTAACCTTAACACTATCAATCAAAAATAGTCCATAACTTTTTCAGACGAATACATGTTCATACATAGCTTTATATTGCTGGATGGGGCTGGGTCAGAATTTTTTGGAGTCATTTTTTATATTTTTTACACCATGGGACATAGACATAGTCTTAGCACTTTGTTTTGCACTCTTTACACCATCATTTTATTAGAGACTAGCTGTTGCACGCGACTTCGTCCGCGTTACTTTATAAAATATAATACAATCGTGTCTGTGAAACCATAGAAATACACATATAAAATTTCAACCCAATCGGTCAAGCCGTTTAGTAGTTGACACACCGACAGCAGCGCCACCTACCGGGACCCGGTAGGTGGCCTACCGGGTCCAATTGTATTTTTAAATCATCCAGGAGACCATCGAAATACCCATATAAAATTTCAACCCAATCGGTTCAGCCGTTTAGAAGTTATGTGAAAAAGAAGTTAATTACGGAAGGATAATATTCTTACTACCCGTTGTCCTTTTACCCATGTTCCCGTAGAAATGAAGCATTTTTCCGCTGTAAAAAGTAGCCTATGTTCATCACGGATAATGTCGGCTTCTAATGGTAAAAGAATTTTTCAAATCGGTCCAGTAGTTTCGGAGCGTATTCTATACAAACAAACAAACAAATCTTTCCTCTTTATAATTAATATTAGTATAGACACGACATACTATCACATCATGCTATGTTTGTGAATATGGATGGATGTATGCTTGTTACCATTTCAACGTAAAAACTACGGAACAGGTTTTGATATTTTCAGTTTTTAAAATTTTCATTTTTCAACTCACACTAAGCCGCAGGCACCAGTTAGTAATAAATAAATATTATAATTATTTCTTAAGTAAGTCCAGTAGGTACAATAGCGTCCCGAAAATAGTAATCGTATTATAAATCTCTATAATATTATGAGTCTGTAAAAATACATCAGTTCATTGACTTATCTGAATATGAGTTGTGAGTGGTCATCGAAATATAGCTACGAATATAAAGGTACGCAGTACGCGCGGTGATGCATTGAAACCGTGTACAGTCGAGCACAAAAGTGGGTCACAAAATAAAAATGGAAATATTTGAATTCGAGAACCTTCCCGTCCCAGCGGCCGTTAGTTGTAATTTCAACAATTTTTTTTAAAGTAACAATTTTATATAGAGACTAGCTAGTGCTCGCGACTTCGTCCGCGTTGAAAAGTATAAAACGCCATCTACCGTGGAGCGGATCGCTAAAAATATCACCAAGCAGTTGTCATGTTAGTCGCTTCACCTGATTCTGGATAGATGGCGCTGTCAAGTGTATCCCGGGCCAAGCCGCTAGTATTTACTTTTATTTTAGATTTCCCGTAGAAATGAAGCATTTTCTCGCAGTAAAAAGTAGCCTATGTTCATCACGGATAATGTCGGCTTCTAATGGTAAAATAATTTTTCAAATCGGTCCAGTAGTTTCGGAGCCTATTCAATACAAACAAACAATCAAATCTTTCCTAGTATAGATAAAAACTTTTGTATTTTTTCTTTCTCTTTTAATCTAACTCCCGATAGCCTTCAACTATCTTCAATTTCAATTAAGAGTAGGTAATTGATATTCAATCAACAGGTTTACAAACTTTAGAATATTATTACGGTCTTAATTAAGGGTCAGTATCGAAAATCGCCTTAACGCTTGAAATACTCTGAAACATGACACTAAAAGTTGTTAGCGGTCTCATTAAAAAGTTTTAACGAACGACTTTAGAGGAAATTCACAACATTTTCTCCTGCATCCTATTTACATTTACAACTCCATCTATAGGTGTAACAAATACTTATTGAAGTCAGTACGCGTATAAATCAATATGTGTATGGGTCAATATGCGTATAAATAAGTCAATATGCGTATAAGTTAATATGCGTGAAAGAAATAAGTCATTATGCGAGTAACCCGAATTTTTTTTACGAACAAAATTGTCTCCTACTAATATTAAAAATGCGAATTAGATGAAATTTGTGAGGGTGGATAAAATTGAAATTTAAAAAATAGGTTCAACTCTGTGCGAAGCCGGTGGCGGGTCGCTAGTTTCGTATAATTTAGTAGTACTACTTACAATAAATTACAATTATTTTATTTTTCTGTAACTTTTTTTCTTCCACTTTTTTTATGTTAAAAAAACGACTCTCAGTTAAACTCAAATTAACTCAGTTAGAGAAAATTTTGTAGAAGCACAGAGCAGCAACTAAGTGACGACAGGACACTATACCTATCGGCTGTGCGACTGTGAATGTTGAGTAAATAAATAAATAAATAAATAAATAAATAAATAAATAAATAAATATGTTCACACATTCCACACAGCACCATTTAGTTCCACAGTAAGCAACTAATGCTTGTATTATGGATACCAGACAGTTGATAACATATATTACTTTTTTTTCTAAATACATACATATTATAAATACAAAACATCCATGACTCAGGTACAAAGGTAAAATGTTAACACATAAACAATTGCCCCTAGCGGGATTCGAACCTGCGACCGTTTGGTTAATAGCTAGGGTTACTAGCCACTAGACCAAACGTGTCGTCATAGACTCAAAAAAATATATGTGACAATTTAATGAGATCTGTCCATCTTGTGGACCGCGAGAGCGCTAACCCTCTACCCTTCTGTGAAAGGTACCTTTTGTTATTCTCAACATTTCCGACAACGTGTATGAATAAATTGATGATGGATTATGGCGTGAAAGCGTAACAAACAAACTCATTTTCGCATTTGTAATATTATCATATTATGGCCTTTCTTATACTGGCTTGCTTTCAATCGCCACATGTAATATGAACAGGTCAGAGGGAGAAAACAATACCCATTTTATGATATCTTTTTAATTAAAAAAAAAACCGACTTCAAACCGTTTTCTCGTGGTTTCCATTGTCAGAACTGGACCAAATTTAAATGGGACCACACGGGAAGCACCAACTTTCAAATAAAAAAAACCAAAAAGGCGGAGGTTCTCCGTATGTTTTTTTTAATGTTTGTTACCTCATAACTTTCGACTAGGTGAAAAGATTTTGATGATTCTTTTTTTATTTGCAAGATGGTGCTTCCCGTGTAGTCCCATTTCAATTTGGTCCAGTTCTGACAATGGCATCCATGAGAAAAGACCATGAGACGGTTGTAAGTCGGTTTTTTTTTGTTAAAAAGAGTTATTTGGAAGTCGGTTGATAATAGAACGAGACACAAAACGCTCACTCACTGTTTGTTCAGCTTTCATAACGAGTCTGTAAAGGAAATTACATAATTATTTTTACAAGTTAACAAAGACATTTTGAGATTTAGCCGAATCGCTCTTTACGATATAAACTTTATTGTCCATTCTGCGTATTAACCTGACGAAGATAAATTTTCAAACATGCATACCTAATGCGATCAAAGACATCTCAACTTTTCTACCACGATACACATTTCTTTGATTCAGTGCCAACAAAAATGTAATCTACCATCCGTCAAGGAAACGAATCAATTACATTACACACGCTGTAACAAAAACTATGTTCGCAAATTTTAAAAAATTGCTACTATGTAAGTGAATTGTTGGATAAACACGTGTCATACAAAACACTACGAGCTTTATGGAACATTTATTAAAAGGGACATAATATACGCAAAACATGAACTGTCATTTAAAACCAACGAAACATATGTAATTTAAAGAAAATGTGACTTTACGTCAACACATTGGATTTTAAAATGAGTAGTAGAAATTGGTCGTTACTGTCTTTTACCATTGCAAGATGTCATGATACTTTTTATGTGCCACTTTGGCATTTTGACATAAACTACGATCTTTTAACAATTTTACGATTGGTGTGTTTGCCTGCCAATTATTTAGATATTTTTTTTCAAAAAGGTAGCTACCGTCGCCTATTAAAACAGCAACGCTCTAGATGTGGCACCTGCGCTGCCGATCTTATAAAGGGATTATAAGGCATCTTATTATATCTTAAATAAGGGATATTGAAATAATCTCTGGCATCCCTTATTCACTCGCTGGCTGCTGGTCCCAAGCTTACTGGCTGCATTACCTCGTTGCCTCGTTGTATGGAAATGCTAATTAATCTAATTGATCGAGGTAATAATAAAACCAAGTTATTTTCTCTGATATTGAAATATTATTTTACTGCGTAACGAAGCAATCATGTTTCCATCGACGAAGGACGTCTATTTTATACTATTTACGACAAAAAGTTAACTTGACTTTGTGCACAGGGTTTTATTTACAGCCCGTACTTCCGGAACCGTATCGTCTATTAATCAAAGTTGGTATAATTGAGTTACGCTAGTGGTGGGCATCTATTAAATTGCCTCTATGGAATTGACACATTTCAGAGGATCCCCGTCTCTACCTTTGTAATTGCTCGACGACCTCGTTGCATCTTTCGCGTCAGTTGCTTTTAAAGGCGTCGCTATATAGCTACGACATTCGTGTATTTATGCATTTTTATGTTTTTTTTTATGTAGTACAATTAATTAAACTATATGGAATAGGCGTTTTTTAATTACACTAAGGTTGGCAGACTGGCTGTCGATCCACGAGAAACAATTTATACTTTACTTATAACACTTTTTGAGACGATGATACAGTTATTATTATTACATTGTGAATTGATTTTCGTAAAACATAATCAATACTTCAATACGATTTAGTTCATTTATTACACATCTGTCAGATTCCAGTACTAATAATAATATTATATATAAATCTTAAATTTCTGTTCTCTGTCTGTTTGTTAAGTACTTTTTGACGCCGTAATTATTCAACCGATAACAATGAAATTTGGTTACACGTTGTCAGGGATACAAGAAAGGTTAAAAGATACCATTCATCTATAAAAAAGTATTTTTTCTGAGGGATCATCTTAAATAAAAAAATAATAATTAAAAAACTAACGCCTGGCCAAAAAGTGCTGTTATAGCAGCAATAGATATTTATCAACGCGGACGTAGTCGCTTGCACCAGTTAGTAGATCCTGGTGAACTCATGGAGTCTTACTTTCACATCTTTACTTGATAAGCAAGTAGGGGATCCTAGGGAACTCTGAGGTAAACCTGGTGAACTCCTTGGTTCCCAGGGGGACCAGGATCCCCTAAGGGACCAGAATTCCTTGGGGGATCCAGTCAGGGGATCCTCGTGTACTTACCTAATAAAAGTGTAATTAATATACCTAAATAACATTTCAGCAAGTAGACACTTTTTTCCGCGACTGTACCGTTTTACATCGAGTAATGGAATTGTGATAAACGAGGACCAGAAAAGATTGAGTTATCGAACAGCAGACAACTTTATGCTTGCTTTTTATAGTGCAATGTTGACTTTATGGAGATATCTATTTATATTATACAAAGTAGGATTAAAAAACAGACTTCGGACAGTGTCTGGGTAGAAAAAATTGTGAGAGAAATTCCCTTACATTCGGATTCTAAATATTATAAAGAGAAAAGATTTGCTGTATGTAGTTTTTAATGAATAAACTCAAAAAATGCTGGACCGATTTTGAAAATTCTTTCACATAAATAAAGCTACATTAAAATCGAGTAATCAATCAATACTAATAATAAATCTGTATTAAAAATAAATTGTAATCCATAGACTCAGCGAAGATTAAGAATTGACGGAGTAGATAAAATGATATGAAAGTGAAAAATGTAGATAAAAAGATGGGCTATTGGGATTTGTGAATCATGTATCGAATACAACAGCAGAGTATAATTTTTTAAATGATTTTCTATATTAACTGGTATCATTAATTAATTAATTAATACTAATAATATATCTGTAGAGGTCGGTCATGGAGTAATTTACTTCGTTTTCAGAAATATCGTGTATAGGCTCTATACGTGATACTGAAACTAAATTTACCATTTTTACAATTTTTTTCTGTATGTATGTATGTTCCTCCATCACTCTTAAACGAATCAACTGATTTTGATGAAATTTGGTAGATAAACATTTAGAAGTACGGGACACGTGATAGGTTACTTTTTATGATTCTTAACGCGGACGAAGTCGCGGGCAACAGCTAGTGTTTTATAAGTCGCGTGCAATAAGACAGTATTTTTATAAGACAATTTTATCTCTTTGAAACTGCTCGGAAACGTATCACAAGAAATTTACAAAACTGCAACACAATACAGTACCTAATTTCCTAAATACAGAACATACTTATATTATGTCACAAGTCTTAATTAAACACGCTTTCATGTATCAATTATTTTTATATGGGACAAATATAATTTCTTGAACGCACACTTAACACACTGGTAGTCTCATATTATATTGAATTTCATCCAATATTCTTTGTCGGACAACTACGACGTCCGGTACAAGTACCTAACCTACTTCGTACCCTTGTCCTACTTTTGAGGACAATTTGAGAGCATAGAAATGAGATATACATAATAAAAACTCCTGAACAATAGTTATAGCAAATAACCAATGTTACTCCGAAGATTTTCTGTATTAATTTTCTGTTAGGCGTCTAATTTTTATTTGTCAATTTTACACTCTAACTAAATAATAAAATATGTACTAGCTTTTTCCAGCAACTTCGTTAGGGTTCTTCGGAAACGTATTACTATGTCCTTTTCTGTACTATTGACAAAGTTTGTGCAATATTTTATGATATTTGGTTAAGCGGTAAAGCGAGAAAGTGTAACGGACATACAAAATCGCTTTCTCATTTATAATAATATACTAGCTGGTGCTTGCGACTTCGTCTTTCTAAATGTGTATCTACCAAGTTTCATGAAAATCAGAGTTATGAAGGAACATACATACATACATAAATGCATATATAAATGCATACATACATACATACATACATACATACATACATACATACATACATACATACATACATACATACATACATACATACATACATAAATTTAGTTTCAGTATCACGTATAGAGTCCATAAACACCATATCTCTGAAAACAAAGTGACTTACTCCATGACCAACCCTGACAGATTTATTATTAGTAGTGATTATAAATATCTAATAAGAAAAAATAGACAAAAAATAACTTCCCTGGTTAATAAGTTCCCTGGTTTTTAGACATTTATTCACAATGACGTGTTTACTAATAGGATAAAACAATCTGTACGCAACAGTACCCAAGAGACTCGAGACGCGCGAACGAAGTGCGAGAGGGGAAGAGCGACCGAGTCTACCAATAACGTGTCGGCACACCGACGCGTACCCGCCCCTCACTTTCCTCTGCCCCCTCAAAGACCTAAAAATAGGATTCTGCGCACATTTGCCGAGAAGTCTTTATTCGCTGCACGACCTATATTCGTAGCTATATTTCGATGCTAGTAGATAATAAGCCTGCGGATCGCACCGAAAGACGAGAACCTCCAATGACCTCGCGTCCTACGTAGGTAGCGATTAGTTAGGTATTGTATTGCTAACTATTTATAGCTGGGTGCTTTTCTCCCGAAGCAATCTCTGATCGCATCTCCTAGCAACCTCCTAATACGGGGACCGTCTCTGCCCACGACTATTTCCACAAATAAGTATTCAACTATGTGACAGTATATCAATTAAAAATATTAAATCTAAGTTAAAGCAATATTTTTTAAATTGTAATTAATAGTATCTATCTATATACTTAGTCGATTTACTAATAACTAGCTGGTGCCCGCGACTTCGTACGCGATGATAAATTAAATTACAACGCTTGACAACTTGTTGCTATAACACATTGGCCAGGCGTTAGTTACAGTTTTATATTTTAGATAATCCCTCGGGAACATTACTTTTTTCTTGGATGAAAGGTATCCTATGTCCTTTCTGGTGTCCCAGACAACGTGTGTGCAAAATTTCATGGTGATCGGTTCAGTAGTTTTGGCGTGAAAGCGAGACAGACAGACAGAGTTACTTTGTTATCTATTCCTTTACTATACTGCAAATACAACAAGTGAATTAAAAGTCACTGTCTGCAGCCTTTTTAACCGACGATAATTTTTCTCAATTCGACCGTATTTTTAACATTTTTAACAATTTTATGGGCTAATATAATATAAAATAACATGTAAAATGATAACACTAAAACCACTGCGGTTTAATCTCGTGTTATTATTTGTAATTATTAATAAATCAACTATATACCTACATTTAAAATATATTTTTATGTGTATTCGTGGATAACTTCGTTTAGTCGTTTATGAATATATGAACCAATTTTATATGATTCTTTTTTATTATGAAAAAAAAAATGGCTTCACCCCATTTTTTTGTGTTTTAGTATATTATATCGCTTTTTATTATTTTTTATGTTTTTTGAAAATTTAAATACAGCTGTTTTATGAGGTGATAATCCTTACTAATATTATAAATGAGAATGCGAGTTTGTTTGTTTGAACCGATCACCACGAAATTTTGCATACAACGTGTATGTCCTTTGGTGTCATCCAGAACGCGGACGAAGTCGCGGGCACCAGCTTGTTTTTAATAAATAGACTTTTTCTAGGCTCTTCAAAGCTTCTTGTTTCCTCCCAATTTTGCTTGTCTTACTCGGTGACAAATTATTTTTCACATATGATGTCTACAGACACCATTATTATAGTGTAAGAACACGTATTGTATTTTTTCAACAACTCCATTGTAGTGTTAGAAAGCGCCAATCTTTCACGTAATATGTAAGGATAATTTATTTTGCTGTCTGTACTTGGAAGGGTTACGAAGGGCAGCCGGGAGAGCTGAATATGTCAGTATTATAGCGGTTTGAGAGGCCATTAAGCGGTTATCAGTCTCAGAGACCCTTGTACGATCAGTTGCGGCTTGATTAAAGACGGGACTATGAACATATTGCTCTTTAGTGGTCGTAAATTTCATTGATAGTTTGTCGTTGGTCGACGGACTATACAATTTATAAGTATTTATTATTATTTATATATAGACACTAGCGGCCCGCCCCCGGCTTCGCATTTGAATAAGCCTGTAAAAATAGATGTAGTATGTGGAAATAAATAAATATTTTAAAATGGGGAAAATGAATTTAGTTTCATGGCTTCATGGCTCTATGTTTGTGTCCTCAAATATCAAAAATTAGGCCATGGATTGAATTGAAATTTTTGAAAGAGTGTTTTATATTTATATACTCTTTATTTCGAATATCCATAAGTTCATAGCGGATTCCATGGTTAAATATAAATAATGGTACGGGAGACCACGATGCTAAATGTAGAGTCTAAACTCGAGCGTCGTGGCGACCTATTGGACTTTGAAGATTGGATGGTAAGAAGAAAAAAAGGTTATATATGAAGTTTTTCATTTTAGTGGTGGAGTGAGCGTCAACAGACGTTTAAAATTTTATAGGCACTGTATTTAAAAAAATCCTCCATATAATCGTCAGATTAAGAATCAGCACGATCAGGAATTCAGGCTGAACCGTCTGTATCAAAAATCAAAATCAAAAATCAAAATATTTATTTATCAATTAGGTTTCTACAAGAAACTCTTTTGATCGCTTTTGTATGAAAATCTGACACGCTCGAGTATCGCAAAATGGCAATCGTCAAAAATCTTTATTACATTTTCAAAAAGCTGCCACGAGCTTACGTTATATCCGAATCGGCTGAAATTTAAATGGGAGCTTAGTTTAGGTTTACTTAACATCCCCTCTGAAAATCTGACGCGCTCGAGTTGTATTTAAAATTTTACTCCAACCCCCGCCAACCCCACCAACCAAACCAGCAGATTAATACATATCCGTTATCGGAGACACTTGGGGAATATACATTGGCAATATCTGACGCGCTCGAGTAAATCCAAAAATCCCCTCTTGGGCTCCCCTGCCAGAAAGCTCCTCAAAAGCTTCATGTTAGTTAGTTCATGTTCATTAAGTAATTTTGTACTTTATTTACAGATAAAATAAAGAAGAAATACGGTCCGCTCGGTGAAACTATCGTTGTGGTGAAACTTGAGCGTACAGCCAAAGCTGGTTTGGGCCTTAGCCTGGCTGGACACAGGGACAGGACTCGAATGGCTGTGTTCGTCTGTGGCATGCATCCAGCAGGATCTGCAGCAAAAGCTCAACCGCCCGTGAGAGTTGGAGACGAAATTTTAGAGGTAAACCTCCAAATACTACCGACCATTACACTTAACCTTTACGGTCACCGATCAACCGGTCACGGGTTCTAATCCCGCCAAGAGCAAGTGTTTATATGTGTTAATATTTTACCTTTGTACCTGAGTCATGGATATTTTGTATTTATAAAATACTAGCTGTTGCACGCGACTTCGTCCGCGTAACTTAATAAAATAAGTTACGCGTTACATACAAAATTTCAACCCAATCGGTCAACCGTTTAGTAGTTGATATACCGACAGCAGCGCCACCTACCGGGTCCAATTGTATTTTTAAATCATCCAGGAAACCATCGAAATAGCCATATAAAATTTCAACCCAATCGGTTCAGCCGTTTAGAAGTTATGTGAAAAAGATAAGTAAGTACGGAAGGATAATTCTTACTACCCGTTGTTCTTTTACCCGTTTTCCAGTAGGAATGAAGCGTTTTCCCACGGTAAAAAGTAGCCTATGTTTATCACGAATAATGTCGGCTTCTAATGGTAAAAGAATTTTTCAAATCGGTCCAGCTGTTTCAGAGCCTATTCTATTCAAACAAACAAACAATCAAATCACCTGAGAAAATGTATGTGATAAATAACGCTTGACGCATTGTTGCTATAACACTTTAGCTTGGCGCAAGCATATTTTTTTTATTTTAGATTATCCCCTCAGGAACAGTACTTTTTTCTGGATGAAAGGTACCCTATGTCCTTTTTGGTATCCCAGACGACGTGTATGCAAAATTTCATGATGATCGGTTCAGTAGTTTTTGCGTGAAAGCGTAACAAACAAACAAACTCACGTTCACATTTATAATATTAGTAAGGATATATCTATCTATACCTTTTCCCAATGTGTCCCATTAACGTAACATAACCTCAAAAACAAATAATAACAGCGATATACAATTGAATGTAGGTAAACATCGCAATCAGAACACTCAACAACTCTCAACCCAGATTTCGTGTAAACAAAAAAATCCGACATGAATTCCGAAATCGGTATAACGCTATTAAAGCCATATCGGATACAATTATTACAATTCCCATACAAATGCATTTGTCAACAATAAGTTTAATTGTCGCTACGTTGGCAGTTGTATTTTTAAACACCCGACTCCCGACGCATAAGAAGGGTCTGTATATCTGTTCTATGGCATCCTAGCTCTCAAACGGTTGGACAAATTTTGATTAGTTTCATGTTGTTTGAAAGCTGAAGTAATGGAGACGGTTCTTAGCTATAATTTATGAAGATCTAAAGGCGATGTAGATGATCAGCTCATTTATGAAGTAGACGAAGGGATCTTACTAATAATTTCAACAGGTTCCATTGATAGGATATTTAATATACAGTTATAATTGAAGGCGTGAGTGGATGAAGGTGGTATGTCGCATAATTCCAATTTTGAATAAATTGAGGTTAAAGTTTTACTTTTAATTTTTGAGATAAGTCGCCACGGAATTGATTTTTGTACTAAATTATGATGCAAAGTTGTGTAAACAACCTAAAATATTAATGGTATGATAGCAATAAAACACTTGTCTATTATTTAATAAAAAAAAAAGTGAACATAGGGCCCTCTTCCATTGACAAAAGTAAACTTTTCTGCACTCTTTGCTTTTTAAAATTAACTGTACATAACACCTTTTTCGACTTTTTATTTTCCAAAAAATGTCTTAATTCGACAATCTTAAGGTCTGTAATCATAAGGACATATTACCTTCATTAACCTAAAAACCCAAAAATGCGACATATCACCTTCATCCATTCATGTCTTCAATTATTAAGTTGCATACCCAACAGGGTCCATCACACTGGTCGCCAATACCTCACAAACATGTCACAAACAGTCCTAAAATCGATTACTGCCCATATTTGACACGTGACATCGCCAGAACCCATCAAGTTTTGCGATGTTTATACATCAGTGGTATTTCTATGAAATGGCAACCTTGACCTGAGGCTGCATCATAATGCATCATAATGTTTGCGGATCAAGTTCCTGGGAATATCCGAACTCCTCGGTTATGTCCTCCTCACTTTGTGCAAATTAAGAATTATTAATTAAAATGCAAATGAAATTGCACCTTAAAACAATAAACTTAAATTACATTTTATTAATAGTACCTACGCTTAGTGTATGTGAAAATATGGGTCGTTATTCCAATCCCCCAGTGAAGTTTGTGTGAGAGAAAAATCCTAATGTGCAATTTTAAGACGTGTTCACACGTTCTCATTTGACTTGATTTATGAAAATTAATTAAAAAAAAGCGTTTAAAAAGTTTATGTAAAAGTTATACTTAGTAATTTTCTTTGAAATGTTTATTGGCCACGATAATGTGCGTGGTAAAAACATAACAAAGACAAAGTCATTGTGGAAGCGTCTTTACGTTTGGACGTATTCCAAAAGTGAGGACAATAACTGATTCGCAAGACTGATGACCTGCCGTGATTGAATGATGCGCGCAGTGCAAATGACCGAATGAATCGCGAGAACGGAATGATGAATGAATTGTATATTTTTCCTGTAACCAATTGTTGTTTTTCAACGATCAACAATCCCATGTGTATTTACTGAGAGTATAAGGGCTGGTTCACACCGGAACGCGACTTTTCAACCGACTTCCAAAAAAGGAGGACGATTGCATTTTTTTTAATGTTTGTTACCTCATAACTTTCGACTGAGTGAACCAATTTTGATGATTCTTTTTTTATTTGAAAACTGGTGCTTCCCGTGTGGTCCCATTTCAATTTGGTCCAGTTCTGACAATGGCATCCATGAGAAAAGACCATGGACGGTTTGAAGTCAATTTTTTTTGTTGTTAAAAAGAGTTATTAACACTTTTAATGCCACAGACATAAAGTGTTTGTGGCATTAAAATTTTTAAAAATTCTTTCATTTATAGAAAGCTAAGTTATCAGCGAGTAACATAGGCAATCTTACTAATATTATAAAGAGGAAAGATTTGATTGTTTGTTTGTTTGTATTGAATAGGCTCCGAAACTACTGGATCGATTTGAAAAATTCTTTTACCATTAGAAGCCGACATTATCCTTGATGAACATAGACTACTTTTTACCGCGGGAAAATGCTTCATTCCTACGGGAAATCTAAAATAAAAGTAAATACTAGCGGCTTGACCCGGGAGATAGCGATCTATCCAATATACGGTAGATGGCGTTTTATACTTTTCTACGCGGACGAAGTCGCGAGCACCAGCTAGTATTTTATAAAGTCACACGTTCGATTATCGAATTGATCGCAAGAAAACCAAGAGAAAAAATATATATGACACTAACACATAATGGCAATAATAAATTCATAATAACAGACCATTAAAAGGGTTGATATGAAACTATTTTATTGGTCAGAGGTGTAAACCATATATATCGATCCTTATTATCATATCCACTAAGTTTACTTTCATATGCAGTACATTACGTGTCGAGAGTTCAATGGTTTTTTCCCATCTCGAAAAAAAACCTTGCAGAATGAATGCAATCGGAAAACTTCGTATGTTTTGCAAACATTATTTTGATCCCTATTGAGTTCCGTTCTAAGTTCCGCTGTGATCTCTGGCTTGGCGCCAACTTTCAAAGTATTTGAGTCGTGGATCTAGTGATAGGAGATAGAATTTTTATAAGCGGCCTTGGGAGGATTCCTACTGGATATTTTCTTTATTATTCAATTAGCCACCCGTCCCCGGGTTCGCATGAATGCATTTTTTCTGCAAATTATATGTTACTGGCTGGTGCTCGCGACTTAGTCCGCGTAGAAAAGTTTAAAACGCCATCTACCGTATTTTGGATAGATGGCACTATATCCCGGGCCAAACCGGTAGTATTTACTTTTATTTTAGATTTCCCGTAGGAATGAAGCTTTTTCCCGCGATAAAAAGTAGCTTATGTTCATCACGGATAATGTCGGCTCCAAATGGTAAAAGAATTTTTCAAATCGGTCCAGTAGTTTCGGAGCCTATTCTATACAAACAAACAAACAATCAAATCTTTCGAAAAAAAAATTAAAACTAAAAATCTTTTGGGTGGTTTAGAAGAAGTCAGCGGAGAAACAGACAGACAGACATGAACAGTTTCGGCGACTTGGTTGCAAAGTACTTTTTATTACTTCGTCCGCGTAACTTTATAAAGTAAGCTAGCTAAATAAGAAGCAAAATCACCTGGAAAAATGTGTATTTTTACTATCAATCCTAAAATTCAACTGAACACAGTATAAGTATTCTTAGGAGTTATATTGTCGATCAAATTAAAGAATGCTGATTAAACTTACGGCAATTAAATGGACTGCTTAAAATATCGTTCGATGTGAAAATCGATTAAAAATTTGTGTGCATGTGGACAAAATGTATTAGGAAATTTCCGTATGATAAAAATAAAAAATGGAAAAAAAAAAGGAATGGACATTATAAAACTTCTTAACAAAAAATAAAACTGCCGAAAAAACTGAAAAGCATAAAATAATCTTTTATGCTTTTCAGTTTTTTTGGCAGTTTTATTTTTTGTAAAAAAGTTTTATTTTATGTTTTTTTGTGGCTATAATCTAATATTTACTACATGCTTAATTTTTAATTTTCCCATACCCATTTTCCCACCCTTAGGGTAAGATATTTTTTTTCAAAATTTATACGAGACAAAACTTCGAGGTATACCCTATCCATAAAAAAAAGAATTATCAAAATCGGACTACTCTGTAAAAAGTTATACGTGGTTATACGCTACAATCGGTGAGTGAACAATCAGTCATCCCCTATTTTCCTATCCTTAGAGTTGGAATTTTATTTTCCAAATTAAAACCTACGTTTTTATTTTTTCGTTTTCGTCGGTTGAAAATATTGAAATAAAATTAAAACGATAAAACAATCTGTACGCAACAGTACCCAAGAGACACGAGACGCGTGAACGCAGTGCGGGAGGGGAGGAGCGACTGGTCCACCAATAGCGTGTCGGCGCCGACGCGCTCCCGCCCCACTCACTCCTCCGCCCGCCAAACAGACCTAAAAATTGAATACTGCACACACCCCTTCTACTTTTGCCGAGATGTCTTTATCCGAAGCTTTTTATCGAAGCTTTTCAATTGTAGGTTCGTCCATAGTAATTATGCTCAAAATTCAGTATTGCGCCGTCTTCAGAAATCGTACAATCTTCCTCGGCAGACTTGTTCTGTTCGTCGTTGTTGCAATTCAGGAATAGCATTGGCGACATTCTTACACAAATACATACATACATACATACATACATAGGCTAGCATCTACGTTGACTATGTTTATGTTTACTTATGTTAAAATTTTAAGGCAGTGGCAGTTCTATGTAATATGTATGTATCATATTTAATATGTGATTTTTATAGCTTTATAGTTTGTAGGGAATCGTATAATTTTGTAATATTTTTTTTTGTATATAAATGTAATATCCATAATTGGCTGTAGGGTGTGTTTTTGTTTTTGTCAGTAATTTTTTTTTTGTTGAGAGCTGTGGATTTTGAATAAATAAATAAATAAATCCGCTGCGTGAACTATATTTAGTTTTTTTGGTGATAGAAATTTTTGTTATTCTATGTTTGGTAGCGCATTTAAAAACCCTATAGCGTTGCTTGTGCAAAATTGACTATGGTAGTCACCTACCGTCATGTGACCGTCAGCACTGTCTGCTGACCTTCACATATAAACAAAAAGATTATAAACGTGTTTTATAACAAGATTTTACTACAAACAAACTAGACTCTTAAAAATCTATTGTTGAATGTATTTTATATGTAAATTAAAATATTTGAAATCCTTGTTAGAATCATTAGATCTAAACTTACTAATATTATAAAGAGGAAAAATTTGATTGTTTATTTGTTTGAATTGAATAGGCTCTGAAATTACTGAACCGATTTGAAAAATTCTTTCACCGTTTTTGAAGCTATATTATCAGCAAGTAACATAGGCCATATTTTATAAAGTTACGCGGACGAAGTCGCGTGCAACAGCTAGTTTAGTAATAAATTTCTAATTATTATTTCACAGGAATGCAATACTTATAGCTCTATCCGTAGGTAAAGTAAGATGAAGTAAGTAACTAAATGTAGGGCTAACATTTAGTTCGCCTGCTGTCATGGCTCACCTTAATTTTTAATAACATAGGTTGAACATAGAGTATATAACACGTTTGTTAATTTTTTTTCTGACGTGCGAAATGACACCTTTAGAAAACCTTATTAGGCGATTGGCACACGTCGGGTTTTCTTGTAGTTAATAATATTATACCATACTATGTAAAATGTCAACTTAGCTACTAGTTAAAATGGTTCCAATAAATATTTATGTAAATATATGTAAAAATGTCTCTTGTTTTTAGGTCAACGGTATTGTTTTGCACGGAAGATGTCATCTCAACGCGTCCGCCATTATCAAGGGGCTTCTGGGACCTGTATTCAAATTCATTTTGCTCAGGTGAGTCCATTAAGACTAGTTCACACGGCTAGCAATTTAATTGAGTAGCAAATTATTTAGTAACTTGCTTAAATTATTTGACGAGTGGCAAGGGTGCTTGCCTAACGTTTCAGGGGCTCGGGTTTGATTCCCGGCGGGGTCAACTTTGGAAATTTTAATATAGTTTTCAAAACTGTCTCTGGTCTGGATTTGAAAGGTAGTGGTAGGGCACACTGCGTTTCGCAGTCATTTGGGCAGCCCTTCTGGCGGCAGTAACCACCCCCTTACAGAATACCACCGTGAAATAACAGCATATGTGCTGTTGTGTTTTGGTGAGTGAGTAAGGGATGCTAGAGCCCATTATCCCATCCCTCCCTTAACCCTTATCCTTAATCCTTCTATGGTCGGCAGCGCACTTGTGGCACTTATGGCTTTGTTTGTGTTATAGACGACAGTAGCCACCTGTCAGCCTGTCTGTTGACCTTAACCTAAAAAAAGGTAACTAAACGTGTCTTAACACCAAAAAATTAGTCCAGTAAAGTTAATCCATTTTGTTAATTTTTTCGGGCGAGTAGCGCGGGCAGTAGTCTAGTTTAGCCGGTAGCAGAATAGTTTTTGGAGTTTACTCGCTAAGAATCGATTTGCATATATTGTTATATATCTTATAATACTAAACGAGAAATTCTTATATGCCACGATGATCTCGCAAACGGCTCTAACATTTTTGACGGAAAACTAGGGTTAGGGGTTTTTTAGATCTAGAAATTGATCTGTCAGGGTCTTATCTTCGAGAAAATTCATTTAAGTAGTTTTTTAATGGAATTACAGGAGTAAGTAATAACGCTTGCTTGTTTTATAACATTTTGAATTATTATTATTGATTCTCTAGTATTCTTGAATTTTTTTCTACAATATTTCTAGAGGAAGTCTCTAGATATAACTATAATGTCTATCCGTAAAATAAATAATCCGTAAAATAAGAAATGTAAAATATGGGTCCAGTTGTTGCCTGAAAATAAATGAATTTTTAAAATTTTTAACTAAACTAAATTACCAAAGTAGTCTGAACCAGCCTTTAGACTTAATGTACTTAACATTTACTTGCTACTGAAATTTTCTTCTAGAAGAACTGTCCAGATATAACAACTATAATGTATAAAAATGTAAAATATGGGTCCAGCCTGAAAATAAATGAATTTAAATTTTTTTAACTAAACTAAATTACTAAAGTAGTCTGAACAAGCCTTTAGACTTAATGTACTTATCATTATTTTACTTGCTACTGAAATACTTCATAGGTATTATTAGACTAAATAGTAGGTAAAATTATTAATAGGACCATTTGCATTAAAACAAATCGCAACCCACTCGAAGACATCGAGGTAAACCGATAATAATATAATGCAAGTCGTGCTGAAATTTGTGACGTCATACTAAGCTTTGACGTCATCATATTCAATAATTCAATGTCTTGCGTGCTTTTCGCAGTGTTTAATTTCTATAAAACGTTTTCATAGGTTTGCTATTATTTGTAAAGAAAATTCTATTTTTGTCATATGAATTTTCAATATTAATTTTCATACGCGGTAAATACACTTAACTTATATATTTAGCTATGTAATTATGTATAACTATGGCATGATTGTTGGGGTGAGAATGACATAATCCATACTATCCATACTAATATTATAAAGATGAAAGATTTGATTGTTTGTTTGTATAGAATAGGCTCCGAAACTACTGGACCGATTTGAAAAATTCTTTTACCATTAAAAGCCGACATTATCCGTGATGAACATAGGCTACTTTTACCGCGGGAAAATGCTGCATTCCTACGGGAAATCTAAAATAAAACTAAATACTAGCGGCTTGGCCCGGGAGATAGCGCCATTTATCCAAAATACGGTAGATGGCGTTTTATACTTTTCTACGCGGACGAAGTCGTGAACACCAGCTAGTAATATTATAAAGAGGAAAGATTTGTTTGTTTGCATGTTCGTAATGGATAAACTCAAAAACTACTGGTCCGATTTTGAAAATTCTTTCATCTATAGAATGTTACATTATCAGCGAGTAACATAGGCTATCTACTTAGATAAACTTACTTAGAAGAGTTTGTTTGTTTGTTTGTACGCGCTAATCTCGGGAACTACTGGTTCGAATTAAAAAAAATCTTTTTGTATTGAATAGTCCATTTATCGAGGAAGGCTATAAAGCTATAGAGAACGCGGACGAAGTCGCGGGAACCAACTAGTCTATATTTTAATATTATAAAGAGGAAAGATTTGATTGTTTGTTTGTATAGAATAGGCTCCGAAACTACTGGACCGATTTGAAAAATTCTTTTACCATTAGAAGCCGACATTATCCGTGATGAACATAGGCTACTTTTTACCGCGGGAAAAAGCTTCATTCCTACGGGAAATCTCATATAAAAGTAAATACTAGCTGCTTGGCCCGGGAGATAGCGCCATCTATCCAAAATACGGTAGATGGCGTTTTATACTTTTCTACGCGGACGAACCACGCGAGCACCAGCTAGTATTTTATAAAGTTACTCTATACAAACAAACAAACAAATCTTTCCTCTTTATAATATTAGTGTAGACAAGAAAGTTTAATTAATAACGTTTCATTAAAATATTGTTTCAGGCGAAAGGCAGCGTTGGAGGATGTTGCTGTAAAGCCTCTTACACATTTTCCTGTTGCTATAGAAGAAGATGTAAGTACAACATTATCTTCTCTCTTTAATTTGCGCTGGCCACCACAGTGCTCCGACTGTCTTTGTTCCAGTTTATGGACAAATCGCCCGAAATTATCTTGCCCGGGTGGGGCGAATTGTCATGTCACCTATTATTTTCAACCGACTTCCAAAAAACGAGTAGGTTCTCAATTCGACTGTATTTTTTTTAAATGTTTGTTACCTCATAACTTTCGACTGGGTGAAACGATTTTGATGATTCTTTTTTTATTTGAAAGCTGGTGCTTCCTGTGTGGTCCCTTTTAAATTTGGTCCAGTTCTGATAATGGCATCCATGAGAAAAGACCATGAGACGGTTCGAAGTCGGTTTATTTTTTGTTTATTACCTCAGAAATTTTGACTTAGTGAAACTATTTTGATGATTCTTTTTTTATTTGGAAGCTGGTGCTTCTCGTGTGGACCCATTTCAATTTGGTCCAGTTTTGACAATGGCATCCATGAGAAAAGACCATGAGACGGTTTTTGTTAAAAAGAGTAATCTATTTACCTTTAATCTTGGCTGTTTAACTTTGGATTCCTTTTTATGAAAACTGAACATCGATAACATTAATCCTACAGCTAAATGAGAGAGAAAAAAGCTGAAAATAAATTGATTTTTCTAAACAAACATAAGCAGAGCACTACGTATTAGACATAGTGTCACATTACAATGTCAGCAATAAATAAATAAAGTGTCAGAACCACGGACAAGGATGATTTTCTTAATTTTCGTCATAAGACTATTCAATGGCGAAAAACGGTCTGAGTTTGTTCTGAAATTAATTGAAATTAATATCATCTATACTAATATATTATTATAAAGAGGAATAATTTGATGGTTTGTTTGTATACAATAGGCTCCGAAACTACTGGACCGATTTGAAAAATTCTTTTACCATTAGAAGCCGACATTATCGGTGATGAACATAGGCTACTTTTTAGATTTTTTGTTTGTTTGTATTGAATAGGCTCCGAAACTACTGGATCGATTTGAAAAATTCTTTTACCATTAGCAGCCGATATTATCCGTAATGAACATAGGCTACTTTTTACCGCGGGAAAATGCTTCATTCCTACGGGAAATCTAAAATAAAAGTAAATACTTGGCCTGGGAGATAGCGCCATCTATCCAAAATACGGTAGATGGCGTTTTATACTTTTCTACGCGGACGAAGTCGCGAGCACTAGCTAGTATTTACTAAATATGTAACATTAAATTTTCATTCAACAACAAGGGACTGAAAGACGTTACTTAATAATTATTAATTACTTAATAATAAATTAAAGCTAATTAATTTTAATACGTGCCCCATTGCATCTTATAGTTAATTAGCCATTACACAACTCTATTCTGGAACCGGTTTATCCAAAACTTCTTATTATTATCTTAAGTTTCATTATATTTATTTATTAGTAACACTGACCTTGTTGTGTTCTGTCCTTGTCTCGCAAACTAGACGTCTCGCTCACTCGTATAGAGCATCTCATGCGGTTGAGTTCCGTGAGATTTTCCTTCATTTGAAACACAATGGAAATTCTATTTTATCCTCAACGCGCAGAGAACAAATTTGATTGCGCGTAGAATTTTCAGTGTTTATCTTTTACTTTAATTGCTACCCGTCACATCCGCATTCCAATCACATATCAAAATATATCTTAAATGTG